>VXAC01002678.1:77972-289723 GCA_013399225.1 Rhipidura dahli | reverse complement strand
AGCCGGCCTCGGGCACCCCCTGCGCCGTGCGGGGCGGGGGGAGCGTGCGGGAGCTGCTCCTTAGGGAAGCGGTGCTCTGTGCCGCACGGCTAGTGGGAGGCGGAAGAACTGGTCCCCGCGATTATCGCCTCCCTCATCAGTCAAACAAATCAATTATGAAAATCCACGGACGGCACTGGGGAGGGGGGCAGTGGGGGCTGATTTCTTTGTTTTCAAGAAAAAGGCCTCAAAGAGGGAACCGAAGGTTATGCGCCTTCATCAACAAAATTAGTTAGCCCCGGAAGGTGTGGGGGGAGTATTTATTTATGTCTTCTGCAGAGTTTCATTTTGCAGAATTTCTCTCTCCGCTCCGTAGAAGAGGCTATAAGTAGTATGATTATAAAATTGAGGTGGCACAATGCCAGCTGTTCAGGAGGTGTTACTATAAACATGTAGGCATAGGTAACTTTGCTGCGGGTTCGGTAGAATCGTGAGCGTGCCTTCCCTTTGAGTTACAGAGAGGAAGGAGCCAGATTATTAATTTAAAGTGCCATAACGCTGCTGTGTTTTGACAGTCGGTTCAATTAAAGCTTACAACAGAATAACAACTACAGCACGAGTAATGGCGTTGGGGAACGAGAGGAATAGGAAAGGTTCAGGCTGCCGGAGAATGACCAGAAGAGTGTGTGTGTTCAGCGTGTGTATGTTAAAAAGAAGATACTTAGTTGAGTCTCTGGCTTTTAAGGCTTAGTGTTGGCTTTTAAGGTTTCAGTGTTAACTTTCCGATGCTGCGTGTGATCCCAGTAGGCAGTGGTGTAGAACTAATGTGCTGTGCCTTTATAGAGGAACTGGACATACCTGTTTATCTCATTTCTCTGGCAAGGCATATATCAATATATTTGCTTCATCCAAACTCTGGCTGATGAAATGAGAAGATTCTTTATATTCTCAGCAGACAGCTTTACAGCAGTCTGTGTTATACTGTTCTACTATTTCCTCTGCTTTTAATCATTGACAGTTGCATTTAGTGGTAAAAGTAAAAAGAAAAAAGTGGGCTATGGAATTAGGAATTTTAGCTGATTATAGATTTCGTTTATTCCTATGAAAAGCCTTTTCCGAGTATCAGTATTGGATTATAGAAATAAAGAAGAAGACTTGCTGCAATGTGGCCATGGTTTTACTAACAAGTAGTAGGAAAACCTGTACAAAAATAAACCATGACAAAAGCAATGTCCATGTTTTGTAACAAACTGCACCAAAGATAGCAGTCTTTTAATTTGATAAACAGATTCCTGTGTTTCAACTGTGAACGTGTAGCTATGGGTCAGACAACAAAGGCAGACTTAACAATGGGATAAACTTAAGTTTTTATTTTTCACCTCTTCTGTATGTAAAATTTGTTTTACTGGGGTGAGAAATGCTGTAATGGAGACCTGTTCTTAAAGTTAACTTTAACACTGACGATTTTTTCTTAAACTGTTTTAACTAGCATTGTCTTTCTTTTCAGTTGCTTAAAAAATATCTAGGTTAAAATGTGAAAAATAAAGTGTCTTCTCCTTAAAATAACTCAATATGTCAGAAGTCATCAAGGCCTACAACTGTTTGGGGACATCTGTTGATAACAACTTTCCAGGTGTTCCCTCAGATAGGTTTTTTTTTTTTTTACCTAAGACATTTTGTTGACAATCCTGTTGATAAAGTGTTTATAAAAAAGAAGCACGTACTTTGTTGAGAGATTTGGAGGGATTTCCCTTTCTTAATTGCAGAAGTCAGCAGCTATAGTTGATGTAAAAAATCTTAGCACACATTTTGTGTAGGCCTAAGTGGTTGTAAAGCTTGTTTCAGGAAATGACTTGGTGCTAGTGACTGCAGTGGGATTATTTGTGTGAATGAGGTGCATTTTTGTGGGGTGTAGAGTTTATATTTAGAAAATGTAGTATTCATGCAGCAGATATGGATCCTCACTCCTTTGTCCCAAATGTGGTGGTTCTGCTCTTCAGCTTTCAATTAAGAGTGCTTCCAGAGGTGATTTTGTAGGCTGCTTCAATTTGTCTTCTTATTGATCATCTTTCCTCAGGAGGTCTTCCTGTTGTAGATTAGTTTGCTTCTTGCATGGAGGTAGCTATTTACTATTACATTAGACTAGAAATAGCCAAATTGGAGCAGTTGTGTTCCTGGAGCATAGCAATATTAGCATAACTTCCTCTGAGTAGGTTCTGTTTTTTTAATATTTTACATTTTTATAATGTATTTCATACTTTTGTTATGTGTTATATTAACTAAAGGAAGGGAGAAATAGCAGTCTGCCAAACATTGCTTAAGTTTACCTTTTCCACCTTAAGAAAAATTAAGTAGAAATGGACCAAAACATTGGAAAAGCACCAGTCTTCTACCTGGGGATCTTAATGCTTAGGAATTAGTTTTATTCTAGATTTCTTTTTTATTATTCTTGTAATTGGTGCCAGATTATCTGTCATCCCAAGTATCTGTTAAGATGTGCTAGCTCCTGGTATGTGCTGTGATGTGCTTTTTCTTACTTCAAGGGCAATGACAGGGGGTACACTGTTTTGCTGAAGTGAGTCGTACAGTAATCAGAAGTAACTGAGAAAAAGGGGTTTTCTGTATGTTTAACCAGTTATTATTTTCACAATAGTAAAAAGCACTTCTTTTCCTAATTTGGAAACTGTCTTACTAAAAAGAACTTTCTTGTGTTCTCATGTTCATCATGACTTTAAGATGGTGATAAACTTTGCATCAGAAGTAGTCCAGATGAGGATGCAGTATAGGAAGCTTCAGACTTGAGCATATTTCAAGCCTGGGAAGATTAATAGAAATAAATTTCTAAGAGTTTTTTGCATATTTGGGAAGGCAGACTCATGAGGTTAAGCTTGTGCAGTTATCCTTATGTACCACCATAGAAGGCTTCCAGTGTGCTACTTTCAGTATTCAGTATTCTGGTACTTTTAACACCTCCAGAAAATATAGCTGTTCCATATTTATGTAAGGTCTATCCAGAGAGCATTCAGGGTGATGTTAAAGCCAGAGATGTAACAGTGGAAGAGGGCTTTTGAGAGACAGAAGGTTCCTTTTCCTTAAGCAGTCTTCAAACTTTGTTGTTTCAAATTCATACATACTGCAACAGATATGAAAATGGATGCTAAAAATAACCAAATTCCAGAAATGTCAAGTAATTGTCCATGATGTAAGTTGACTGTAGTTAGTAAGTTGGGGTTTTTAATTATTTGGAAGAGTGCAGTAGTCTACTGAATACATGTGCATGATATGAAAATGCAGGTTTGATACAACTACAGAACATGAATTAATTGCACCTGTTTTGAAGAAGTGTTTGGGGTTGTTTCCTTCCTTGGTGTAAAGGTGCTCTTGGGCTCTCAAATTGGTTTTCACTCCTTAACTCTCAGCAAGCCCGTTGCTGCTGGCTACAGAAATACTGTCAAAGCTCTCAAACAAATTTGCAGCAAATCTGATTTTAAGATGCTTTAGTTGATCTGTGAAAAATGGTGCCAAAAATGGTAGATTTGTACTTAAAACTTTTGGAGAGATGTGATTTCTGTAAGGGAGATCTAGAATGTATAAATTATATTTCCTGCAAGTGTATTTGAGCTGTTTTGCTGTGACTGGTTAGCTATTGGAAAACTGTAGCCTTAAATGTAGCCAAAAACTTTTCCTTTGATGGAAAAGTTATACGTAGTTAAAAAAAAAAATGCACCTTTCTTACAGAAATAAACAGAATGTGAGAATTCAGAAAGCATTTGGGGAATTAATTTCAACATTTAAAAACAAGTAACATGAAGCATTGTTGAAGGAACTTTTTTGCAAGAGCTCATTCTTCTCTCAATCCAGGTATCACCATAAAATTGGTGGGACAGATCTTTCTGAAAACCATCATGAGCCCGTGTAGGTTATTTGGTTTGATCATTACAGTTAGAGGGGTTTTTTTGAACGCTTTCCATAATTTTCCTTTCCTGCAGAGATGTCTTTCTTCTCTACAGCAGTGCTACAAAGTAATATATTGCCAGTTCTCAGAACTATTTTGGTGGATCAGTGTTACATAGTTACATTATGAATTCTTCACAGCATTTAGAGAGGTTCTACACATGCGCTTGCAATAGAACATGTCTTTAAAAAAATATAAGCTTCACTGACTAATTTTATCTGAAATACTAGTGCCTAAGAAAATTCTCATTTTGTTCAATCTTCTGCAGAAAGACAGACAGCCTTTTGTTTCTTTCAACTGTTTATCAATTGATGTGACTTCTTCCTCAAGGAAAGTTATGTAAACTTAGAAGTAAATAACTCCAGCTCTTCCATGAGAAAATATCAAGACTCATTTTTTCATTGCCAGCACTCCTTTCTCCTTAATCTAACAGCCACTTGTTCTAGGTTTTGTGTAGGCAGAAGGGGTTTTTTTTCAGGGAGCACCAACTGCTTCTGTGGTTTGTTTTGAATCTTGGGGAATTGATGCTGCAAGTTGAGATGAGGTTTGTTAAATTTGTACTTCAACCTGCAATGTGTAGATCTATCTGTTCCAGAAGCTGGTGTAAATTTTGTCCATCTTGAGCATCTTAGAGCAGATAACCCCAAGAAAAAACACTGAAGTGTGGTTAAATTTTGAAGTGTTCAGGTTATGTAAGTGGTACGTGAGGATCTGCTATGACTTATAACCCTCAGAGCCTGAGTGTTGGGGAGAGCATGGAGAGACATGGAAGGTGGGAAAAGAGTGGAATTGGGGGTGGTTTACTGCAGGCTTTTTCATCTCTGATTAAAATAATGTGAACATACCAAGTGCTCAAGATCACTTGGTTAATGCTGTGAGCAAACTGAATGTCCTAGTAATACATTTGGAATTTTTTTCAGGGTGGTCTGAGTATCTAGTTGTAGGTGGGTTTTTATTTGGTTGGGGTTTTTGTAACACTGTGCATATTAACATTTAATTTTTGCCTAACCTAATCTCAGTAGCTTTCCTGAATTCTGTAGATGTTCAGGTTTCAGTTGCAAATTTTCTTGTTTTTCCTTGCTAAATGGGTCTTAAGTTCTGAGCAGTCATTTGAGTTGGTCTAGAGTTTTGAGACAGTGCCTCTGCATGGCACAGGGAGGAGCAGTTCCATTTATAAATCCTGCTGTATTTGAAATTTGCTTGATTTTGCACAGAACAACAAGGCTAAATCTAAAGTGTTCTTTTAGGATTTTTATATTGGCTAATTCAATCTGAGCTTTTTCAAGTGGATTCATAAGGTTTCTCCATCACTTCACTTGACTTGTATAGTAATGCACAGGAATTTTACTTTTGTATTAATAAACAGGAATTACTATTTTTCCCTGGTAGTGGTGGGTAACAGAACTTTATTAGAGTGGCTATAAAACTGATGAAGAATTTTTAATATTCTACATGAATAATTGTAATAGTAGTATGAAACAAAAATAGACTTTTTTCTATAAAAGATAGTAAAAATTTTCAAAATTTTTCTTTTAATCTGTTCTGGACAGTTACATACAGCATAAGCTACCCCATTTTTCAGAATTTCAAACAGGTATTCTGAAGTCTTAGGCTTTGATTTGTAGGGCAGATGGTCTCTTGAGTGCAGGTGCTTTTAAATTGTCATCACCATGACTGATGTGCAGTGTCAGTCTCTCTGTATGTGGTGAAAACATTTTGTGATAGACTGGGACAGATTTTTCTTAAGATAGTTTGATTGAGTCCATTCATAAAACACTGTGATTGTGTTACAGTCTAAAATAGGTTCTTGACCTTGTACATATGCTCACTGGATCTTATCTTTGATTTCTAGTAGCTGTACAAGTGGAAAACCAGCTCTTGAGAAGTAAGGTCATGCTTTTCATTCTGAGTCAGGTTTTGCAGAAACATAGAGCAGGAAAGTAGCATTGTGGAAAACTCCAGTACAGCTGAGCGTACTTTGAATCTCATGATTATTTTATTTTCTCTGAAGGTCAGCAAAAGCCAGTAGAATTTTTGAATTACTAATGTTTCTTTTCTGAGGGTGCAAATACTGGTATCTCAGCATAAGTAGATACTGATAGATGGCTCAACAAAAGAACTTCCATATTGACTTTTTTAACATTTTAGGAAAGGTAAAAAGTGCGCTTAATACCTGAGTACTGTGAGGAGGACAAAGCTGTAATAAACATTTATGTTTGGATGGTGTTTGCAGTGGAGTGGCCTCAATTCTTTAAATAGCTGTGTATAAAATCAGTGCTTGAGAGCTGTCTTGCTTGTAGTTTAAATAAGGTATAATACTTTGCAAAATGTGAGCAGATAGCTTGCTTTATTGGTTTATGGTTATGAATAAGGTGCATTTGTGGACATGCCAATTTTTGTTTAATGCTAATGAGAATAAGCATAAACTAAGGCAATAATTTAAATTATACATGTGAATGATATAAAATTGGACAAGCTTATATAATAAATTCATAACATTAATTTCCTAGACTACATGTGGCCTGAGCATGTGCCGTGCATGTCTGTTTCTTACATTTTGTGTGTGAAGAATCATTGTTGAAATAAACACTTTACTTCCACACTTTTGTTTTTAAAGTGTTGATAGCATCTGAGTGGACCTATTATTTTATATTGTATACGTGAATTTAATTTTCTATATACCTGTGAATTTTTTTCTCTTGCAGTCATTTCAGTGTTAGTCTTGAGTTTTCCAGGCACAACTGATCTGTGCATCTGATCATGGTGTGTGCACCATGTGGTACAGAAATTCCCCAGAGAGAGGTTATTGTCAGGACACAGAGGTACTGATTATCTGTAAATTTGTAAGATATTTTTTAATCGTATCTTTCTTCTCCTACCTGAAGTAAGCTGAGGGGGGAAAAAGAATCATCCTGTGTTGGCCTCTGTTCACCATGAAATTTTATCTTTCAATTCCTATGCAAGTTCTTGAATTATCCTGCTGCTGTTATTATGGAGGAGTCATCAAGCCCCCAAAACCTCTCAAGGTCCTTCAGCTCCACTGTCTCCCTTTCTTCCTTCATCACCCTCATCATTCATTGTGTTCCTTGTTTTGAAATGACTACAGGAAATGTGTCTACAATCTTTATGAGCTGGTGTGTATTTCACAGATTTCCTCTTTAAATAGTGTTGATTTTTTGAACAATTGTAAAATACTGAGCTGCTTGTAGGTTAATTGAAAAAAAATCAGAAACAATTATTGTGGGATTTGCCTTCAGTGTATAGTAGGTGAGGAATGGGCTATTTGTGGTTCAGGGAAGCTTTCTGGATTCAGGTCATCAAAGCTGGAAATTTAATGAACTAATAGATTTTTTCACTTGGATAAATGGTACCTCTGAGGAGACTCTGTGCCTCCACAGAAAGTGTGGATGTGCAGACCAGCATTGCGCTTTCCTTTGATACTTCTTACCTGGGACTGAGGCATGCAGCATCTCTGTTATTTTTTAAGGTTATTATAATATTAATATTGTGCAAGTCATCAATACAAAAGATGTGCCAAAAAACCTAATTAGTTTAATCCCTTATTAAATTAAGACTTTTCATTTCTACTTTGTAGTTTTTGTTGGGTGATGGTCTTAAAACTAAATCGACACATGATCACATACTGAATCAA
Organism: Rhipidura dahli; assembly: GCA_013399225.1. Classification (NCBI taxonomy): domain Eukaryota; kingdom Metazoa; phylum Chordata; class Aves; order Passeriformes; family Rhipiduridae; genus Rhipidura; species Rhipidura dahli. The sequence goes on along the minus strand of VXAC01002678.1, from coordinate 282,137 downwards.
AGTTTTAATCTATTTTGGCTAGGTTAAAAGCAATATTTCTATTAGTTTAGAGTTAGGAATAATCTGGGGTGTAATGGTGCTGCGTCTGCTGACAGTGACCTGTTGTTAGTTATGGCACTCTCAAGACAACCTGCTGCACGTTACGTGCAGTGCTGAGGTCCCACACTGCTGTGAAAGGAAGTGAAGAGAGTCAGGGACCTAAATTCTGCTGAAATTTGAGATTTCCAGCGATCTTCAGTCTTGTTAGGTTATACATAAGCAGACAACTTCCCTTTCTTGTCTCAAGTCTTTAGTAAACTGGAAGTAACTCCAGTGGAAGAGGAATGAGCCACCTTCCTTCTCCTGCAGTGTAAGAGCCTGCACATGGCCTCTTATCTCTAGTAAGCTGCTTTGAGGAAATTTGCAGGCGAGTATACTTTGTGTCATTTGCTCACAGTCACACAGTTCCCAGGTTTTGAAAAGCTTGTCCTTGGCTCTTACAAGGTTTTATTGCAGTGGAATGCTAAATGACTTGAATGAAACTTTTAGGATTTGGCCGTGTTGAAAATGGGAAAAGGCAAGCCCAGTAATTTATAAAACTTTGTGCCACTGGTTGTACTAATTTATCATTTCACCTTTGTCAAGAGCCTGTTTGACAGCCACAGACACACAGCTGAGCTGTACCTGTCCCTCCCTACACCTTCTAGACTTCCAGGGTCCTAGTGAAGTGAGAGGGATGATTCACTCCCAGAAATCCAGCTTTTCTTTCTTCCATATTCTGTTGTTCTAATTAGGTTCAAATATTTTCTTTTAAACTTCATTTAGCATAGAAACAAAGCTATTGTATTTCTTTCAGGAATATATTTCTTCCTGTTACACAAGCCTTTTTTTTCCCCATAGCTTTAATTTGAGAAAAGTTGTTTTAGGATTACTACTTCTGAAGTGAGTCAAGAGGACTCTGAACCTCTCACTAGTCTTCAAAATACTGATAATAATTTTTATTCTTTTGGGTAGGACAGAGGAAGTAGACAGGTCTTTCATGTCAAATTCTTGTATTTCTTCCTCTGTTTCATTCAAAATGAGTTTTTCTTGAGTTAAGCATTCCTGACGAAATACACTTTTCCTGCACGTGTTATTTGCACCAAAAGTGACAGTACATCTACTAAAATGAGTCAAAAACTTACTTCAGGTCTGAAAATGCATCTGTTAATCTACAAAGCTAAAAGTGAATGATCAGAGTTTCTGAACTGTGAACTTAAATCTGGACTTCAGCGCTGAGTTTCCAAAGAAGTCAGAGTATAGACTGTATACAGCAGTATATAGTGTATAGACAGCAGTATAGACAGTTCTTTTTTACCCTTGATAGTGTGAAGTGCTCTTGGGAAATCAGTCGTTTCATTGCAGGTGTTCTATAGTCCTCCTCCATTTTCAGGTACTGCAGTAATGAGCACTGTAGAAATGTCACTGAGTGTTTTTGAAAGAGCCTTGGTTAATAATACAGGCAGTGTCACTCTTTTGGCAGTATAAGCACTTCCATTCTATATCAGTGACAATTATCTTTTGAGCTAGAACTTCCTAGATTTAGCCTCTTACCAGTTCAGTTCTTCTAGAAGCTTGAACAAAACCAATTAATTGTTTTCTTTTATATACAACTTTTTTAAAAACAAGTTTCATAATGTAATGTCAGGTGGGCAGAAGCTTGCATCATGGCAGGGGAGATTTACTCATTCACAGCTAATGCCTTTTGATATTTGAAAGGCATTTAGATTTCTCTGCACATGCTGGGGAAAAAAAGATGTTATTCAAAAACTTGGGTTTCTGTATTTTAATTAAACACTATTCTGCTATCCTCTTTGGGCAAAGCATGCAACTGTAGAATAAAGTCTTTAGTGTTAACAGGAGCATTTTAGATAGTTTATGTTGAAAAGAACTTGATTTTGGTGTGTTTTCTTTTCTTTTCCTCAGTATCCAGTCCTGTTGGAGGACAACATCCATTAATCCTTGCTGAATAAAGTGTATGTTTATTTCAAGCATTGGTTCTTGTGGGAAGGAAGTAGTAAGGCAGATGAGTGTGGAAGAGACAGAGTTAAGCTTTGTGCAAGTGGTCACAGACGCAGGCATTACCAAGATTAGATTATCCCAAGTTTTTACTTAACCAACTGATACAGTTTTCATAGAGAACCTTGTAGACTGCTCTGTCTGAATCTGTATATACCAATAAGTGGATGAAAAATGAGATTGGTGAGCCAGCATTCATTTTTCAGTGGCCCACTCAGACAAGTAATATTCTGCTTTTGTGTGTATTAATGAGAGTTCTTTTTATCTGTATTAATAGAGTGATTGAAGGTGCATTTTGTAAGTTGAACATCAAATTGCAAAGTGAACCCATAAGTTGATTTTTGGGGAGTATAACATAGTTTGTAGTTGCTCATTAGTATGGAATAGTGTTGGGAAAGTATGCAAAGGTCAGTAAGAGGAAAGTTGTCTATGTTCACAGAATCACCACTGTGTAATTTTGTGTTTCAGTTTATTTGCCTCTTTAGAGTGTTTCTGTTTTTTACATTTTTGTAAAGAAACGAAACAAAAGCTTTATTTATCTTTTGCATTGTGTTTATCTGGTAAGTGGTGGCTGCTCAAATTTACATAGTTCATAGTTCAGATGAAGCAGGTGTTTGGGAGGTCTTGTTTTTCTCAATTTTTTCCACTTTCCTTCAGCATTTTATGTTCCATAGATTTGCAGGACTAAAGATGAGAAAGGGCAAAAATTTGGGAAGACCAAAGAAACTGTATTAAAGAGAAGTTGGAATCTAGAGTAAGAGAGGTATGTTGGCAGTTCAAGATAGTATCATTCTTCTGAATTGGTTCCTAAAATATGAAAGATAAATGAGTATCCGATCCTTAATTTTGTTCAGTTACCTAAACATGTCAAAACTGTTGCTGCAGTATTATGTGTTCTATTAAAGATTCGTTTTAGACTTTTCAAATAGGCTGTAAAATGTTGCTGTTGTGTAGTGAAACTGCTGTTAGGCCTAGCTATTATGCAGGCAAATGTTACATTTTGAGAAACAGAACAAATCTAGTTTCCTGGGATTTATTGGAAAAGGAAGTTCTTGGAGCATATTACACTTTGCTGTAAAGCTTAAAACCAACCAGCCAACCCCCTTTCCTGTTCAAGCTCCTACCCCAAAGTAGCACTTGTTTCATGAAGAGACGAGCATGCTCTGAGACAGTGCCTTAGAGGTAAACCAAATCTGTAACTCATTGTGCAGGAGGTAACTCTTTCTTTTAAGGAGCAGTCACTTTTAGGCTACTTAACCCATCCACCCCGTGCTGGCAGAACAGCTTTTCAGGGCTGCAGAACCCATTCAGGCAAAGTGGAGAAGGAAAGGTCTTCATCTGAAATACTGCAGCTCATGAATGTTTCAGTTGGTATTGTCATGGAGCCCTGACTGCAGAGGCTCAGGCCTTTCTGGGGGTGAGACTAGAGTTGATTCTTCCCGTGACTCTTAGAGGGTTTAACTCAGCACTGGTTATTCAGCTCATCTTCTGAGCCTAGGATGGAACATGGTGCAGGCTGTGAATATTCCTTGCAGGAGAAATCTGGAGAAGTTTATTGTAGGGTTTGTCCACCCAAGCAAGGACAATACTTGAATATCAATGGAAGAGTGAAGAACAAAAAACAGATACTAAAAACTGTGTCAGTATTTAATCTTGTAAATGACAACTGGCAGATGTCATAAGCAAGCTATAGGCATTGATTCCCCCCCACCACACACACCCTCTGAGGGAGTATAATAGTGTGATGGGCATTTCCTGACACTCCTTAGGAGATATGGATAATACTCTATTGTCATCTTTGATTGTTGCTAAAGGTCACCTAGGAGCAAAAGGTGCCCTACTTATTGGGACAGTTTTGGTAGCACATTTCTATGATTTTCCTGTGACTCTTGACAGATGTCCTAAGATTAATAGCCCAGATTCAGGAGATGAGCAGTGAGACAGGGTGCCCCTTACTTTCTTCATGCTCCTTCTCTTAGCTTCCAGTCATGTTTTTGGTGTGTCACAGTCAACCTGTTCAGATAACAGGTGTGTGGTGGTTTTGATTGTTCAGAGATCAGTTGGGGTTTTTTTGTGGGAGAGTGTGTGTAGCCCATGCACCCTCTTCCAGATATACTCATAGTGAGGAAAACTTCAGAACTCAGAAAAGTGTGAATATTGAGTTCTCCATTTGACATTAATAGGAGTACATTTTATCTGCTCTGTAGTTGAAAAAAATGTAGTTCCATATCTTAATATGCCATTTTCCAGAGATATTCTTGGAGCAAATGCTAGACAATGTATCTCTGTCATTGTAAATTCTTGTCTTTTAAATTAACAATATCCAAAGGGTTTATAAAAATTCAAATAGTGATTAGGTTCTGAGGCAGGAAATGTGCTGCTCTTGCCCTTCTCTGGATAACCTCAGCCAAACTTCATCCAGAATGAAGGATACAGGCTGAGGAGTTATTGCATAACAGACTATTTAATACCATCTTGATGAATACCCTGTCTTGCAGTGGAAGGGAAGACTGTTGGTGACAGTCTCCTTTGCCTCTTGGACTGTGCCCCTGTGGTGGCAGTTTTAAATGACAGCAGTCAGACCCTTCTTGTTTTAACTGCTGAGGGATAGGAAATGGGGGAGTGAGAATAGGTTGCAATTATTAGGTGCAAATGTTACTCCCAGCACTGCTAACTAACTTTAATTGTTGTTAGCCACTCACTTCCTTCAAGGTAGAGAACATAAACACTTGCATTCTGTAATTTCAGTTGATTCTGGTCCCAGTGCTCTGTGGTATTAGACCTGTGAAGGATGTCATGGAAAGGAATGAGGCAGATGGTTGCTTTTTTTGAAAACCTTGAGAAGCCTTGCTTTGCAGTAATAATTTTCAGATTGACATGTTTCACCTGCTGTGTAGAATCTTGATAAACACTCTGCAGCTACACGGTAGAAAAACTGAGTAGTAGTGTTTGTAACTTTTTTGAGAGTAAAAATGTCCTGCAAGTGTGTTGACAGTCTGTTAAAACTTCTGAGATTTAACAATGGCCGTTTGGTCTGAGATCTTTGTGGGAACTTTGTAGAGCTTGTCTAGAAATTTCTTCTGCAAGAAGGATGAGAAACTGTGTCTTGTCACTAGTCTTGAGAGTACTGGCTTGTCTCTGTTGCTGGTGGACTTTTGTGGATACTCCTACTGACACTCTGTAGGACGTTTATTTACCTCTTTCTCACTTCTTTCTTAACCACCTCTTGTTAAGAAGACTAAATAGCTACTTTAAGCTGGTGTAAACTATCAAGAGTTCAGCAGGCTCTTAGCAGCTTATGCCTGTAATTTTTCCTTGCAATTTACAGAATTTCAAGCATGGTTATGTAAGAGGAGCAAGCTCTGTAGTGTTAAGGGCAAAATGATGACAAGATAAAAAAACTGACAAGAATATGAAATGAAGTTGTGTTCAGAGGAAACTGTTGTAAGAGTTAAAGTAAATAGAATGGAAATTATACCCCAAAGCATTTATTTCTCTGTAAAGTAATATGGATTTCCAGCAGTAGGTATGTTGAATGTTCCTGCATCCGGGTGTTTTAGAGTTGTTTTTTGACTGTAGTTGGTATAAGCTAGGGAGCAAATGCCAGGTTCTACTGGTGACCACAAGTATTTTGTTGCTCACCTTTGTTATCCTACAGTGCATTTCCGTTGGAAGACTGGTACAGGCAGTTTGAAAAGGTCACATTTACTCTGGAAGCCTTGGTTTTCCGGCTTCCTCAGCCTACAGCTGGTGTGTATCACCAGATCACCCAGTGGTTGAGGTTGGAAGGCACTTCATGAGGTCGTGGTGTCCTCCCCATTGTGCAAGCAGGGTCACCTAGAACTGGTTGCTCAGGACTGTATCCAGATGGCTTTGGAATATCTCCTAGAACAGAGACTCTGCAGCCTCTCTGGGCAACCTGTGCCAGTACTTGGTCACCCACACAAGAACAAAGTTTTCATGATGCTCATGAAGAATCTCCTTTGTTTGTGCCTGTTCTATCTGGTCCTGTCACTGGGCAGCACTGCACAGGCTTGCTCCCTTTCCATTACACCTTTCCTTTGGATTTTACATACACTGATTTGATTCCTGCAGGGTTTCTCTAGGCTGACTCTGTCCTTCCTATGAGAGGTGCTCCAGAGCGTCGTTTGTGGCCCTTCACTGGACTCTCTCCAGTATGTTCACATCTCTCTTACAGTGGGGAACCCAGAACTGGGCACAGTGCTCTACATGTGTCTTTTCAGTGCTGAGTAGAGCACAGTGCTGAACAGTGCCAGCTCTTGGCCTGCTGGCAACTCTTCCAGATGCAGCCTAGGATACCACTAATCTTCCTTACCTCAAGGGCCCATTGGTTTGTCATCAACTTGATGTCCACCAAGAACCTCGAGTTCTTTTCTGCCAAATCTGCTCTCCAGCCATTTGGCCTTAGCAGGCATTAATGCATGGGGTTGTTCATTCCCCCTAGGAATGGGATATTGCACTTCCCTTTGAACTACATGACTAGAAGGGGGCCAATAACATTTTGCATGAAGTTACATGTTAATCAGAAAACAACCAGAACTGAGCTGTTTGCTTGTTCTGATTGAATGCTGGTAGGTTACATGGAAGAAGTGGTGCCTGTAAGCTTCTAGGAGGCTTCAGGACTGTTACCAGCTTTACCTGCTTTACGGGTGATAATGGCAATAGATTGCTGACAGTGTCTATTTGACTTGATGATTGTAATAGGGTAGACAGACATTGTTAAAGGAAGGGGCTTGAGTCTTGAGTATCTCTGATCCTGCACTGTGGAATAAAGTACCTTTTGAGTCCTTTGCAGTCTCTTTTTTGTGAAATTATTGCACTTTGGTGTAGACTGACATTTTAGTCTAATTTCCTCAAGATGTACTTGTGCTACACTCTGAGTTCAGATGTTTGTGCTCGAGTTGCATCTTTGAATCATTAGCATTTGGGCAGCAGTGTGTGGAAGTTTTCCAACCAGCGGCTTCTTATAAACAGCTCTCTCTCCTGCCAATAACAGACTTGGTCGCTTTCCCATTCCCCAAGAAAGGTAATGTTCAGATAAGCGCTGAGTACATTAACACATTTCCTCTGCTTGGATACTGGCTTCTTACTATCTTGGTGAATCTGGGTGTAGACACTACTGAAATTACTGGGATTTTGCTTCTGAAAGCCTTTCCAAACCTGTGTGGTTTTTTTCAAAGACCAGCAGAAGCAGCAGTCTGAGTTCTGCTTAAATCTGCAAGAATACAAGACACAAGCAAGGCAACTGTGTTCTAACTCCGTATTTCACTTCTAAAATACAACCATTAGAAGAAATCCTGGAATGAACACGGGAGAACATCGGGGGTCTGATGTTGTATTTGTGGAAGTGGATCACTTACAGACTTTGTTGCTAGGGATCTAGAGCGTTGCATAAATTTTCATTGTTGGGTGAGACTGGAGGATTAGGATTGCAGATCTGTTTTCACAGATACTTTTGTAGAGAACTCTGAAAAATGCCAGTGTTCCAGCAGCATCAAAAACTTAGTGTTTATTTGTTTGGATTTTAAATCTGCCTACAAGCCTGACTTAAGGAATAGGGATGAAAAGAGATAAACCTAAGAGTTAAATAATCCAAGAATAGATTTAGTCATTGCAATTCTTACGTACCCTTGAGAATACAAGAAGACCTCTTCTGCTCAAATGCCGAACAACTTTTCAGCAGCAGCAGAGGAAATAATACATTTTTGCTCAAACTTTACTGCAGTGACTTACTGCCAAGTAGAATGGAATTATTTAAAGCGTTAGGAGTTTTTGCTTTGTTAGAAAACACTGCTGCAAACAAGTTAGCTATGCTAGATCTTTTTGGAAGGCAGTGCTCTTCTAACTTGATATCCTAGAACTTGAGCAAACCTGTTCCTATAAAACCTCACAGATGTTAATCTGAGTCAGAAGCAGAATAGGAAGCTGCATTGAAAAGCAGAGTTCTTAATGCTTAATCCTAAAAGGTAATAAGATAATTTTATAATACTTTTTCATATATTTCTGTATATTTATCCTATGGAGAGGTGTAGTCCTTAAAATTACCTTCTATGGACCTTTCTTGTGCTTTCAGAGTAGCTCGTGGTATGTCAATTTTTAAGTGGCAAAGAGCTCTGTTCTTGTTTGTATTCAGGGACTTTGGACCAAATAATGTTGCAATCATTCCTTCATCTCTTTAATAGCATTTGGATTAAAAGTACAAGAATTAAACAGTTTACTTTTAGCTTTTTGCTGAACGGATCTGAATTGTCAGATGTACTGCTTTATCTCAGTATGTTACATACAGAGATGTTCACTGTGACCAACCCAGAAACAGGAGCACTGTAGTACCTCTGCAGACTGGTGCACAGTGATTTGCCTGGTTTATACAGATCATACCTTCTCTTGGAATACAGTGTGCAATTAAATTGCAGTTGAGATAAAAAGGTTGTGTTGGCTGAGTGTTTTTCGATTAGCAAGGGGAGTCTCTGCTTTGTTTGAAAACAAAACCTTGTTTTTTTGAAAGGAAAGCTGAAAAGTTTTTACTTGGATTGCTGTCTGCAAATCTAAATGGTTGCCTTCATTTTCAGTACTTGTAAAATTGCTGGTTCAGGAAGGCTGTAGAAAAGAACTTTCCTGAAAAAGCACCAATGTAGCAAATGCAAATTAAAACCAAAATTACTGACCTTTTAATGCTGTGCATAGCAGAATGAGGAAGAATTGTGGAGGGACCTGTGACATTCCATTCACCATTCCTCTGTTACTTTGAGGCTTTGCTTTTAGGAGATATGGAGCTAAAAATTTTTCACTGTATTTGTGATTTTATTTTGGTTTGTTGCTTTTAGATATGTAATGACACATCTTAAGTTTGGGGTACATAGAGTTTAGTAGTGAGGTGGATCTGGTATCAGATGAGTGGAAAAAGTAGCAATAGGATTATTTTTATAATAAAAATCGTTGTATTTAACCAAAACTCAAAAAAATGAGCAGGATAGAAGATTGTGTGTCTTGTTTTGATTTCATTCAGAAGCCCATTCCCTTTCAAGGAAGTGAATGGCTTATCTTTATTGTGAGCTGTATTGTTATTTATCATGCCTAGACAACTTGATATGGTATTTTGAAAATACATGTTAAAATGTACTGAGAATGAAAAAAATTCTGCTAAATAGTTGTGTTTGATTACAAATGCAGTCAAATCTAATCTTCATATCTTTCCTCTATTCACTTAGTACATTTTGGTGGAAGGAGGAGAGGTAGATTAGAGCTGGTCATGATTTTCCTCTATAATGTCATACCATTATTCTTTATTCTTTAAATACTTTCAGTTCCTTTTTTCAAGGCTACTTTGACAGTGTTTAGATAGACTCTGGGGTATTTTCACTTCCCATAGTAATTCTGGCAATAGCAGCTTTTTCCCCTTCTCTTTTCAGCCTTTTTCTTTAGCTATAAAATGCTAAATCAGTTCCTGATTTTGTATAAACTAAACCAAACTTAACTTTAAACATTGCTTTTTAAAGTGGTTCAGTTTAAGTGTTTGGGTTTTTTTTTCATTTGGGTGATGAAACTTGGTTGAATCACAGACTTTAAGCAATACTGACATCTGGGGTTTTTTTGCTACACTTACTTGCAATCCCAGATACTGCTTTATCTATAAACCATCATATACTGAAGCCCCTTTGCATTGGGAAAGCACTGCTGTGAAAGGATTTACACTAAGTACTAGATAGAAGTTTGCTGTTTTATTGAGACTATTTCTTATAAGAGTTTCTCTCCTCTGAATTCTTCTTTTTTCTTTCTTTCTGTGTATTTGCTGAAGTTTACAGCATCTGAATAACTGATTAAGCAGTACAGATTATGAGGTGCCAGACAATGTGTTAATATGGAATGAGAGTTAACTATCAGTGTTAACACTGTGGAAGAAGAGTAGGGAAGAGACTCCACGATTATCTGCCTTTCCACCTGCAAAGGCTCTGGAGTTGGGTTCTGGAGATTTGCAGCTCTGATATGAAAAACCATTAAGCTTTTACAAATTCCAATTTTCATAAATATTCCTTGAAATCTGTACTAGTTTCATAAATACTGTTTTTCTTTTAATAAAGTTTGAGAAATGTTGTGATAATGGAATCAACAAGATGGGGCAGAGCAATTACCTCATTATCTATATTCTTTTTTCTTGTTCTAAACAGTAACGTAATGTTTTGTTTTTACAGATGACTATGGATGAGAAATATGTGAACAGCATTTGGGATCTTCTGAAAAATGCAATCCAAGAGATTCAGCGTAAGAACAATAGCGGTCTCAGTTTTGAGGAGCTGTATAGAAATGCTTATACAATGGTGTTGCATAAACATGGTGAGAAACTCTACACTGGACTAAGAGAAGTGGTCACTGAGCATCTAATAAACAAGGTTTGTCCATTTATGAATTAAAATAGAAGTGTCTTATATGGAAGAATTCTGAGCATTTACTTAAATGACAGAAAGTCTAATGTTATTATGTTACCGTGTGTTGCAGTTGTGTAGATTCTCTCAAAAATGGTAGCACAGAGCTAACATCAAGCTCAAATTATTTCATGTTTCAGGTACTGTTTGTTGTAAGTTACTGATGGAAGGCAGACCATAGGAAGCACTTGAAAATGTGTAACAGGAAACATCTTTTTAGAAGAATAACTGTTAAGAGCTGATAATTTTTTTTAAGGTTTGTGACATTTTTGGTGGCATTTTGTGACTTTCTTAGGCCAAATTTTGTATGGTTTGCCAGTCAGTTTTTTCATCTGTGGAACAAAATAAATACTAATGTAAGAACTTGTTTGTTATGGGCTAATGAACTAATTCACACGTTAATGAGACAGTTGTGCTGGGATTATCCTGTTTGAAGAGGTGGTAGGCACTGTTCAAAACCAGCAGCTCAGCAATAGCAGAAGTCCTGAGTAGTTCACACTCTGCCATGGCAGCCTTTGCAGAAACTTTCTGTTTCTGAAGATGTGTCATCTGAGAAAAGGAATCTTCAGATCTTGTAGTAGACCATGGAATCACCTCTTTGGTCTTCGAGAGAAGTTTAGAATTGATTAATAAGTACGTAAGTGGAAAAAGTTAACACTTGCTTTTTAGGACTCCAGAAAATATTTCGTGGCAATAGGATTTTAAGCCTGTGGGAGATGCCTGCCTTACTCCTCATGGAAGCACCCATAGCAGGGAGATACATGTCTGCTTTGATCCCATATCCTGACTGTGGGTTCAGATGGAGTATCCGAGTTTTTGTCCTGTTTTTACAAGATCTGAAAAGGAAAGTCAGAGACCATCATGTGTCTTGCATGATTATTTCTGGCTGAATTACAGAGAATGGATGGGACATTTATGGCTAAATAATGCAGGGTGCTTGCATTATTTGTGCATTCCAACTGGAGTTACTGCTGTGGCAGAGAAATGTGTTATTTCTTTTCTAAAATCTTAGTTTTCAAAGGTGTGGTCCAGACAAGTACAGTCTAAAACTGCTTTGAATGTGGGGCTTTTTTATTATTTGTGCCAGAGGAGACATCCTCTATGAAGTGGCTAAATAATTTGCAGTTCTTTTCTGTAATTGTAGCACGTCTGTGACTCTCAAACACTTCTGGTTTCATTATCTGTGCTTTCATAATCTGTACTATTCATATAAAATGTGGCAAATGGCTAAGGCTTTTTGTGCCTTGTTGTTGTATATGCCTATGCACTTAATAATCATGACACTAAACTTTTATTATTCCTAGGCTTTAGTTTATCCTGGCTTAATTTGAGGGGTGTTTTTTATCTTTGTTCCTACGTATTCTGCAACTTACCTTAGTTCCTAGCTATTTTGTATATTAAAAATTATGCATTTGCAGAATTAATTATTCTGAATTGGTGATTGTGGCAGGCTGACAAAAGAGCAGAAGATTCTGCGTTTCTACTTTCAGTGTAGAGGCTGAGGGGACTGCAAAGATAGTGTAGAGAAGTGCCCTTCTCCCTTCTGACAGTTAATATCTCTATCTGATGCTTTAAAAAATCTTCTGTGATGATCTAGTATTCTGATCTTTAATGTGATTAATCAAATTATATTCATATGTGTGGGTTAACATAAAAATAGATGACCAAAGCTTTTTGAAAGGCTGAGTTTTAGTAGTTAATTGCTGTAGAGTTAAAGAGGCTAAATTATTCTGATGATGCCAGCCTATAAATTAAATAATCCAAGGAAAAGACTAAAAAAATGTGACTTATGCCAAAAATTCCTGAACAATAACAAAAACTTATATAGACTCAAAGCTACTGTTTGTCCCTTTTGAATGTTTGCTTAGACACATTATGTTGAGGCACTTATAGATGGAAATACAGAAAAAAAAGTGCATTGTTTATCAAGGATAGGATCAGGTCTATAATGACATCTTACGTACTTGTTGTAAGATACATAGAAAAGTTTTGTTTAACCTCACATTTTGTCATAGAAATTTTAGCAAAATCTTTTATGTTCACGGTCTCTTTCCAAGAGCAATTCTCTGGTAAATTTTAAGTAGCTAATGAACAATAAATGCTCTCGTCACAAGTCTTTGTAAGACTTCTATTCAGAGAATCAGTGGTGGATGCTGGAATTTAGAAGAGGGAGATTTTGGCAACTGAAATATTATTCATTAAATTTTGTAACTTTTATAAAAATGGAAGTGTTCACATATGAATAGATCTTACTGAAGAACTATACTCAGTTCAGGGAGCACTGCTGAGGAGCCAACCCCGGATTTGAAATTGCAATAATCATTGAGCCATAGTTGTCATTTGCTGCCCACATCTCTGTGTTATCTTTTTAGAAAAAAATCTGCATTCCTGTGGTATTCCAGTCATGCTGGTTAATTAACAATAGATGAAGAGACTTGGTAGAGGCAATGTGTATGTTCAGTTGTTTCTACAAGTAGTTTTAAAGCTTGGAAAGCACAAGCCTTCATTTTTGGCTGGGCATGGTTAAGAGTTGTATTTGTGCTTTATGCTTATTTAATTGCCAGGTGAAAGTTGTGCTTATTCAGCATTTTAATTAGTAACCAAACATTAATGAGAAAAGTATTTAACTTCTCAACAAGAAAACATTATACAGTGCACTATCTTTAAAGCTTGTTCAATTGTAAATAAAATAATGGGTGCAAATATGATCAAGACAAGGTGATGCAAGTGAGGTACTGTCAAGTATGCTTGGTTTTCAACTTGCAGACCCCAATGGTTTGTAGTCCCAAATACCAGATTCTGGCTGTGTGATGATGGCAGTAGTGAGCCAGGTACTCTGCATCACTGAGAGAAATCAGCTGTCTTGAACTACCTTGTTTTTACTACAGGGTAAGAACTTGCTAAAACTTGTCTTGACCTGGGTATTGGCATAATTATTTAAGTATAGTACATGTATAACTATTTAAAAATACAGTTGAATTTTGGAAGTATTGAAGCTTTTCATCTTAATTGAAGTATTTAATTCCTGTGCATCTGGTACTTCACAGTTTTTTCCCTTTCTTGCCCATTGACAGTCTTGTAATTTGATGTCGATGGTCTTCCTTCACACTTTTTAAGCCTAGTCTTATTACTTCACACAAATGTTAAGTGTTTTTAAAACACACAAAGCTTAGTTTACAGCTCTCTAAACCATTTAATGATAAGCAACATCATTTGTATTCCAGTAAGAAAAGAAGTTGAAGTTAAAATTTTACAGGATTATATTTTTAAAGTTCCTTTTATGCATAAATCACTGGGGTCCAATGAGGTGCATCCCAGAGCCCCGAGGGGAATTGGCTGATGTAGTTGACAAGCCACTCTCCACGGTGTTTGAGAAGTCATGGCAGTCAGGTTAAGTTGCAGGTGACTGGAACAGGGGAAACATTGTACCCATCTTTCAAAGCTGTAGAGAGGAGGCCCTTGAGAACTACAGCCTGTCACTCTCACCTCTGTGTCTGGGAGGATTGTGGAACAGATCCCCCTAGCAGCTATGCTAAGGTACATGGATGACAGGGAGGTGATTTGGGACAGGCAGCACAGTTTCACTAAGGGCAAATCTTGCCTGGCCAACACAGTGGCCTTCTATGAAGGACTGACCACATCAGTGAACAAGGGAGGAGCTACAGATGTCATTTCTCTGGACGTCTGTAGAGCTTTGGACATGGACCCCCAAAACCTTCTGCTGTCTAAATTGGAAAGAGATAGATTCAATGAGTGGAGTTAAATGGATAAGAAATTGGTTGGGTGGTTGCACCCTTTGGCTGTGGTCAATGGCTCAGAGTCCCAGTGGCCATCAGTGACAAGTGAAGTCCCTCAGGGGTCTGTCCAGTACCTGCTATTAGAGAATAACAGTACAGGCAGGCATGTGAGAGCACATTTGTTCAGGAGGGTACAGAGCTGGTCATGGTGGCAGTGTTTAGTGCAGAAGGAATGCTGTGTGATGCTTGTGCAGGTATAGGCTGAAAGAAACGTCTGCTCTGGGACTTAGAGAGTTGTGTCTGGGATCTTTTGCAAGCTTTAAAATTTGCTCTTACTATTGTAGAGAAAAGGGAGAGTTGAGAGTCATCTCCATCAGGGAGTTTGAAATTATTTCTGTAACATCAATGAAATAGGGAGGAATGACATGAGAAGTTGTGTAGGAGGCAAATTACCTACTGAGCATTAGAGTGTACTGTAAGCCTGACTGACAATGTATGAAGTGTTATCTGCCTTTATATTTTCTTAATGATGTTTTCCAATGATCTTGAGCAAGTCTGCTATTATATGGAGGGCAAAAGGATGTGGGGGAATTGCTCGAAAGTACATAACAGTGCAGAATCCCCAGTATTCTTCAGTGTTTGCTTTTTCCCTTCAGCAGTAGGATAGCAGCTGCTGGGATGAACAGACATTTCTGGTAGTCAATCCATTAACCTACTTGGGACTCTTAAGGTTTTAGAATATTATCTTTTAGACTACTTGGATTTCTCTAAAAGAAATGATAATAAAAGTTCTGAGAGCTTGAGGCCTTAGTTCAGAAAGTGCTGTTCTGTACTGCTGCTCCCCTCAGGAGGTTCTAGCTGTCTTTACAGTAGTGGAAATTATATAATTGAACTATTTGAGCTGCTGCATCAGGCCAGGCACTGTAAGAAAGAAATAGTAGGCCATGAGTCTTCTTTATGTACACTTAATAATGAGTTATTTAAAGGTATTGAAAGCTTATGCCAACAAACTACTCTTACTTGGGGGAAGGGTTCTGTATTTCCTGAAGAGCTGTATCCAGTATAAAATACACTTGGGCCTGAAGTTATATGCAAGATTTCATCCTTGCCTACTATAAGAAGACCGTACATATATTATGAAGTTGCTAATTTATTTTCAAGTGAGTCTGTATATGGACAGTCCTATTGAAGCTGACTTTCCCTTCCGTTTACTTCGTAACTGCAGATATTGTCACAGAAATCACTACCAGCACAGCTAATTGAAAGTAGCATTCTGCTGATAAAACTCTTTGAGACTGAAATTGTCTAAGGCTTTGGCAGAGTAGCAGCTGTTCAAAGAGTGTGGGCGTACACATTTCTTTACTTCAGATCATTTATTCTACCAAAGTGGTGTGACTCTGCACCTTTGCATGGCTAAGATATTTTGTGCCTTATAGCAGTTTCCCTGTAGTATTGCTGAATTAATGGCCCATACAAGGTATGTGTTGAACACTTGTTAACTTGAAAGTTGTTGTAAGCAATAATTTACCAGGCAATAGTTTGGTTGGCTTTTGTAGCAGCTGAAAGAATGGCTTTCCAAACCTCTCTGAAGTTTAAAATAAACCTAGAAGAATGTCGTTGAAAAGCTTCACAGGGAAACTCTGAGGGTAGTTCTGTTGTACAGCACCCATTCCTGAATTTGAAGCCCATTTCCAGAAATCCACGTGGCGTACCATATGGAGTAGAGGTGCCACTATTGCAGAGCATGCTGGTGTCTGCTTGGAAGGAGGTTGTCACTGCTACCTGGTGGCAAGTATCCACCCCCTTTATTACCAATTTGTGTGACTTGGCACTGGCTGGCCCAGCAGGATTTGTGAGATGGATGTGGGATGTGTGCAATTATGAAGGCACACTGCCTCTGTGTTCTTAAAATAAGGGGTATCATAAAATTGATCAATAACTACCCTTGGTTATTTGTGCTTATAATCAAATCGTGCTTTGGTAAATTTTATCAGTGTGGGTGAGCTACCAAATAATGTTTCCAATGTTTTTCCATACTGACCAAAGAAGTGAAAGCAACCATGTCATGTTTGTTTCTCTTGTTCTGGGAGATTCTGCGTATTCTTCACAAGTATGTCTACTGAACTTTTTAATGCATATTTATGTTTTGGTTAAAACCTATGGAGATTGGGTGACAACAGAGCACACACTTGGGAGACTGGAGCGTAGATGATGATCACGATCAGAAAAAATGAGGCAGCTAAGCAGTGCTTATGACTGCATATCATGTTTTCCAAAAGCAAGGAGGAGAGGCCTTGCTCAGGTCTGCGGAGTAGGTGTTTGAAGATGTAAGAAAGCTTTGAACAACCTAGGCATACTTCTGTTGCCTGGATGCAGTAACAAGGTGAATATTACTGGGATAAGTTTCCAGAGCTTCTTGAGACCCTTGTGTTGGATATGGATATGCCATGATCTGCCTCTGGTTCGTCAGTGTATCTAGTAGTGTGGCAGACAGAATTCTGTTGCCCTGGTTTGGTCTAATAATTTCATCAAACTGAAATGACAGAATGAAGCCTGCGTTTGAAGAGATGGTTGCATGAGATGTTGATGCAGCTTGTGGCTGCTTGGCATGTGTGTTTTGTTTCTGTGTGTGAACTGAAATTTAAAATATTAGCCAAGTATCCATGCAAATCTATAAATGTGAATATTCTGTTTGGTTACAGCAATGGGCAGGATATTTTGCATGTTATGTCTAAAGTCAATTCCCACATTTTGTTAACTCTGATACACTTTTTTTACATTCCCAGATTTCTCTTTGACATTAGTTTCAGGTCTGAGCACTGCAGTGTATGCCTACTGTGTAAAATCAAAATATGGAACTGGATGGGTTTTTTATTAGTAGGGAGAGTGTGGCAGAGAGGCATGAAGTCTGAAGCTGATGAGACAGATCAATTTGCAAATTGCAAATACATTCATAAAAAACAAAGATGACTTTATTTTTTCTATGAAGTCTTGTTGTTGGTATTAATGTAAGAGTCTGATCTTCAAGCAATTGGTTCCTTTCAGAACTGCTGTTTGCTATATCTTTATGCTATCTCAGCTTGTCTCTCTAAATGTCATCATGGCCAATTTTCCACCTCTATTTGTTCCTGTTTGTCGCATTTACCACTACTACCCAATATTCTGAAATTACTTGTGATAATAAAGTTACCAGCAATTAAGCAGTATAACACAGGAAATAAAACCTTTGAGGAGTTGTCAAAGACTAGTTTTAACATTTGAGATTTCAGGAATTCCTTTGAAATTTAAAACCCATGTTTCTTTTGTTTCTCTTGTTTTTAGCAAGATTTTTCTTACTTATTTTTCTAGAGAAGGGAAATATGAGGTAGGGATCAGCACCCAGAAAAAGCAAGAACTTGTTCGCAAAATTCATGTCCACAGAAGAGCAAAAATTTTTGTGCTGAAGCTAAGTTTAATATTTAAATGCTGCAGGAGAAACTGACTTGAATTTATGTCAATAGATCTTTTTTTTTCTTTCCTTCAGGTGCGAGAAGATGTGTTAAACTCCTTGAATAACAACTTTCTACAAACACTAAACCAAGCGTGGAATGATCATCAAACAGCAATGGTGATGATTAGAGACATTTTGATGTATATGGTAGGTATTCTGCTATTTCACACATTTAACAGTGTAGTAAGTTGTCTTTGACAAATCCAAGCAAATAGAGGGGTAAAAACCAAGGCACACTTACCAGTCTTTTTCCAAGGACTGCTCTGTCCTTTGTTTAGAATTTTCTGTGTGCATGCGAGACTGCTACAGGTGTTTGAAAAATTGTAATTGGATTCTTTCTTTAGGTTATCTCATTATCACTTGAAAAATTGATCTAAAAAATAGTTAAACTTTGCAGTTCTTACAAAATAAGCTAGTTAAACCCATTCAAGCAGAGTTTAGATGTTAGTTCAGCTACTGGTGTTTTCTTACTGTGAAAAGCATGATGGTGTAAAGCCTCCTGAAACTTCCAATGTAGTTGTTCTTTAAGCTTTACAATTTGAAAGGGATGACTTTGCTTAGGTACCGTGTGTGTCCTTGAATGTTAAATTCTAGTTGGATCCTTTGCTGTTCATGAAGAACTTGTGTAGAAGATTAAGCAGTGTACATAGAATGTGATCTTTGGTTGCATGCTCACAATTTCTTACCTGTAGCCAATGGAAAAGGCTTCTTTTTTAAAGAGAGAGGGCCTGACATTTTTGTGTCTGGATTGTTATGCTTTAGATGGTTTGTATGTATTAAAATTCCCATAATGCTGGGGCTGTTCTAGGATTCAGGAGGGTATTTTTGCTTAGCTTCTAGACAAAGGTTTTGATTTCAAAAGGAAGTGTAGGGTTGAGGTGCTGTGTTTTTTGTGTAAATGTTTTTCCTTCAAAATATCATCCCAAATATAATAATTGATGCAGTACTTGACAGTGAAGGACAGACAATAATGGACTTTTTTGGTCCAAAAAGCAGATTGACTGAAATTGTACTCAAATTGCTGAGATCTTGCCTTATTTCTGTTAAAGATCTCATGCTGTGACATTGACCACATTTGTATTAGCTGTGAAGTCCTCTTTGGTCAATAAGCTGCTACAAGTAGCTACAAGTAACTTCAAGTTAAAGAATTTGGAATAATTACAGAATCACAAACATAATTTTTTAAAATGGATTTACTGGCCTTCATGCTGGGGGAGTTGGTTTGTTTTATTTCAGTAGGTAAAAGACCGTATATCAAGAAATAGAGTGCTGGATAAAATGCCTTTGGTGACACTGAATGATGTGTGTATCTTACCATGCCAAAAGGCAGATGGACAGATTATTCTGAAGATGTACTGTCTTTGCTTTGAGAGATCCTGGGCTCCCTAATCTGTTTGTGAAGGACAAATATAAATCAGTTGCTGCTATCTGCATCTAGGCAAATTCAAGAATACGTTAGATTAATCCACCAAAGGTAGTGGTGAATTTTCAGGAAGGTGAGAAAATGGAATTCAGAGCTTTCTAGGGGAGTAGTTGTTGTGTTTTATCCAAATATTATATATTATTTCAGTACAGGAGGTGCTGGATGATCCTAAGTGATGGATAATGCAATGTTATCTGCTGCCCTTAAAATCAATACATTTCTGATCCTTCGAACAGTGGCAGAGAAAACTGGCTTATAAGCTTTCCTTGTTCTAGTGGGTTGACCAGTATACTAAAAACATTTTCTTTTTGGGGAAGGGTTGCCTTCAGTTACCGTTCCTTGGGGGACAGGAGAGCCATTTCCTAAGTATTTTTTGTGCACAGAAGAGCAATGCCTTGCCTTTGTTTAAAAGCTTGCGAGTACTGTTCAAGCATCCAACAAGCCTTTTCTTTTTCACCAAAATTTCAGGAGATCGAAACCTGCAAAATTGCTACCAGTGTCAATTGAACTTCATTGGTTATGTTTTTGATTCAGAACAGTATAATAAACAAGCTTGGGTATCTGGACTGCATAGCCTTCTGTGTGCTGTTTGACAGTTCCTAATGATTTCAAGTGGGTGTTCAGCTGAGGCCTCTGCTTGACTCCCACAGATTTTTTTCCTTGTACCGAAATAAGACTCACAGAAACAGAAAAAATCCATCCACAATAAAATATATTTATAGTATAATAGTAAAAATAGAATAAAATTTTCTTTCAAAATGCTTACATAAACTTAGGGGCACTGATGTTTGTTAAAATTCTGTAATGGAATATGGGATTTATATTTATAGTTTTAATCTTTAGGAGGTAGAACCATCTAGTGTAAAGATCTAATACAATGGGCAGACTCCCTCCTTTTCTTTGACTTGGAGGGAGATAAGACACATTGTCAATAATCCATGCTTTGACTACAAATTCAAGTACAAGCAGTGGTTTAAAAGAGGACAATTTTCAGAGATTTGCAGTTTCACCTTTCTCACTAGGATGTTCTCTTGAGTCAAACGTAATTCTCTTCGTTCAAAAGAGACTAAGAGTGTGAAACTTCCAGTCTTGAATATGTGCTCATTCAAAAAGTTTGGAAAAGCTGACAGTACCACAGAATTATGAAGCACCTGTGAAAGACCAGACCTTACTGCTTTTCAAAGAAACATTTTTAAAGAACTTTATAAAATAAGGAATGATTTGTTCTTATTTTCTGATGTTAAGTCTGAATGACATGTAGGTTTATAAGGATATGCTTATGTCAGAAGTAATTTATACATTTTTATTCAAGCAAATCTAATATAACTGACATTAAAAATATTTTATCTAAAAAAAGCACCAAACACTTTATAACCTCAGTCACCAGGCATTGTAAATTGATATTATTTTTCTACCAGGAGAAGTATATGCAATTATCATATGTTTGTAAGTAAAGCATGACCCAATCCTTCTCTTATTTTGTAGGCCATCTCAATTACCCACCAGTTTCAGGAAATGCACCTCTTGCCCAACAGGCCACATTGTGACATCAGTGAAAGTAAAACATTTAACATCCTCTTGAATTCTGGTCTTAATCTGTTGAATTCCTGCTTCAGCCTAGTGATTTTACA
Source organism: Rhipidura dahli (assembly GCA_013399225.1). Lineage (NCBI taxonomy): Eukaryota > Metazoa > Chordata > Aves > Passeriformes > Rhipiduridae > Rhipidura > Rhipidura dahli. The sequence continues at coordinate 261,378 of VXAC01002678.1, read as the reverse complement.
TCTTAAACTAAGCTGTATCTCTTTTAATGCCACGCTTGTTTTCCAGCTTTGTTTCACCCATTGGCTCCTGTATGATTTAAGTCAAAACAAACACCTTTCCAAACCACCTTTATTTCTTTCCTCTGTTTAATTTTGCCACTTTTAAAATAAAAATCAATTCAAATACATCTTTTTTAGAAAGGCATTTGTTTTGTACAGTGGGGTTTGTGCATTATGGTGATTAATGACTAGTTTAACTAGTCATTACTAGTAATGACTAATAACTAATAGCTAGTAATAACTAATTACTGTTTGAGGTTATGGCAGGATTTTGTTGTTCATGCAGAACCTCTTTGACAAGACACTCTCAAGTTTGCCTTATAGTTATGTTTTTACAAATGTGAATTACCTTGTCTCTTGTGATTACTCTCTGTAAAAGTCTGTTGGTTTCAGTTCCGTTGCAGGTGCAGTGTGAGGTTTTGCATCCTTTTGCACAAAGATTAATCTTGATTGAGGCATTCCAGTTTCCCTGACTGAATTTCATATTTACATAGTTCCACTGGATTTTGTAGGATATAGCGCGAGCTCTCTTCCTTTTTACATGTTTAGACTGCAGTAATTGGTGCCAGAGTAGATGTAATACGCTCTGTAAATTCTAGCAGTGTCTGCAACAAGCAGTGAGGCACTGAAGCAGTAAAGTCGTGCTGAGCAGCATCTTTGCTAAGTCAGGTACTGAGATGTGTTGAAGTAGTGAAGTACATTTGGGCATATCTGAGATTGAGCCTCACAGCAGCAGCGTAGGTAAATATACCTGCAGTTGGCTTTGTTCAACTGCTGTATGGAATGGGAGCAGTGGAGGTGGAGTTGTTCAGGCTTTTCTTTGAGCAGTATGAGTGTGTATATTCTTAGACTGTCTAATGGAAACTGGGTTAAACTGGGTTCTGTGGTGTCTCCTCTTTGCTACTTGTGCTTGTTAAATTTAAAGCAATTTCAGGTATGTGAGCACAGCAGTCACACCCCTGGCTGCATTGCAGGCCTATGGGTAGTGCCAGTTACATGCTGTCAGAAGTGAACAATTGCTCCTGCAAATACTGTTGTGGACTTTTCAGACGGCAGAGCATTCCCTTCTCATCTGTGCTGTGTGCAAAGCTGGTGTCTTTTTTTAGACCAGCACTGACAGGTTGGATATGTGAGTTTTAATGGATGACTCTTGTTGTCCATGTCTTACAAACAAGGTAATAGGGAGAAGTATTATTTTTATTTCCTTAACTAGGATCAGAGACACTTACTATATACACAAGGATGTCTGAAGGCTGCTGCATCATCCAGGCAGTGCATCCATGCAGAGATGGGTAAAATGGGGCTATTGGTACCTTACAGTGAGTGACTTGAGATCAGAATTACTCTGCAGTGTAAGCAGGATTGTAATTTAGGAATAATTGCTGTTCTGAAACTCCATCCTTGTCTCCTGAAAGTTACTCTTACCTTTAAGCACCCACTGCTTCTCTCCGTGGGAAGTGATTTTTGTTCAGTGGTGTGTAGCCTTGTCAGTCAAACCTGTTCCCAAATAGGGCTTTCTATGTTTCTTTTTTTAGACTGGGAGAGCTTCCAGCAAATGTGATCTGTTACCAAGGATGAGCAAATCAGCAGGATCAGAAATGTTAATGTTGCTGCTCTGGTTTGGGTATTGTAGAGAGGTCTGGCTTACTACAGAGGCTGCTGATAAACTGAGAGGAGTTACTATTTCACAATGGCAGTGTTTAGCACTGCCACAACAGAAGCTATGCAGATGAGTCATGGCCATGGCTTTAATCCTTTTAGATACCCTGCTGCCTGTGCTTCAGAGGCCTGAATATTTTTTTCAAATAATAATTCTATTATTTTCTCTTCAAGTTATATAGTATTAGACACTACTTTTTAATTTGCTTTTTTATCTCTTTGAAAATGTATTTTAAGCTTGTCTCACTTGAGAATCACATTTACTTCTGTTCTTCATGCAAGTGTGTAAATAAAGAAGTAAAATAAACAACCCTGTTTCTAAATAACAGGAAAACAAAAGTAACCTATTCCAAAGACCTAGCCCACCACAAGTCACTGCACTGACTTCATGAGCCAATTAGTAAATGTTTTGCTCTGAGACAGAGCTGAGCTTGCTTCAGGAGCCACAGAGTAGGCATATTTAACCTGCTCCCATCTTGTTTTTTCATTTAAATTTAGTGCTGCCTGTCTGAAGGCAGAGTGGGAAATACCTCATTAATTGCAGAACCCAGTTTGCTTTCCTCTGGTCACCTAGTGGGAATCTGGCATATAATTAGTATGTGAAGAATTTTTCCCTGTGAATTCAGCTGCTAAATTATGTGCTGTCTGTTCTTTCTTATTTTTTGAAATTGTAGAATTTATGTAAACATGCAGTTGTGAAATACTTTTTCTACAGTCTGAAGCATAACATTTTTTCTTTTAATGGTTTCATTTTCCAGGTGTTTGAGTAGCTTTACTCTTTAATTCTGAGTGTGATAAAGCACTTAAGATAGTGATGGAACCAGGAGAGAAGCTAATCTTTGTACTTAATATCATAAATTGACCATCATCCTTTATAGAATTTGATTTTTTTAGTATTATTGTTTTGTTATAGCTATGTACATTTTTATAAAACCTCATCCTAGCCAGATTTGTGAGTGGGTACAAAACTTGCAGCTTTTTCTAATGTCATTGTCCTGATGGTAGCAGAGCAGTATTTTTAGTAATTGCCCAAACTATGATATTAGGGGAATGGATTATGCCCTGACAGAAATTAAGAAAAATAATGATTGCTCATCTCAGAATGGAGTTGTAAAACCTCAGTTTTTCTGCTCATAATATTGTTTTAAGTGGTCTGACCCAGTTGTGGCTGTTAATCAAATAGATGCATTTTTTGCCTGCTAGAGACTTTATTAATAGCCTTCCTTTTCTCAGAGTTAATTTGGGAGAGAGGAAAGGAGAGACAAAGTTTTGGAGCATTTGTTTGGGTAGCAGTAAGAGACTCAGGGTCTGCTTAGTGCACTCAGTCAATTCTGTATGATGGGTTTTGGGCTATGCAGTCTTTAGATGCTGATCTGAGAATCAGCATTGGTTTTTAAAGGTAGGTGGATAAAAAATAGGCAGTTGAGCTTGATCCCTCCTACAGGCAGAGATTGTATAGGGAGATAGAATTTAAACATACACTGAAATGTAAAAATTTTTTTTTTTTCTCTCCCTCTTTTTTTTTGGGGAGGAGGGGGTATGTATGGGTGAGATTATAACAAAACATAACAAGGTTTTGAAGTATTGCTCAAGTTGAATGAAAGTGAGTTTGGGGAGGGTGGAAGGAGGGATGTCTACAGAAGTCCTTATGTACAATTTTGCAGTACTAATCCATAAAGATTTTGATTGTAACTCTACTTATTTTAGCTCTATATTTGCTGCTCTTTATCTAGTGATGTTATTTCAGGAGGTTTCACTGAATATTGACTATTTTTTGCCTAAAAGGAGTGGTAGGAAGATGGGGGGGGGGGAAGGAAATTAAATCATTTTTCTTAAAGATTGGAAAGAGATGGATGGAAGTGTTTGAGTAAGTAAAACCTCCTGCAAATAGTGCTGTGGATTTAGTCAGTAGTTGGAGATTCCTCTACACCCAGACTAAAAAGTGGGAAGGCTGTAGATCTGTTCTGGCTTGCTGTAGTCATAAATTTTGGGCTTACGTTCTTCCTAAGCCAAGTAGTCCTTCCAGTGTACATTTTTGGAAAGTGGGACTGATTTTGAATTTTGAGGGTGTACATAATTTCTTTCTATTAAAACAGGGAAAAAATATATTTGGTCATAGTTCCATTACAGAGAAATAATTGATCTCTTGTAATTTTGAACAGCATAGATGCAGTGAATTCCCAATTTTATTGCTGTTTATGCCCTTGTTGTAGGACCGAGTATATGTGCAACAAAACAACGTGGAGAATGTTTACAACTTGGGCCTGATAATTTTTCGAGATCAAGTCGTACGTTACGGCTGCATCAGGGATCACCTGAGGCAAACTCTGCTGGATATGATTGCAAGAGAGAGGAAAGGAGAAGTTGTAGACAGGTAAGATGTTTGTAAGTGAATGTCTTTGGTTGTAAATAATACCTGTCAGTTTTTAAAGTGTGACTCAGGAACATAGACAAATAATTCATTACTTAAGACCACATTTGTGCTCACAACTAAAATTTCTCTATTCTGGAGTAACATATTTCTTTGTATATTATATTTCAGCATAATGGTAAACAGGGAAGCTTGATAATATATTTTTTTAATATTTATCTTGAGTTTTTTTATTAAAACTTTCATCAAATGTCTCCATTATCACACTGTGCCAGAGTATTTGATCACAAAGCAGAGTTTTGACAATTTTCCGCTTCTTGCTACCTTGTATTGCCCCTGTACTGAGAGGTTGTTTAATTTTCTTGTACCTTTTCATTTATTTATTTATGATGTTTCCTCTTTTCATTCCCATTCCTTTTCTTTATGTTTTGATCTGTTTGTTTCTCAGCAGTTTAGTTGCATCTCTTAACTTTTAAGTCTGTTTCTCAGCTTCATTGGTTGGTTTAATAGAAGTGGAAGTTTTGTACCACCCACTGCAAATGCTGCAGCTGAAGGAACTGCCGATTTGCAAGTTTTCTTGTGCTGCTCCAGTTTCAGAACAGCTATTGCATGTAGGGATATGTAAAATCCTTGCTGCTCTGACTGTAGTTCTCTGACTAAGATTGCCCAACACGCAATTTAGAAAAATACTACCCATCTACAGCTGTGTATTGTCCCCTACTGTCAGAAAATGGAATCTTTTTCTCGATGCAGTTCTTTTGTTTTCATTAACTTGCTGATGTATTTCAATTTTGGTGGGATTTATTTTGTGTTCAGTTGGGATTTTTTTTTTTTTCAGATTTTTATGTGGTTGGCTTTTTTTAAACAGCCAACCATCCAAAAACCTCAAACTTCTCATAGCAACTTCCATGTGTGTAATTGTTTTGAATTACTCAATTCTGACCTATGTATACAGTTTTCCTTGAAAAGTAGTATTTTGGGTTAATTTCGTATATGTTAAAATGCATTCTTCATCATTTTATAACTTAGTAGAACTTGAGACCTGTGTCCTTGTCATTGCATTTAAAATACTTAATAAACATTGTCAGCTCTTTAGTTTTGAACAAAACCAATTTTGCTGCTGTAGTGTTCTTGAAAATGTCATGTACTGAACAGATTTGAATGGACTTTCTATTACTACATTTTATTAAAGCTAATATTGTGTTATGAGTTGTTATTCTGCTGTGTACTCTGTCTTACAAGCACATAGATTTCTCAAGTTGTTAACAACTTACTTTTTGGCAGAGGCGCAATAAGAAATGCTTGCCAGATGTTAATGATTCTAGGTCTTGAAGGAAGGTCAGTCTATGAAGAAGACTTTGAGGCTCCATTTTTGGAGATGTCTGCAGAATTTTTTCAGGTACAGCAGTATTCTAATACCATATTTGGAATGTTGTTATTACTGTCTGAAATTGTCAGATTTGGTGGTACTTTACATACATGTTGCTTTTTTGAAGAGTATGTCCATCTCCACTAAATGAAATAAGAAAAACAGTCACTAATTTTGCAGGAAAAAGTAACACAGATTTTACAGAATTAGCATAATTTGAATGTAGTTTTGAGCCATGGGTGCCAATAACATGTAAAGTAATCATCATGCTTTAGGCTATTTCGTGTAACTTACTCTACCTCTGCTTTGCCCCCACAGTGTTTTTGAAATGCCAGTAGCATGAAAGGTTCAAACTGTTTCAGGCTGGGAAACCTGTCAAACTGCTTTTGAGGAAACTTTGTTTCCTTCATGGTTCCTAGATTTGTGAGTTAGTTTTTTGTAATAAAATAAACCAAGTCAAGGAATTAAGCATATCCAAGTGGCTCTCCAGTTGTTGATGAGCCACCAAATAATACATAGCAAATATTTTGTGAGGGGTTTTTTGTAAGATACTTGGAGGAGGAAAGCCAGTTGTGTGCTTGTTGAGTGTAACCATGATCATCTATTGCTGGAAACTGATAGAAAATTTAAAATCATGTTAAAAATACCTAGATAAGGTAATTTGTGAGTCTCACAGTTTTTATGCAGGATTATCTGTCATATGCTTTGGTCCTCCAAGCTTCCTTGAAAAACAGAAGTGTATGCTGCACAGCCATTTAAATGTCATCATGTTCTGTTTTTCATAAGTGCTTACATAAAATTGAGAAAAAGAATGACTTTTTTTTAAGTTCTAAAACTCTGCCTGAAAAATAAGACATCTTTTCTTCAAAGTCTCTGCTGACCAGTATGAATAAAAACAGTTTGACATGAAATAATGTCCTCAGCGTTGTCAGTAAAGAAAATCAGAACAGCCATGAACTGATAATTTGGAAGGAATTTTTGATCCTTCCCTTTTCCCATCTTTGTTTTCTTTGAACCTGTGGCTAAAACCCTAGCTGGTAACTAGGAACTAGGTTGGCTTGGGTTGTTTTAGTATGAAAAATACCTTGTTTATATTGCATGTACCCCTTTATGTAACACATTTAGCATAATAGAACCTTTATTTTGTGTTAAGTGTGTATGTAAATCTTGGATGTGTTGAACATGCTATGTTTGATTTGGACTTGCTTATAAATGCTGATCTGACATGTTTTCTTTTTACCCTTTACAAAAAAGTCTAAAGTATTAATTTCTGTTAATCACAGATGGAAAGTCAGAAATTTTTAGCTGAAAACAGTGCTTCTGTATATATAAAGAAAGTAGAAGCTAGAATTAATGAAGAAATAGAGCGGGTGATGCATTGTCTGGATAAATCAACAGAAGAACCCATTGTGAAAGTTGTTGAGAGGGAGCTTATTTCCAAGCATATGAAAACTATAGTGGAAATGGAGAACTCTGGGCTAGTTCATATGCTGAAAAATGGAAAGACAGAAGGTAAGACTGCATCATTGGTGAAACAAAAATGCTTCTGATACTGCTTATTATTTTTAAACATGGGATAAGTTAAGCTTAACAATTGTGTTACTGTGTAATTGTGGAAACACTTAGTGACTCTAGTTTGCAAACATCTGAGGATACTCAGTGACTATTAGAGCCCATACACTTAACTTGTTTCTATTTAGTGCCAGATAAAAGTACTTTTTCGGTAAACCAAGTATCTTGTAGGAAAAGTATGAATCTGTTGTAGTTGTTTTTGTCACCAGTTGTTTGTGAGCCATTTTATTACTTCCATTCCTCTAATATGTATTTGTGAAAACGCATCACACTTTTTTCGCCCATGGGCAGTTATTTAAAAAGTACTTGTATAAAAGTTTTAAACAGAAGCATTGCAGGACCAATTCTTGGGGAGGGAGCATTGTTGCAGAAAGGAGTTGGCTGTTTCTAAAGGATAAGAATCAGCTTGTTGAAGTGGTTGAAACAGAAGGGTTTGGCTTGATTTGCTTTTCCCTGTCCTGTTAATGTGGGACAGAGTGACTGAATGAAAGTTATTATGGAAATAGAGCATAAGTTTCTAAAGCAGCATAATGAAGAGAGGGATTGTAGTATCTATATTTAGAAATGAGTGCTCACACTAAAGCCATGAGAATGGGGAACTGCCTTGCTTAGATTAATGGCCTTTGTCCATTACAGCAATTACTAGGTGATAGTCAGAGCACGAAGTGAGCACATTTCCCAGCTGTAAAAAAAGAATTACTGTGTTGAGAAAGAAAGTGATTATACTATACTTAATCACTTTTTTCTTTAATACCCAGTTTAGATAACCTTCAGGCTGGGGTGCAAGGATATTGAAGGTTATTCATAAAATACAGGAATTTGTTTAACTTTTATAGGCCTTGGTTTGATTCAGGTAAATAGCAGAGGGTAAATGGTGCTTTGTGAATATGAGATTTTGCATAAATGTACAAGAACGGATTGTTCTTTTGGAAAGCAATGTTTAGCCTAAGCCACTTCTCAGTATTTTAGGTGGATGAAACATAGTAATGTAGTGTATATGTAAATGTGTATGACTGTCTTTAAGACAAATATAAATTAAGCTCCAAATTTTTACCAGGTTTTGTTTTTAATACAGAAACAAGCTTCTTATTAGTCCTGTCCTATTTGGTTTAACTTAGTTTAAAAAAAAAAGAAAACAAAAAAGCCCCACCAAACTTTAGATACAGTGCTTGATATTGGGAATGATAATCTTGGGAGCTACCTTCTTAAATACCATGGGAAAACATAATCTTACTGAAGTTCTAATAGGTTCACTGTCCTTTAGCATTAGCATCATCTTTTGCTGGCCTGGAGGTCAGCAGTGACAGATTGCCTGCTACAGACACCTAAGAATAATTGAATACAGTCTTTGCTTTTCATTTTGGGGCTGCTGCACTCAGCATGTTGTCAGGGCTGAAGGGAAGATGAGATTAGAAGAATCTGATGCCTGAGCTGTTACAGGATGCTTTCTGTGGCTCAAGTGGCTGAACTTCTATCAGCTTTGGCTCTGAGATGAATGAGTTACAAAAGTGTAACACACAGGTGTCCTGCATAATCTCTCATTCTTGTTTGCAGACCTTGCTTGCATGTACAAGTTGTTCAGCCGTGTGCCAAATGGTCTGAAGACAATGTGTGAGTGCATGAGCTCATACTTGAGAGAGCAAGGTAAAGCACTGGTTTCTGAAGAGGGAGAAGGAAAGAATCCAGTTGACTACATTCAGGTAGTTAAAATATTTCACTTCCTTTTATTCCCCACATTCTCCACATTAGCAGTTCACCACCTACACTATTTATAAGGTACACCTTAGTGTTGATTCAAAAGGGGTTGTTATTAATAAGCTAAATTTATACATTTTTTAATGTACATTCTCTGAGCCTTCAGATTTGTTTAGAACTCTTACTTAAGTTGCCTGGAAAGTACATACTAAGTTTTTGTGCTTTAAGTAGTTGCTTTTAATGAACAACATATTCAGCCTAATTATCTAACTGCTGGGAACTTCTTGGATTTCCCTAAATGCTGTGTTTCCAGAGTGAGTTGTACATCTGCTGGCAAATAGCTTTATAGTGTCCACTTTATTTAATTTTATGTAACATTAGCTATCAGTGTTTATTGATGCAAAAATCACATGGCAATATTTCATGGCAAACTTAACTGTGACTGAGAGGTGAATGTGTTTATCAGTCATAACAAATTACTCATTCCATTCTCTGTCTCCCTGAGAAACAGAACAGTTCTGCATGTTAAAATATGTGAGTGTTCTTTCTTGTTCTCTCTCTCACTAAATAATGTGTACCATTAATTTATCAAGATCACAAAATATGCTTCAGAACTTTTTGTCATCTTTTCCATTGTCTCTGAGAAGATGGTTTGAAATTTGCATCTAAAACCTTTGGAGTTCATTGAACCTTAAAACTGTGTTTCTGTAGCTTGAAGATGTTTTATATTTAATGTGAAGGTGTGTGTTCATTAAACATTGTTTGAGGTTTCTTAAAATGTGTGGTTCAAGTCCTTGTGTCTGTTCTTTGTGAGAAACATTTAATATTGTATGTCAGATGTCAGTCTCTAGTGTTTTGTTTGAAAACAATAACTCTGCTAGAACTGGTTACTATTTGAAGAAGCCATTTGAGTATAAAAACATTTTTGATTGGATTATTAATTTTCTGGCAATGCTGAAGCAAACTTCTTACCAGGCTTAAACAAGAATCACTTCTTTGAGGCCTGGTAAAAAGAAGAGAGAATGCCCTTGAAAAATTATTAGGTTTAATGATTAAGGATTCTTGTGGTGGTGTGATTTAGAAAAAAAAAAGGTGGGGGGTGCAAATGATGTGGAAAAGAAGAATCTGGATTACTTTGAAGTAATTTTCACTCCTCATGGGCCTAAAGAGGTATCATAAAAAATTTAACTGAGAAAGATAGATATAAAAACTTAATTATAAAGCTATTATCAAGGTTTCCTGTCACAAAAGCTAAGAGCAAAATGAGGCTGAGGAAGACTTGCAGCCATACCCATGTGCTTTGGCAGAGCTCAGCCCCTCAGTATGGACCCCAGCATCTCAGGAAGATGTCCTAGGGCAGGGATTGATATTCAGTTACTGAAAAACCCCCAAAAAGTTTTATCCACCACTTCTAAGGAAGTGATGGAAGCAGAGAGAAATACCTGTGAATTGAGAAACCACCTTGTTCTTCTCATCTCAGCCGTATTCATGGGGATCTGTCACAGACACTAAGGAGACAGACATGGAAGCTGCATTAAACCATCAAGAAAAGTAGCTCCATCATAGCACTGCTTCCACAACATGAAGCATCATGAGCATCATATCACCCTGAGCATAATTGGCGAGATGATTGCACAAGCATTGCCAGGGGATTAGATTTAAAACTTAGTATGATAGTTTGAAGGGATGTTGAAATGCTTTTTTAATTCACGGTACTAACAGTTTCTCCTGTTTAACACCAGGTTGTTCAGATGGTGTACTCCTGGAGAGGAGACATGAGCTAACCTTGGTAAACAGAGAGATAGTGGGATTTACTTTGAATTTAAAATTTCTAATACGCATTAATTAGCCTGTCTAAAGATCATTCCTTTAAGTGAGATGGTGAGTTCCTAAGAAACATTACTACTTCTCTGAGTAATTCTTGAATGGCTTCTTTAAGTAACCGCATATGAATAATTTCTTTAAAACCTAAAGACTTAAATACCATTTAACCTGAACAGTTTTTGCAGGTGGTGGTTGACCATTACAAATCGAACTCTCGAGTGAAATTTTCTCCCCCTGCCTGCCAAATACTGTCTCAGTTAAACCTGTTTGTGTCATTTATACTTAGCAAGGTGCTCAGGTGATTTTAAGATGCTTCCCCCTTCTATACTCAGTTGCTTTAACCCTGGGTGAAGATGGTGCAAACCCTAAAAATGATGCTAGGAGTCCATCCAATGGTTTAGTTCAGAGAAAGTGGTTCAGTTCAGGTCCCTGGTGCTTGTATCTAACTTTCACATGCTCCCAGTGACTCCTAATCAGCACGAAACACACGACTGAATAATGCAGAACATGTCCCTGGATTAAATTAGAGGGAAACAAAAATGCTGACAAGTTTAGGCCTGTTGTTGCAGTGTGTTTTCTCCTCAAACTTGTTGAGTAGCTCTAGGGGTGCACTTAATGAGTGCTTAGCCTCAGCTTTCCCAGATGCTGTGTTTATGATGCTTACTTTGTCCATGTTGTTTGAAATAGAAAAGGCTTAGTGAGTGCAATAAATACCTCCTCTAAGCTGCAGATTCAAAAAATACAGGAAATCAGCTTGTTTAATAAGTGTGTTTAAAAAGCTTTCTTCATCTGAGAAGTGTGTTACAGCAAACTGCACCAGTATTTGACACCAATATTTTAGCCAGTTTATCTGAAAATTGCTTCTGTAAGAGGTTGATGGCAGCAATAGAAATGTAAAAATGGAAATGAAATTTCAGATACTTTCTAACAACATTGAACAGAGCGTTGCAGAACCTCTGACTATAGGTCTGGTCTTGTCTATGGCCTCATCTATTGCTATTGCTTCCCAGCTTACAACTTCATAGCAGTGAAAATGATTTTACTTTCTTTTCTTTTCTGAAAGGGTTTACTGGACTTGAAGAGTAGGTTCGATCGCTTCCTTCAAGAATCTTTCAATAACGATCGGCTCTTCAAGCAGACGATTGCGGGTGACTTCGAGTACTTCCTCAACCTCAACTCCAGGTCTCCAGAGTACCTCTCATTATTTATTGACGATAAGCTGAAAAAGGGAGTCAAGGGAGTAAGTATAAATCTACTCAAGATATCATGCTTTTTGCTGATAAACTTGGATGGAATTAAGCTAAGCTACTTTTAAAAGAACTATTTTTATATTAATAGAAATGACAATACTACCTTAAAAAAGGTATGTGTAACACATCTGAGCTCATAACATTTTAGATCTAAACTTACAGAAAAATCAGGCACAAGATCTGTGTGGCTTGTCACCTACCTCTGAAGCAGCATACCTGAACTACTTCTAGCAGATGCCTCCTCAAAAAACTATTAGGTTGTAGTAGATTCTGCAGCTCCTTTCTTTTGAAACCTTACATAAAATTCCCTTAAATATATTTATAGTTTGGCAGCCACTCTCAGTATCTAAGAATTTCTTTTGAAAATTAATTTGATTAAGGAAAAGAGTTTGACTTTGGCAGCTTTTTACTGTTTTTATATACCAGGGTCTATTACCATCTCTGTCGTCTAAGTACATCTGTTACCTTCAGTCTTTCTTTTCTGATACACAACCCAGAACTGGACTGGATGGCTCAGCTGAGGCTTCAGTTACTCTGGATAAAACTGAATGTTAGAGCATGCAACTTATGCTTTGGGAATCAAATTGTAAATTCTGTTTTTTTATAAAGCAAATAATCATTTTATTTGTTGTGGCACTAGACAGGCTTTGCAAAACAAGTCTTAAAAGCTTTCATTCCAAATTAACTTTTCATACTCCTAATACTGTTTTCCATTATTGCTTTTTAAAATTTATCCAGGAACTTTTAATGTATTTATGAAGGCATTCTCCCCATTCAGTGTTTTCCTTCTCCCTTGCTCTTGCCTTTCCCTTCATTTTAGATTTATTTCTTGCTCCACTTATACTGAGTTTGTGCACTGTTCTTTCGGCTGTCAGTCATGTGTGGGGCCAGTTCTGTTGGCTACCCTGAGACCATCTGCTGCTGTGAATTACTTTAAGTATTTAGGTTGTGTAAGACACTTGTGTTGGAAGATTAAAAACCTGCAAATTATTTCTTTTACAGCTAACAGAGCAAGAAGTAGAAACTATATTGGATAAGGCAATGGTTTTATTCAGGTTTATGCAAGAGAAAGATGTTTTTGAACGCTATTACAAGCAGCACTTGGCAAGAAGACTTCTCACAAACAAGAGTGTTTCAGATGACTCTGAGAAGAATATGATCTCCAAATTAAAGGTAAAACAGTACTTGCTTTCTTTTTAGTGGGCTTTCTCTTTCTTTTTTGTTTTATGCAGTTATGATTTCTTCTGGCTTTACATGAGATGCATAGATAACATTAATCTTGATTGCTGCTAAATACAGAGCTGATTCTGAAAGCCCCAACAGAAAATGCAAATGGTTTTTCCGAATATTTTCATGGCACTAAAAGGAAGGAAGTACTGAAAAGCCCCTGTAATGAGAGTGCAATCTAGAAAATAATTTTTTTTTTTTCTAAGGTTAAGACATTTTCAATAATAGGACAACCAGAGTGGCTGAATTTGAAAAGAAGACTGTGTTATCCTAGATTTACTGTTATTCACAGTGCAATTTGATTATTAGTTGTGTTGTTGTTTTTTAGTTGCCTCCATCAGCAAACTGGTGATAAGGCTCAATTCCTTTTTGGTTAAGTAGTGTGGAAAAAAATACCTTTGTATCAGTCTCTAGAAACACGTTTTCTTTAGCTGGTTAAATACCAAGAGATGGATTAAATAGACCAAGAGACAAAGAAAGTAAAGCCTAAAGTTGAACAAGCTTAAAGGAGGTTCTATTGCAGCTTTTTCTTAAGTGGCATGACAAATGACTAGAGAACTTCTGAAGCAGAGGAATCCTATAATCCAACTTCACTGATCCTTATTTTTGATGTTTATATTCTGTCAGTGAGTGAAGCCTGTTTGTATTACACTTCTCCAAATTTCTCAGTGTTAATTCCTTCTCAATTACCTCTCCACCACTTCTAGCCTGGTGATTCAGAAGGCACAGGACACACATTTGCAAGATGAATCAGTGGACATGAAGTGCCCTCTTTTCTTACGGAACTGCTGAAGCTAACATGCTTCCTTTCCCATTATATCACAGTATGGGTTAGAAATGAGCACACGGTCCCGCATGTGCAACTGAAATGCCTGAGCTTGTGCACATCTGTCTGTCTGCAGATGTCCCTGATTCTCACAAGGGCTAGCAATCTTGCTGGGTAGTCTGCAGCCAGTCTTCAAATGAAACAGTTCTAGGACCACAGGAGTTTCCTTGTGATATAAATAGGGTTCATTTCCCTTTACAGTATTGTGCTAAAAGCAGGTGAAAGTGTATGTCTTGATGTGATAAACTTCCACAGTTTTTTAATATGATACAGAAAGCTAAGACAAAAATACAATAATAAAGAGTAGAAAAGGAAAGCAAGTTAAGATGTGTGTAGGGTTAGGTCTTTATATAAGACAGGAAACTTCTCTAAGATCTGAATGTAATGTAAATGGAAATTCCAGTAACCAGAAGTACAGAAATGTAATTTTGGAGATTTATAAACTAACTTTAGTCTTGCAGTTTGCCTATCAGAAGCTTTGCTTTCATAGTGCTGGTACAACAAATTGTTTTGTGTGATTTTTAGACTGAATGTGGATGTCAGTTCACGTCGAAACTGGAAGGAATGTTCAGGGACATGAGCATCTCAAACACAACGATGGATGAGTTCAGGCAACATCTTCAGGCAACAGGGGTAAGTCCAGGGGCCTGTGTGCTTGTCCTTTAATACAAACCCTGCACTTCTGTCCACGCTTGTGGTTTTTCATTTGTTCCTAAATGCGTGTGCTGGGAAGGACTTTGTCAGCTTGTGCAGATTGTTCCTTTTACTGTGTTCCTTATGTTATAAACTGTGTTAGCATTTCCCGAAACGCCAGAGTCGGTCCGGAGTTCGATCCACAGCTCGAGTAGTGCCCGTTTCATCTCCTAAAATCCGTGTGCCCAAAGGGGTGGGCTGTGGGTGTGCGGCTCCCTCCGCGGCTCTGCCGGGCAGCACCACCAGGGGGAGCGCTGTGCCCCCCCCCAGCTGTGCCCGTGTCCCCGCCCAGCTGTGCCCGTGCCCCACTCCAGCTGTGTCTGTGTCCCCCCTGAGCTGTGCCGTGCTCCAGGGGCCGGCTGCCAGCTCCCATTGCAAGTTTCCCAAACCCCGCATTACCAGCAAAGCCGTGTCACTCCCGTTCTTCAAAGTCAATTGCCAGTTGGGATGTGTCTTTTTTGCTAAGAGCAAGAAAAATACTGCATGCTGCAGGTATTTGCAAAGCATGCCATCTCATGTTGAACTTTCCTGGCACAATTAATGCCTTTGCTGAAAGCAAAGCTTGCCATTTTATGGCAAATTCCAAAATTTCGTTTTTGAAATTGTATTGCAAATTGTCAAATATGGATTCAGTTGCTTAATTAGAAAAAATTACACTTTCTTGTAAAAGTAGGCCCCTGGAATATTTTATGGAGACATCCTTTTTTTTTGAGATATCAATTTACTTTCTCTAAAACACTTCTTTTTGTACTGATACTCAGCACTTAACAGTATATAATAAACAGCCAAGTAATTCTCTGTGTGCAGATAGGCAGGGTCTGTACATCAAGCCTGCTTGATTTGGTTTCAGAAGTCTAAATGCCAGGAATATTTTCATGGATATAGTCTGTCCAATGTCCCTGGTTTTGCAAGGTGATATGAAATCTTTGAAGCAATTGGCTGAAATCCTCTTCATCAGTATTCTATGAATCATCAAGAGTAGAAGAACAACATGTTCTCTGAGTGGATTCAGAAAAGGAGAGGATGTGGATAAAGGTGTTTGTGGACAGGCAGCTTTACTACTGGTTTGTTTGGTTTGTTTGCTTTAGAGGCTAGTCATGTTCTGCTTCTGGAATGCTTGAAATGTAAGTTTCAATAAAAACTTGTTAGAGCATTCCCATTTTTTGGGTGTCATGCTAGACTTGGACATGCAGAGGGAAAGGGGGTTGTGCTAAAGGTCCATGTACTTTACGTGACAGTCTGAAAATAAGTGAGTTAATAAATGATGTCTCCATCTTCTTTTTAGCTATGTACAGCTAAGAAGATGAATTTAAAATGTTGACAGATGGTTTGTTAAGCCTTATTTGAAGCTTCACCTTCACTGGCAAAAGACCAGTTCACATGATGGTTGCCTTTTGGTCAGCCTAATCATGTCCTTTTATTGAAATTTCCGGAGTTACTATTTATGACAGAAGTACATATATTTCTATAAGTGTCAGTAATATTTGAGAAGAAATACAGGAAGATTTGGGGGATTTTGTTACTGTTAAATTGCTGGTGATACTGTGTTTTATATCAAATAGTTTGTTCTGCTCCTTTGGCTACCTTGAATGTGTACAGTGCCTCCTAGATGAGTCAGGCATCTGCTTTTCTCTAAATAATCCTACCTTCAAAGTTTCCTGCTGGATCCTGTATCCTGAGGTACAACCTGTGCCAAGTTCCACAAATTATTGATTTACTCTCAGGAAGTGGAAAGCTCAACACCAGGGAAAGTCCAGGCTGACAGATTGAGAAATTTCTGCAACTGTGATCTTGGATCATTTGTTGGAGTTCTGTCAAGACTGGATCACTTCAGGGCACTTTCCACTAGTTATACCATTTCATGCTGAAAAGACATCTTGTATAATAAAGTGCTTCCGAAACTTTTTCGTGCCACCAGCTGCTTAGTGCTCTTAATAACGTATGATGGGAGGTGTTCTAAATGAGTGCTGTGTTCTGGTCTGGCAAAGACCAAAAATATTTTGGGAAACAGTTGCCATCTCAGCTCAGATGCTTCAGTTCCAGATAAATATATTTTTTGTATCCTTCTGTCTACACTGATGGCCTTTTCCCACACTTTGGCTGAAGGAAGAAAACTGCTGAAGCTTGTTTAGATTTTTCAGAAGTTTCTTGGGCACAAGCTGGTTGGTGCACACAGACATTCAGTATACACAATACAGAAACTCTTCTGCAGTGCATGAGAATGCTGTTGAATAGTGAAAGTTTCTGAGTTCAGGTGGCAGTTTTGGACCTTCTAAAACATAATGTGCTCTATTTCTGTGTAGTGGATTTATATAAGTTGAATATTGTATTCTTTGGTTTTTATTGTCTGTAATGCGTGTTCTTTGAAGGTATTGGTTCTACCTCCTAGAGCTGGAAGCAGTCAGTTTTAAACTTAATAATGCTCAGCTTAGTTGGGTTTATGCATCACTGGTAGCCACATCTTTATCTTCTGCCAACACATCTATAAAGATCAGCACTTCAGCTGGGGAACGTTTCCTCACCAGTGCTGCATATTCGCAGTCACGGCTGTCTTTAGGGAAGAGGATAGAGGTGGGGTATGTTAAAATGAGTAACTGTTGGCATTACAGTCCACAGGTAAGCTCCCTATGGTTCAACATCAGATATTCAGTATTTCCTCTCTACTTCCAGAGAGTACATTCAGAAAGAGTTATTTTGAAACTGACACATTTAGTGCAAACCAGCTTTATTGCATGTCATCAAAAAACCTACTTAGAAAGATTTGTTGCACGTATCATAAGTTCTGTTTATGATCACAGACATTTAGTTCTTGATTAAGAATTTATTTTGTTCAATTCTGTATGCTCTTAAATGCCAGAGGGGAATAATGTAGACAATTTTTGCTGTGCCATCTACTCTGATAGTGGTGAATTAATTTATTTGTCTGGTTTTGTAAAAAGAATGTTGACAGATACATCTGTTTCTTTCATAGTTAGACAAAATTCTAAGAATTTTACACTGATGTAGAAAAAGTGGTGAAACGTGGTCTTGTTTTAAAATAGTGTATGTTTTCTTCCAATTACCCTTAGGTCTCATTAGGAGGTGTTGATCTCACGGTGCGTGTCCTTACAACAGGTTACTGGCCTACCCAGTCAGCCACACCAAAATGCAACATCCCTCCAGCTCCCAGACATGCTTTTGAAATATTTAGAAGGTATGTAGTAAAACAGATTTTTAGGTAGAGGTTTCTTCTTTTGAGAAGAAACTTTTTGGACTTGCCTGTACAGTTTTTGGGGTTTTTTTTAACAATTTTACTGTTAAAGATGTTCTGGCAAACTGTTCTTCTTCAGGTCATGTGAAAATTGGAGAAGGCAATGCTTGAGGTTTTGGGAGATTTTAAATAGAATTCCGACAGAAGTTAATGTTTTGAAAAAGTGAAAAGTTATAAATGTTTTAAGAATGTCCTCAATAGCTCAAAAAGGCTATGTAACTTTTTAAAGGTACTTCCTCTTCAATACAAAACGTGAACTAAATATTATTTTCAATTCTATTACAGATTTTATTTAGCCAAACACAGTGGGCGACAGCTGACACTCCAGCATCACATGGGCTCTGCAGATCTCAATGCCACTTTCTATGGGCCTGTTAAAAAGGTAGGAAATCAAGATTATGTAAATATTGTATAATTCTTTTAAAGTAAGCAAATGCATAATCTTTAGTAACTTCAGAACTTCGTAAAATAAAAGCAAACCCATTGAGAATGTAAAGATGAGAAAAAGATGCCTTCCCATCAGCCTTATAGTCTGATTCTTTCTTTGTAGCAGTTTTGCTTTGTTTTTTTTCCCCCTCCTCTGAATCTAATTTGAATGCATCACTCAGCATCATCTTTTACTTGTAGAAAAATAGTAAATGTGATCTTGAAGGGACCTCAATGGTTTGAGTAGTTTGGGTTTTTTGTCTGTTAGTCAAAAGTGAAAAGAAACTTCTTAGAGAATTTTTTGCTAAGCCAGGTTCTGCCTGCTTTTCATATGCAGAGTGCAATGTAGACAACATTTTTTCAAAATGCTTAATTTGTATGCATACAAGGAAGGAATTTCATAGTGATTAGACCAGTACTAAAATGCTATGTTAGAACTAGTAATGGCATGATGCTTGGGAGTGTAGGAAGCAATGCAAAATGAAAGCAAGATTCTTATAACAAAGTATTAACAGCAGGCATTTGTGAGGATGTTGAAATTATGTTACTGTAGGGTAAATATCTTGGTAACTTTCAGCATAAGAAAACTTGGAGCATGGGCAAGTGGTGGAACAGGGGCCACTGTGGTGGAGTCTCCATCCTTAGCAGTGGTCAGTGTTTGGCTGGTGGCTGTAGACAGCCTGGCCTGGAGTGGTGGCTGGGCCACAGGACCTCCAGAGGGGCCTCCAACCTCAGTGCCCCTGGCTTTGTGAGGCAGATGCTGGAGGAACATCCTGGTTATGCCCCCACGTTTGCTTTTCTATCGCTTCTGTAGGCTGATCTCCTAGAGAAATTTTTCATCATGTAACTTTCATCTTATCAGGATAAAACATTTTTCAATGAAGAATAATCTAATAGTAGTTTTGGAATTTTAAAATAGGAAGATGGCTCAGAAGTTGGTGTAGGAGGTGCCCAAGTAACTGGCTCAAATACACGGAAGCACATATTGCAAGTCTCCACTTTCCAGATGACAATATTAATGCTATTTAACAACAGAGAAAAATACACGTTTGAGGTAAGTGGTGCAGGTTTCTTACCTGATTCTAAAGAACTGTTTGAAGCATTTTCTTGTCTTTTTTGAAGATCAGGTGCCTCTCATTCTATCTGAGTATGGATCAGGCCAATAAACACAAGAAGCAGATCATTGGTAATGTACTTGGGAAGCAGTTCTAGGGGAGGAAATTATTTGGAAGCAGAAGGTTTCAGATATGTTTGAGAATTGCGAGTGTGGTTGTTCTAGGCCACTGAGCTGTAGAAAAGCTGAAGTTGAAATGCAGCAGGTGGCTCCATTTCCTCATTTTGTCTTTGAGAAACTGGATTTGGATGCCAAGGGTGGAGAAGGGTTTGTGTCCTGGCTTCCTGAATACCTAAGTAAAATTGACTGAGCTGGAGGGTGAATCAAAGAACTTTCAGCCCTTCTCTGAGCTGATCAGCCAGAAAGGACGATGAAGAAAGATCTGGAGAGATTCTTAAGAAGGAGACTAGAGGGGTGTTGCTGGGAAAGGTTGAAATGTCAGCTAAGAGATGATGAAGAAGACGACGACTTTAGGAGTGGAGGGGTATCATGTCCTTTGTTGTGTGAACATTAAATTGTTAATTTAAATTGATAGTTTTGTTTTAGATATTATCTTCTGTTTGAGAGACCATTGGCAGCCTTGAAAAGCAGTATGGGTGCAGTTTGAAACAGAGTGGATTTCCAGGTTTTCTCGTCTGCTTTTGATTGTGCTATGCATAGTAATCATTTGCTTTTTTGTTTGGATTGTGTTTTCAGCTTATTTGGCATACTTCTAGCTTGTTAATAAAGAAAGTTTCTTTGAAATGGTCTCAGTAGTGATTAAGGAAGGCAGAATTTGATAAGAGACTCTTAATAAAGAACTGATAATTTAGAACATTATTTTAGAACACAAAGTCCTGTGTGTTGTGAAATCCATTGCAGGAGCATTACATCTTTGAGTACTTTGCAGAATATTTGAGGGAGTGAAAACAAGGTGGGGGACTTTACAGCTCATGTTTTTTCTTGAAGCTGATTTTGAAATTGGTCTGGTGGCTGCCTTGTTCCACCAAATTGCAGGCTTAATGAGTAGTAGAGCCTTTCCCATATATGAATAAATAACATTTGGTAGAGCAGTGAAAAATACAGTTTTTAATACATGCTCTAAATTATACTTTATTTTACCAAGACCAGATGATGGAGAAATATGTCCAGCTGCTTTTAGGTTGTGTTTTTTGATTATTTCTGGTTTGGGAGTTCTTCAGCTCTCTCTTTGTGTCCCACTTGAACTAAAACATTAAGGAGGCATATTTGTGTTGTTTGGTTTCTTTGGTGAAGTGTGTGGGAGTTGTCTTTAACTCCAGCCAGGAAAGCTCATAAAAACTTTGGAGGAGAAGGAATTTTATCTTTGTTCACTGATTATGGAATACCCTGATTAAATGCTGAGTGCTGGGCAACCATTCCTTCTCTGCTGTGTCAAATTAGTGCTTTCAGTGCAGCAGAGCATGTGAGCTGACTTGTTTGTGGCTGTGTATCCTAAAACTGTCTGATACATGAGTGTTTCTGCAGATTCACAACTCAACAGATTCATTTCAAGTTGCCTTCACAGCTGAACAGACTTGCTGTTTTATTTTGCATTCAATGTGATTATTAACTGCAAACTTGACAAGATCCTCATAATAATCCTAATAACCATTATTAGGCCATGTGATTGAGGAAAAGATGGGATACTGATAAATGCAAAAAGTATCCTTAAAATGCTGTGGAAACCGAAAAGATTGTTGCATTAAAAAAATTTCTTCACAATAAATATATGAATTTGTTGTATTCCTGTACAGTAACATTTTATTTGTATATGCAAAATAGCTGTTGGCCATACGGGTCTAGGTTCGTGCTACTGAAGTGGAAGAGGAAGGATCTTCATGCAAGCCTTCAAAGACTGCTAATTTTTCCTAAGAATTCAATTCTTCTAGTCAAGTCTTATGTAATAACATATTTTGCAATTGATTTACATTGCAGTAAAAATGCAGTACAGCTCAGTATTTTAAAAGGTGAAATGCACATATTTTGTAATAACATCAGAAATAAGGGTGGTTCTTTATGTTTAACAAACAAGAAATACAAATGTGACCGTAGTAGAAGTTAAGTTGTGGAATAATTAAAAAAAAATGAGAGGTTAGAACTGTAAACTAGACCTGTTTGATCTTTTGCTGATGTCTGCTTTGGAAGATACACAAGTTGAAGTCTGTAAATAAAACTAAAAATACTTTTTATTATTTCAACAAAATGACAAAATTCTTCTCCTGATTTTTTGCACATTTTCTTTATAATAATCTGTTTTCTTGTGTAGAACTGACAGAGTTCCATACCTAGAATGGTCTCTTTTGTAGCCTTCAGATAGAGCTCACTTGGTAATATTTTAGCAATGAGAGTGTGTAATCAATACTATTCCTGTGCATCAATCTAATGTGATCTTTAAAATAAGGCATTCTTGGAGATGGGGAAAAAATGCACATTTCTCACTGCTACATCACATATCTGCATAAAAATATGTTTAGAAAAACTTTATGCTACAGGCTGAAAGAAAGAGCACTGTTATCCCCATTTACATTCATAGCTGCTTTTTTTTTTTTTTTTAATTCAGCTCAAAATTTTTGGCTCCTTCTGAGGCAGCATATTGCAGTTCATTTCTGTGGCCCTTTTAGTGCTGGCTTGTAAATTCTAAAAGTGAAATGGTTTGAGTGTGTTCATGGCTCAGCTGGAATGCTGCAGAGTGAAGTACAATAGCAAATACACTGTGGTTTATATAAGGATGGGTAGCATGAAACCCCCTCAATTTCCCTTTTGGCTCTCTGCTTCACTTTTGTTAAAAACACAGCATATATAGTGCCTTGTAGAACTGATTCAGTTGTGAAAGGATTAATTTTAATTGTTGATCAAAAATCAGTTTGGCAACCTGTATGTCACTGGCATTAGATCATTAATAAGCTGGGGTTGGTTTGTAGCCTTTAAGGCTTTACATTTATTTAAGTTCTAAAATCTGGCACCTTCCCTTGGTTTGTTAAATTTTATGTTGATCAGTCCATTTCAGTAAGATTTTTTTGTTGTGACCATGTAAAGGATTATATTATAAAGGATTATATATATATATATTTTTTTTTAATGCTACTTTTTGCTGAATCTGAAAAAAAATGTGTGAAGGTGACAACTATGTTTTAAATAAAGCAGTAAAGGAAGAAATAGTAACTTCCTATGGGCAGCTTG
This sequence comes from Rhipidura dahli, assembly GCA_013399225.1. Classification (NCBI taxonomy): domain Eukaryota; kingdom Metazoa; phylum Chordata; class Aves; order Passeriformes; family Rhipiduridae; genus Rhipidura; species Rhipidura dahli. The sequence continues at coordinate 238,883 of VXAC01002678.1, read as the reverse complement.
GGAAGAGACATTTTGGTACTAGCAAATAGTTAAAATATGTGAATATTCACAGTTTATTTCAAATGGTATAAGTATTTCTGAATGCATTATGCTAAGAATACTCTTAAGAACACTTTAGTATTTCCAAATCATGTATAAGCAGGAGGTACCAAAAATTCTGAGTTTTTTTAACTTTGGACTTAATGATTTTATTCTTTTTACCTCATTCCACTTAACTTGGCCTCATGTCAAAAACAGTTTCACATGAAGTCAATACTCTGTGTGTATTGGGTTGAGTTGAAAAATAATGCCTTTTTTGTCTTGAGCCTTCTCTTACATAGAGAAATTATTTTTATTGCTTGTTGTCAGTGGTGGATGACAACAGAAAAGTGGCTGGTTTTCCTGGGTTGATTTAGAAAATAACTTGAGTATACTCAAGAAATAACATTACTTGATAGAATTTAGTTTGATTTTTTTCTGATCACTCTTTAAAGAACTTGTTAAAAGTTCTTTATAGTTCTTTACAGATCTTAGCATTTTGGTCACTTGGAGTTGTTACTGCTCTTTTTAACCTAAGGTCATCACATGGACTTGTGTGCCATGACAATCAGGAATTTATGGGGACAGTGTCAAGGCTTGATACTGCCCTTGGAACCAAAGCTAGGGAAGCTGAGAAAGAATTTGCTCTTGTGGACAGCTGCCTGTCTGTGAGGTTTGTTTTTTCTCTTTAGTTGCTATGTGTCCCTCAAGAGTTTGAATGGGAATGTGAAATCGGAAGTGTCTGCAATTTCTCAGGCTAGAAAAAGGAAGGAAAGAGATGAGGAAAAATGAACTTTTACTGAATGGGAGCTCAGTAAACACAGTAGGTCTGAAAGAGCAACATAGTTGGCCTTCTCTAGGGCATATTAAGGCATCATTCTGCACCCGGTGTAATTTGTTTACTAGCTGATGACCCACTGGTGACTTGCCTAACATACATTTCTCAGCTGACTCTTGAGAACACTGACAGAGGTGCACCAGGTTATGTACATGTTTTTACAGTCTTCAGAGTTCATGCTGGCTGCACTGTAATGGGGTCTTTTTGTATTTCACCTGGAGAAGTCCTAGCAAAAGGCATCTGGGCTGTAAAGAAGTTGTTTGGGTTATTTAGAAAAGAGGTATGATGAATGTAGAGTATTTCTATACTACAGTGAAACCAGACATTGTTTGCTCTATTAGTAAAGGTCTTCTTTTCAACAGCGTGGCTGAATGCAAAAGCATTTGTGCAGCTCTTGGTCAGGAATGGTCATGAAAGTGATTTGTATGGTCATGGATGTTTTCCGTTACTGAGTTAGTCAGAAGGTTTGGTTTCACCCTATTCAACAAACCTCAGAAACAGTTAACAAATCCTTTCAGCCCTCTCAGAAATTGCAGGGAAATGGAACAGCTGGTTATTCATTTTTCTCCTTTCAGCTCATGGCACTGTTCCTTTGACAGAATTCACTGTCTGTGCACTGACCCAGGTGGATCATTTTGCACGGTACCCACTGAGACCTTGCTTCTGAATGAGTTCTGACCCTTCAAGTGCCACAACTGTCACAGTATTACTTTTTAAACAATCCCTGATGTTGTTTGCAACATGTGATACTTGTGTCACAGCCATTAACTAAGTATTCCTCTTTAGGAAATTCAACAAGAAACTGATATCCCCGAAAGAGAACTGGTTAGAGCCCTACAGTCCCTTGCATGCGGCAAACCAACACAACGTGTTCTCACAAAAGAGCCTAAATCAAAAGAAATAGAAAATGGTCATATATTTACAGTGAATGATCAGTTCACATCTAAACTACACAGAGTCAAGATTCAGACGGGTAAGTGAGCTTTACATTCTACTCTTGCAGTCCCAAAACTGCCTTAAAACTTTCAAATTATCTTTTCCAGGATTGATGTCCATAGAAGTGAAAGGAAGAGAGACTTTTTTTTTTCTTGATGATTAGTTGTATCAGAATGAAAATTCAAATACCAAGAAAAGTATGGAAGTCAGTTAAGCCTTTTACTTTACAAAATTTGTAATTATCTCTTACAGGAAATACTGAAAGAAAAATAAAATTCAAATTAAATAATAAAATGAAAAATATGCTACTGATTGATTCAGAAATAGGAAAATTGCCTCATAAGTTGCTGTACTGCTGTGAAATGAATGATGTTTTTAGCCCATGATACAACAGCCATTTTCAAGTACCAGGTAGCTTATAATGGTTTTGGGCAATGATTTGGGTTGAACAAATAAGGGAAGCTGAGTGTATAATACCACTTTGTTGGCTTATGGATGTGCTGGTGCTTATGCCTGTAAGCAAATTTGAGTACTGTTCAAATTTTAACATAGTAGTAATTAAATAGCAGTTTGTTATCTTGTCAGTTGCTATCAAAGTATGCCAGAAAGTGTTCTTGTGGCTGCTTTTCATTTAAAAAAAGAAAAATCAACTTTGAGAATGTCAAAACTCAGGAAAATATAACTTGATGTCTAGATGAAATAAATAGTGAAGCTAACACACAATGAAATAAATGTTAATTTTGCTAACATTTTCGCATTCTTCATTTTCTTTTAGTTGCTGCCAAACAAGGAGAATCTGATCCAGAAAGGAAAGAAACAAGGCAGAAGGTAGATGATGACAGAAAACATGAGATAGAAGCTGCTATAGTTCGGATAATGAAATCTAGAAAGAAGATGCAACACAACGTGCTAGTAGCAGAGGTATGCTTGTACAAAGGTTGCTTTTGCTATTAACTCGTTCAAGTTACACAGTTCTTACTGACATGATTCTGAAAGGCTTTTGAGAGATGCTGTATTTAACCCATCCTTTCTCTTCTCCCTCTATCTGAAGACACACCTAAATCCTTACCCTTCACTTTAGGATGTACTCACAGGATATCTGATTTTCTTTTAGTGCTGTTACAATGTTAAATTCCTTGAAAAGCAAACCACAGTGCTTAAAATTATTTTCTGCTTTGATCTTGTTACTGACTCTTGGGTCCAGATTTGAGAGATTTGAGCTCTTAACAGACAAACAGTCCTGCTGCTTTTCACTCCTAAGCTCACAGAGCTGTGGGACATTACACATTTTGCACTCCTGAATTCCCTTAGAGCTGCGAAACTGGGAGCAATCCCAAGTTGTGACCATGGCTCTGCAGAGCTTTGAATCACACCCCAACATGAGCAAGCAAGTGGAGGGACTGTCAGAAGTCTGCAGGCTGCTTTTTAGAGATAAAGAGAGATGCATTATCTCTGTCTTAATGCATTTTTCTGGTTGTTGTGCTCTGTTAGGATACTTGAGGATCTTACTTGTGCTGTGATCTTACATTGTCGGGTTTTATTTTGTTTTAGGTAACTCAGCAGCTGAAGGCCCGATTCTTACCAAGTCCAGTTGTTATTAAAAAACGTATTGAAGGACTTATTGAGAGAGAATATTTGGCACGAACACCTGAGGATCGCAAAGTATACACTTACGTAGCATAAAATACGTTCAGAAAATTTGATTTATTCTTGGACTATACTCTTCGCATGAACTGGGAAGTTCTTTTAAATCATTAATATTAAGGCGACCATCTTCTCTATTAAATTACAATACATGTTCTAGACCATTCAGATCAAGCCTTTTACTCCTTTTGAGAGTTTTTGACATTAATTAATTGAGCTTCAGGCTTTTCAACGTTATCCCTGTAGAGATCATCCTTACAATTCTTCGGGAAAATGTGAATGTGCCGCGTTTGTTTTCAATACTGTATGAAAACAGAGAAATAAAAATGACTTTAGAAAATACAGCTCATTTAAAAAAAAAAATTTGTTGGAATTTCATTTCCCCAGATCTTCAGTGTTGATGTAAATGTGTTTCTGTAGTGTTGCTTAGCACTTCGCACATTGTATAAGTTGGGTTTAAAAGAAACCACAAGTGGTAAGGCAAAATTCCCACTTATCTTGCTCTGCTTCAAATGTTTCTTTAACTAGACATGTTTAATTTAAATACTTGCTAATTTTTTGAAGGCCCAAGAAGACAACTTGAGCATGTTTCACTCTTCCAGCTGCACTCACTGTTCCAACAACATGAATCAGGAACTTCTGGGGGCTCACAAAAGACCGTAATAATTTTGGCTTTCCCTTCTGTAATTTGAGTTCTTCTAAATTAAACTCTATATTGATTAGGTTTGTTCTGGTTTCTTTATAGGAAAAAGGACAAGATTTTAGTGTGTATAAACTGTATAATAATTTTTGCTGTTGTACTCACTGCTGATGGTGGATTGTACAGGGCGATGTTTTTATTTCACTAAATGTAGACAAAATAAATTTAAAATAAATGGATTTAGTGTACACAAACAACTAACTCAAGTGTGTTAGAGTACAGGGTTGACAATCTTTTGGAACTAAATACTGTCCCCTGGGGAAATGTACTGGGATTATATTTTGTTAATAAACATCATAGATGGATCTGTAGCCCCAGGGCTCCCCATCATAAGTGCATATTTCAGGAGATTAAAGTGAAGTCAGCGTGCACTATTTGTTTTTAAAAATGCATTTTAAACATGCAATAAAAAATTGTTACTGTAATGAAATTTTTAGTTCTTACCCTGGAACTTTTTTCTTCTTGACAGTATGCTGCAAAAATAGATTAAAAATATCAGTTTGGTGGCATCATTCTTCTCACAGTTAGAAATTTTTGAGTGTGCATTGTACTGCAGTTTTTATTAAACCATATTTCTGACATTCCAGTGCACATATTCCCTGCTTTCCTGGCCATAACTATTTTTCTGCTTTAATTCAAAACAATATTTTTGTCTTGGTTCACATTACTTTCACCCATAGATCTTGAAAAATATAGTTGGGATGGGCTTTCCAATATGTAGAGCTAGAATTGAAGCAAAAAGAAAAGCTTGGTTGTAGAGCATTTCAGTTCTGCCAGAGCAGTTCTTGATGGTCTGTACTGAACAAGTGCATGGTGCTGGTGCAGTGTTCCACTGTGACTGGAGACTGTTTTTCATAACATGTCCACACTTTAATCTCTCTCCAGCCTGTCAAGCTACAAATCCTGGCTATTGCTCAAGAGTGTAGGATCTTTCTTCTAAAGAGAGGGACTGGAATTAGGATGATATTTTAGCTTGACTATTTGGAAGCTTTTTTTTAATGAAACTTTTAAGTTTACTGCACGCCCCCAACACACCTACGCACACATGGAGTAGTTTTTGAATCAGCAGAAGGAGGTGGTGGCTGAAGAACTTTCTTGCCCGTGTCCATCAAGAATTTATCCCCAAGAGAAATGAACTGGGCCACTGGCCCTTCTCAAATGCTGGCTGTTACTGAAGCACCTCTGTCTCTGCACAGTGTATGCAAATCTTCAGTATAGATGTGGTTATTGTTTAGCCATTCAACAGTATTAAGTACAGGCTGGAGATTATTTGGAGGTTTGATTTTGTTTAAAGTCATCAGAAACATCTTTCTCAAAATGTAAATTGCTCTTCCATGTACCAGTATGAAGGTTTGCTTTTATGCATAATTTACTCTTTATTAGCATAAATGTTGTGATACTGCATGTTAATGTTTTCCCATGTGCTTTGCAGGGAGAAATGGGTTCAAGTCTTTATCCCTGTGAAGTTTACAGAGATGTGAGTGTTGTGATTTGGGACAGGAGGTCTTTGTCTTTTGTTTTGCCTCTGTACTTCAGTTGTTCATCCGCTGAAATTCTTACTTCTGGTGGCTTTTGGAAGCACTGAGGCTGAGTGTTATACGAATGACTGCATAATTAGGTGTTTAAGAGTGTGTTTTTAAAACCTTTGTGGGCAAGAGCTTTTGCCAGAGGAACAGCAGGTGGTGATGACTGTCTTCAGTAACAAATATGAAGAGCATAGTTTCCATTTTTAATAGAATTTTGAAGACACTATTCAGAAAGGGACTTCTGCTAAAGTCAGATTTTAAAAACATGCCCTTTACCATCGAACAGTGAGGTAGAGAATCGGAACATGGAGACTGTGAAAACTCCAGTCAGAGAGAACAAGACATCACTGGGACTCTGCTTAAGGTGAGTTTGATGTTTACATGGTTTTATGTTAATGGGATTTCATTTATGATCTATAGTAGAATTCTGCTGTGCCTTATCTAATTTCATTTCTCTTTCTTAATTTCTACTTAAAGCTTCTTTGTAGTTTTGTTAAACTTTCATTAGTAGGATTGTAGTTAAATGTGTGAGTGAAATTAATAGTAAGTTTGGTTTCTTTGCATTAATGTTCAGCTAAATGCAGTAACAGGACTTAAGAACATGGAGTTTAATTCTTTGGAGTTTTTAAAATTAAAAGTAGGGTTTGAGTTTTATAGCTGTTTGAAGATGTGTAGGCATGTACTTTCCTTGTACGAAAGTTTATTTAAAAGGATTGAGAGTACGCCTCATTTGCTGTCATAACAAATATGATAATGCTATGGACCCCTGGTGCAGTTCTCACTGTTTCCTGTGTTAGCTGCCTTTACAGCTTTGATTTACTCTTAGTGTCTCCTAGAATTAAACCATAAAATTTCCCTACTGGCTACAGAATAAATGAATGCCAAGCCGACCAAGTCTGTGATGTTAAGTTACTCCTGAATGCAGTGTCTTTCCTCACCCCCTTTTCCAAAGACAAACTGCTCTGTCGACCCTAAAACTTCCAAGGCACCACAGTTTGTTGTCCTTGGCACTGCTCATTGAGAATCAGCTACTGGTGTCAGATTTACTTTTCCTCACCTGTGGAAACAGAAGCTTTGCACTAAATGTGCTGGATGACTCAAGTATTTTTATTTAAGTGTATTACAATAAAATTGTATAGTACCTGATGGGTGGCAACTGCATATATACACAGGAATAGAGCCTGTCAATGCATAGTTTTGGGGATAAGCTTGCTCAGAGATGGAGTTCCCATTTTTTCAAAAGTAGCAGAAACTGGAACTACTTGTGGTCTCTGCATGTCCAAAACTGGCCAGAACCTCTATACCTCAATCAAACCCTTTGGCTCTGACTTTGTTCCTCATGGTGCTTAGAGGCAAGCTGGGCTCTGATCCTGAGCTCTCCCACAGAGCCCTGTGCTTTAGGGCTGTTTGACAACCTGGACTCAGTAGTGTGCACAGCTGGTAACGGGCGCCATCCTGTGTGTGTCTGGGCCAAAGTTGGCTTTCTGTTGATGTTCATTTTGATACATTGGTCAGTAAATGTAATAACCATTGTGCCCAGTCTGAAGTGTGAGTTTAATAGTTCCTCTGTCCTCTGGAATGTGTTGTATGAAAAGATTGTAAGATGCAGAACTTATATATCCATCCAGCTGAAGGCTGGATAAAAGTACAGGACAATAGTTCACCTACATTTCTGTCCTTCACTGTGCAAGGAAATGTTCATAAATTGTGCCCACAAACTGCATTTAATGTTCTGAATCTTTCAGCTGTGGTTGTGTTTGGTGTAACAGTATGGACATGGCTGGACCTCTTTCCCCAGGACAGTGCTTTTTGTGCTGGTGTTAGTGTGTGTCAACTGTACAAACAAACCTGCTTTCTGCTCTTTCCTTCCTTTCTTCTCCAAAACGAGCTTTTCTGGGGAGTAAGTCCATGGAGCTAATGCATTCAGTAGCGCTGAGATGAATACAGAGTTTATGGGTAGGAAAAGAAATAACATTTGAACATAACAGCAGTGATGTTTTGTTAATTATTCTTTCTCCTGCAGTTCAAAACTTAACTTTTATTCCAGGTACAACAGATGGAGAGGAACCCTCCTATCTTAGAGCTACTCTCTTCCTCCTGTGTGAACATCGTGCTGCTGCGGTTCACTTCATTTGTGTGCCGTGTTCTTCAAGTCCTGTCAGAGCAGTGATGGTCGGTCTGTCGGGAGCCGAAGCTGACGCGAAGGCGCTGCGGGACGTGGGCCATGCTCGGGGGAGAAAGGTTTAGGAACCGAGTGAGGTGTGTTTGCTCCGCCGGGCTGTTTGCTGTCACCGTGCGGGGAGGAAGCTGGAGGAAGTTGCATCTCCGGGAAGAGCGGCGGAGCCCGGGGCAGAAGTGGTTCCGAGATTGTGCTGGGCGTTGTGGGGCAGAGGCTGCAAAACGCGGCGTTAGTAACTTGTGTTCACCACGTATAGATGTTAACCTGTGCTGGCAGCTTCGGGGCATCCTGGGGGACTGCCAGCAAGGAATGTGTGCTGCTGGGGATCTGAGTGCGCAGTACAGACCTGCTCTGAACATCCGCGGGCGGGACCCGCCGGCGCCCGGGCTGCGGGAACCGGGGCAGCCGAGCCGGGCGCGTCCCGGGCAGTGACCCCGCCTGCCCGCTGGTCTCACTGGGCTTCCCAGGCTTTCTTCTTCCCTTTCCCCTTTCTTTCTCCCCCTTTCCTTTCCTTGACTGAAGCTATGTTAAGCACCCAGTAGCGTCTTTAACAAGCTGTTCTTGAAGGTTGTGTCTCAAAACTTTTAAGATTGTGTTTTGGAATAGCATGGAGTGTCAGGAAAAGCAAATTCTCATGTAGCATAAAATGTTTGAGGTGAATGAGTACTGAGAGTTACATGCATGGCATTGGATGGTGAAACAAAACACTATTAGTTCTGTAAACTGAATCGGAAAATCATTACTTTTTAATCTAGTCGTGGGACATCATCTTTTAAAGTCATAATGCCAGATTTTATTTCTTGAATATGTTTCTTAGAAGCTGAAAAAACTTTTGAGATTTCCACAGGCCACAGAAGGATCTGAATTCGTTGGCAGTGATACATACATTTGTTATGTTTATTATTTATTATTTATTTCTGCCTTAAGTGTGGCACAGTTGGAATGACTTTTGAGATTTAGCATGTACTGAGAGTCCTGCACATCCTGAACTTGGAGTGGGTTTCAAGAAGTGAACAGAAAAATACTGACAACTCTGTCTAGGCTGAAGTCCTGGTGCCTTGAGCTCTGCTGTTCCAGCAGTCAATGTGCAGTTACATGATATGACAGGACCTGGGCTCACTGGTTGTTACTTGTATAAAGAAACAGGTATTGTGGAAATCAGAGAGGGATTTTGCCCTCCCAAAATGAGTATTACCTGAAATTCTGGAAACAGGGTATTTCCTGTGCATGTATCATGTTCTTTGAGTGATGACATTTGATCATGAACTCTGATTTTTGAGTTGTATAGAGGTTCTTACCATAAAGAGCTTCCAGCCCATTTATGAATAGCATTCATAACTTTAGCAATCCTGTTCTTGGGAAGAAAAATTCACAATAAGAAGTCCTGAAGTCCTCAAAGTGATGCCACATCAGAGCCTGGTGGTGCCTTACTATGGCTTTTGAGTTCGTGTGCAGATTTTCCTTTCCAAAGTTACCAGCATACGCCCTAAATCCAAGTAATTCCTGTGTTTCCTAGACCTTGAGAGCCACTTCTGCTAATATTTGTTGGCTGTTTGGATCTTGCTTCTGAAATTCTGTTAAAGATGAAGTTAATAATCTCCTGCAGCTTGTCTGTCGCAGCATTTGGTATCAACTTAATTATGCAAATCTTCAGTTCCAGCATAATGTGGGATCTAGGCCAATGCTTTTTTTAATTAGAAGTTGGGGTGTATTATTCTGTATCTCAGGAAGGTTGTCTTCAGGAAAGGGAGTAATTAGAAGCCTTCACACTGTGTGGGTCTGACTTGTTCCTTAAGCTGGAGCTTGGCCTTGCTGGCGAGGTCACCATCTCCTGGGGACTCGCTCTTATTAGCGCCCGGCAGGGCGCAGTCACGGCCGGCTCTGCTGCTGGCCTTCCAGGAATTCTGCTTTGAGCTGCCTTCAACAGTGCCAAATGTAAGCTGATAAAACAAACACTTCACTGGGTCCTGCAAGTCTTGGGTTTGTTTGGATCTGCCTGTTTTCTTTTTCTGGAAGGTTTTTAATTGAGGTGTAATTTATATAAAAATTGCTGGGTTAAATCTTTCAGAAATGAGTCCCTGAAGCTGGGCAGTTAAATTCACGGTTAGGCAGGCTGACTTCCCCCGTGTCCCACTCTGACCTCTGGGGATGTGGGCACAGGGATCCCAAAGATGCCAGCTGGGGTCAGTGCTGAATGTTGGCTCTTTGAAGTCAAGTCACCACAGGAAAGGCAGAGAGGATTGGACTTGTTCAGTCTCCAGAAGAGGGGATCTAATCAGTGTCTATAAAGGACTGAGGGGAGGGTGTCAAGAGAATGGACTGGGCTCTGCTCTGTGGTGTGAAGCAATAGGACAAGAAACAATGGCAGAAACTGAGGCCCAGGAAGTTCCACCTGAATATGAGGAAGAATTTCTTCGCTGTTCAGTGACCGAGCACTGGATCAGGTTGTCCTGACAGGGTGTGGAGCCTCCCTCACCAGAGATATTCCAGAACAACCATCTGGACACACTCCTGTGCCACGTATGCTCTGGCATGATCCTGCCTGGGAAGGGAGGTTGAACCAGATGCCCCATGGTGGTCCCTTCCAACCTGACCCATTCTATGATTCTGTGATCTCACTTTTCTTACTGAATACTTGTTTCTGCTATGACCTGCAGTTGGCTCATTATTTTTAGTGGATCTTGGTTTGGGTGCATAGAGTGCTTTGGGGTTTTTTTTTTTTTTTTGAAATATTTTAGACAAACTGAAAACTGAGGAAGAGTGGAACTATCTACAAAGTGTCCCATAACTGGCTGGGGACACATAGCCCATGTTTGGTGGGCGATGAATATACAAACCAGTCAAGGACATGCAGTGCCTTTTTACAACATATTTGTTACTCCTAGGAAGCTAATCTCTGTGTCTCAGTGCTGCCCTCTCAGCCTTGCCCTTGCCCCAAAGCCTGTGTCACCTGAGGATGACTTTGCTGTCCTCTGTTACCGTGTTCACCAGGTGCACAGGGGAGCTGTGGTTTAATCCTGGGTGTCCCTCCGCAGCGTGTGCTGTAGCACCACGAGGATCCCTGTTCCCCCGGGAGCCGTGGCTCAGTGTCAGGAGGAACCTCTCTCACTTTACTTTACATTTTATGTCCTGTGAGCCCTGACGCTCTCCCCTGTCCGTGCACCTGCAGCCGTGGTGTTTCTGCCGGCAGGAGCCGCAGCCGCTGGCAGGAGCGGGAGCCGCGGTGCTGCCCGGCTGAGCTGCGCCTCCAGCAGAGCCCAGGGCAGCGCTGCAGCAGCTCTGCCAGCTTGGACAGGCTGCAGCCTCAGACAGCTCCCTCTGCTCTTTTCGGCTGTGCTCTTGTTTCCTTCTCCTTGTGTGTGTGTGTGCTCGGATCCTGACTCACAGTGTGCAGTGGAGCTCTCTGTATTCTCTGCCTGCTGACAGACCCTTGCTGGGTGCCTACTTTTTGACAGCTGGCTAAAAAGAAGAAACAAGAATCGCTTGGGAAAGAAGTCCACTTATATAAATGCAGTAGGTTAGATGGGTTTTTTCTCTTTCAGTCATTGAGTCTTTAGCTTCCTCCAAAGCGGTGATGAATTGGAGTTACAGATTTTGAAGCCAGAGACAAACTCTGAAAAGACTTTTGTATTCAAGGCTTGATTTTTATCTCAGTACTGTATCTGCTGTATATAATTGTCACCTAGCAGGTTAACTTAGTCGTTTCATCCTTATTACAGGCGGAGCTTGAGATTGGTGTAAAAACAAAAAAATGTTTTTAAAAGAAACTAGGAAGCCTGACTCATGTATTTAATGAGGCCTTCTCCCAAGGTGCTCAGGTAATACATACTCAGCCTCTCTCAAGTTAATTACGTTCTAATAATCTTTGTAAAGTACCTTCCTTACAGATGTTGCTATGAACTTATTAAATCCTGTGATGCATCCTCAATTTTGGTGGTGTCAGCTGAAGCAAAGGGCTCTGAGCAGTGCAGAGGACTAGGCACAGCTCAGGAGATCATTATGGAAAGGAATTTTTAATTATTACGCTGTGCCTTTCCACTGTAGGATTTTAGACATACAGCAAACAGTATTCTCTGAGGCTTCACACCATAGTGTTTATTAGTTGTTCACATTTGGACTTTAATTTGTGCAGGGCTTACCAGTGTATGTGTTAGTGCCAGATGCAAATGTTCATCTCTGACTTGCTCTTACACACAGATGGAGTGCCCCAGCAGCTTCCTGTGTGTTCTGCTGTGTTACCAGTCACTGCCATGTGGGAATGGGGCCCCAATTTTTTTGAGTCCCATATCAGAATTACCCGCCCCTCCTCCCCTCAGCAAAGTGACTTCTCACATAAGATTGAACTGCTATTTTTCTAATCTCCTGAAGAAATCTTTCTTGGCGTGTTCAGTGGGTCACTATGAGAAATGTGCTTTTCCGTTTGGCAGCCAGACTGGAAAGCTGGGGGAAGGGGAAGCAGAGAGGAAAGCAAGGTCTCATTCCATTCAGGGATCAGAGTGAAATCAGCACTTTGCTTTTCTTAGGACATCCAGTAAAAGCCAGCACTTTGTTCTGGTGGCATCCATCCCTTTTCCACCTGAGATGGGCCGTGGAGGAAGGGTCTGATCTCACCAGACAGCAGCAGTGAACAATTGGCTCCCACTGGCCACAGCAGGAGCTGGAGAGGGCCAAGGTTTCTGCATCATTCCCTAACCAGCCCTTACTCTGCACAGCTGCTCTGCAGGAATTCATGTCCCCAGTCCTCTGTCACCTCCACCACACTGCTGTAGCTGCCCACGGGATTTTACCCAGCAGACTGGAGCAGGGCTGGGGCCAAGAGCTGCCCAAGCCAGCAGTGGTGGCCCTGCACAAGGAAAGCAGCTCTCTCCTCACTGCCCTGAGAGGGAGGAGTTTGCAGGTGCAGGGGGGGGTCCTGCTCCCAGGGAGGAGTGGGGACAGGTACTGGGGCTGTGGTGCAGCAGCAGCCAGAGGGATGTTCACCTGGGCTGGGAATAGGGGAACCTGCTCATGGGAGCTGCTTCCAGCTACAAACTGAGTCCTGATGAACTTGCTCAGTTTCAGTGTTTTCCTGTACAGGAAAAATTCCCCTGTTCTGCACAGGCAGGAAGGCAGATGACTGCCTGCCCCTGCCCTGTAGCAAGGAGTTGATGAATCATTTCCTTTTCCATATTTTAGTGAAATTGTGTTGTTCAGAGCTCATCTAGGGTATTTTAATGTTTTGAGCACTTGCACTCTTCACTTTCTTCCTGCAGTTGTCTGAAGGTTGGACTTTGGTTTTGTCTCCCTCCCAACAGCAGCTGTTACTTGCTCAAAGTGTTGCAGGTAGGTGCAAAATAATTTTTTCCTCGTTTTCTAGACAGTCTTTTTTATTTTCATTGTACATAGGTGCCAGCATAGCTTTTAAAGAATGAATGTGAGTTTCTACCATTGAGAGGGATCTCCCTAAAGGAAACCAAGGCACTGCTGCTTGTACATTCAGACCTTGGAGATTTTACTTATAAAGTTTGGGTCATATTAAAAAAAAAAAAGTTCAGAGTTATGAATAACAGACTTACTAATGCTGAGATTTCTGTACAGTCAACCACTGCTTTGTGTGCTTGGCTGTTTGAGAGGGAGGTTGGCATGTCAGCAGAGAGAGGTGTGCTGGTCTCAATTAGACGGAGCTGGACAGATCACCAGAGGTTTTGATTTACATACTGGCTGCAGTGGGGGCAGTTCTGTTCAGGAAGTGGGTTTGGCTTGACCTGTATTGTGTTGCTCCTGGGCTGGCAAATAGGGAGATGAAGGGTCAGTGTGATTTATTGACCTCTGGAAATAGGTGTATTTTCAGATTCCTATGTTTATGAAGTAAGCTAAGTTAAGTACTAATATGTAAACCCAAGGAGCAGGAAAAAAAAAACCCTCAGAATTTTCTCAAGGCTGCTGATGATGTGGGTATCTCAGGAAAAAAAAAAAAATAAAGGAGAAAAAAGAAGAAAAGGGCACTGAAAATGGAAAGCCTGGTATCCAGCTTTGTGGGCTATGTACCCAGGACCTGGTTTCCAATTAGGCAGCAAGCTACCTGTGTTGTGAAGGGTGTAACTAGGAGTCAAAGTTTTTTCCCAAAGCTCCTCTTTCCTGATTTATATCTGCCCTTATTGTTATTTGTTGTGTTCACACGGTTGGGTTTTTTCTTTTGTTATTCTGTTTTCCTTCCTTGTTTTCAAAGAATAGCTTATCTGTGTGCCCCAGAAGGGTGGGACTCACAGAGATCACAGGCTTTTCACAATGAGCCAAAGCCAGCCTGCTGACAAGAAGAAAATTTGCTGAGGGTTTCAGCCATGAGTGCCACATGGGCTTTGCAAAAGGCAGTGATTGCACTGGTGGACACGGCTGGACAAGTGAGCATCACCTGACCCTGGAAAATCGCTGCTGTGTTCCAGTGCTGTGCTTCTCTGCTGTCCCGTGTTGTGAACGACAGGAGCAGAGCTGAGTCTGGACGCTTGGGTTGCACGTAATGAGCAACCGGAGCTCGAGAGCTGGGAATGAGCCTTGAGCCGAGCTCTGCTGGGATGTGACCTGGGACGGCTAGCTTAAAGCCTTGTCACTCTCCACCTGCCAGCTCTGCATGCTCGCTGTGCTTACCCACGTTTCAGCAGGCTTCTGCACTGTAGGAGTCTGAACTCCTTCTGTACAAGTCTCAGAGTACACCCTTGTGTTCCTGAGGCCACAGAGTAGAAGGAAGGCACCAATTTGTTTGTTTCAATTTTTTGCCAGGAGTCTTTGCAATGGATGATGGAGCAGAGTCTCTGATGACCGTGCATCTTCTCACCCATTCGGGACACTCATTTCTCCTGCAGCAAACTCTGGATCGGCTTTTGGAGTGGCTCTGCCTGGACACCCGCCTTTTCCTGGTATCTGAGCGGGTTCCCCCACTGAAATACTACGAGAGGTACCGCAAGAGGAGCTGCAGCTTTCCTGGAATATCCGTTCTCCTTTTCCTGCACGAGGACTTGGGAGAAGAACGGATTGTCCAGATCCACGAGCAATTCCAGCGCCCACCTTGGCGGTACCAGCGTGCCCGGTTTGCAAACGGGCAAAGCCCCCCCTGTGCCCCAGCCCACCAGGACTTCTATGGGCTGGATGAGCAGCTGCCCGTGTGGGGCATCCGGCGGGTGCACTGCGGCCCCGAAATCCTGCGGGTCACCCTCTACTGCAACTTTGATAACTACGAGGATGCAGTGAGGCTCTACGAGACCATCCTCCAGAAAGAAGCCACGCTGCAGAAGAGCACTTGCAGCGTGTTCGTGCTGCACACCGCCCCACACGTGGCTGTGCAGCTGTGCCTGAAGCAGCTGCCCATCGGGGTGGCTGCCGAGCCCAGGGACTCGTCAGCCTTGCAGTTCAAGGTGCAAGAAATCGGGCAGCTGGTGCCCCTCCTGCCCAACCCGTGTGTTCCCATCAGCAGCACCAGGTGGCAAACACAGGACTACGATGGAAATACAATTCTGCTCAAGGTACAGGTCTGTGGTGCGCTCAGAGGACGGGGTTTATCTACTTTTTCCAAGAAAAGCAGGATTGGTTCAAAATGGAAATTACGGTTTTGTTTGTTCATGTTTTCTTTTGAATCTGTGAATGCAGTAATCGGAGTCTGCCAGTGCTGTGATGCTGTTGATAAATATAAGCACTGATCCTTGGAATGTTTTTGTACTGTTAAATTAACATCATTACTGCTTGCCTGAAATGGAGCTTATTAATGCTTTCTAGGGCACACTAGCTTAACATCTTCCCTCCTCTGCCTCAAAAAAATTATTGTAGCAGCCTAATCTTTTTCTGATAAGTTTAAATGTTTTTCAAAGCAGATTTTTGGGATCCAAAACCAGAAGTTTTCTAAATGTAATGTTGATACAGCACCGTCTGCAATAGAGGCTGTGAGTTCACAAGTGAGTTGCAGTTAGGCAAGAGTGACAAAGAGATATGTCCTAGGGAATCTCTGCCTTTTCTGTTCAAGTCTGTAGTTCAGAGGTTAGATGAACACAAATTTGAAAAAAGACCAAGTCATTGCTGAGATGATATGTAGTGAGAATTATACAAGAGCAGAATGGCAGTTTAGCTCAATATGCTTTCTTTCCATTGTAACAACCCCTTCCACCTCTGTTGTTTTGGTTTTTTTTTTCTTGTAATTTGGATTTTAGATTATTTGCCCATCCTGTGCTTTTGCCTTCCAGAACTCCTCTGTTACAGATAAAGTTAATTACTTGGTTCAGCCTATTTTTATGCTGCTCTGAACACTAATCTCAGGGCAGCCCTTGCTGCCTCCCTCAGCATCAATTTATAAACTGGTTTGCACCCTCTCAGACTGGTCAAGGCCCTGGGTATCTTCACATAGCTTTGAAGTTGGTCCTACCTGGAGCAGAGCACCTGGACCAGGGGACCTCCAAAGGTCCCCTCCTAAATTACTGTGTGGTTCTTCCTGCTGTAGATACAAGGTCTTTGAGCTGTCAGATGTACATGAGTTCACTGGCAGGAAATTTGGAAGCTTTTTTTTGGGGATATGACCATGCTGCACTCTGCTTCTCGAAAAGGAAGGCCACTTGAACTTGAGGGTCTATCTTGTGTCCAAGCTCCAAGCAGCAGGCTGACAGCCTAGTGATTTATTCTGAAGCTCTTCAGCTCATACTGTAAATCTTTATTCTAAGTACCTGCAGTTTACACCCCCGCCCCGACTTTCTGCCAGACTGCAAGCAATCCAAGGCTCTGCTCACAGACTCCACACGGAACTGACATCCCTCCCCCCCTGCAGCCCGTTGTGGTAACTGGCAGTGCCTCTCCTCTCCAGGTGCTTATCCAGGTTCCCCTGGAATGCGTGTGGGTTTTTTGTATCCACAACCTACTTTGGCAAGGACTTCCCCAGGTGTGCTGACTCAGGCTGCAGGTGACCTCAGCACAGCGAGGCTGGGCGAGAGCATCATCACGGGTCAAGCTAGAAATGTGAGTTAACTGGGTTCTCTCTGATTTTCAACAGGTTCCAAACAGCTCCAAGACCCTTGAAACAAACATCGGCCTTTCCCTGAAGCGTAAGAATACAGGCAGTGGAAAAATCCCGCAGGACTGTGTCCCAGCCTCACCCTCTGCAAAGCCGGGTAATGCTGGGCGGAGGAGCCGGGAGGTCAGAGCTCTAAAGGGAAAAATAAAATCCGACCCAGGTGGAGCCCTTGCCTCTGCGCAAGCCAGCAGTGACCTCCAGAGGCACCTGTGCTCTCCTCCCGGTGCCGCAGCAGCCCGGCCGCGGTGGGAAGCGCCGTCGCTGCGCCGGCAGGCGGGCAGGAGGCTGCCGGCTCCTCTCCCCGAGAGCCGCCGACAGCGCGGCACAGAGACCAACGTGGACACCGGGCTGGCCGTGGGCAGCCCAGGCAGCGGCCGCTGCCCGCTGAGCCACTTCCCCGGGGCCCTGCGGAGCAGCCTCCTGCAGCCGCCGTCCCCCGGGGCCGGGGCCGGGGCCGGGGCCGGGGCCAGCGCTGCCTTGCCCGCCCGGCACGGGGCTCGGCTGCCGAGACGGAGTCAAGCGGCGGCGCACCGAGCTCCGGGCTGCCGCTCGCAGACACCGCCGGCCAGCCCCGCACACCGAGCAGAGGACGACGAGGAGGAGGAATTCTTTATATGACTGAAACCAAACGTGCCGGATTGGACTCATCCTTCCCAAAGGACAGCAGAGCACTTTTGGGTGTGCTGTGACTGCTGCTGCTCCGGGTGTCCCTCTGTAGCTGTGACACCTCAGTAATGGGGTCACCGAGGCAGACACTCACTTTCCATGGAGAGGGGCAGGAAAGCAGGAAAAACAACACTGTGTTTACAGAAAGTTGTTGTTTTGGTTTGGTTTTCCTAATGCACAGTAGGTGAGGGGTAAGTTGTGCAGTGAATAGGAGTAAGCCATATGACTCCTGCAGCTGTTCTAAGACTCAAAAAAAAAAACAGACAGTGACATCTTCAGATGCGTTTTGAAGGTGCAGTTTGCTTGAGCTGCCCTGGCAGCAGGACTCCCCCCAGCCTCGGGACTCACCATCCCTTGCCAGCACATTCTGGACCAAGGTCGTGGCATGGTCACAGGGGTTATGCTGGTTTTCCTTTGTGGTCCTTCTTGCTTCCCCTGCTGTTGGTAGTTAAAATCTACCAGTTTTGTGAATTCTATGCAAGATATGAAACATGAGAATGTCCTTTCAAATATTTCTCAAGTAAAATATTTCTAGCGAGGCCTTTTTCCCAACTCAGCACAGTACATGCAAAAACCACACACTTGAAGAGAAATGCCAGTAAAACCTGCTGTTGCCAATTCATATGACACTTCAACTAAACGCAGCAACAGGCTAAGCTTTGTTAAACCAGTGTGCAATTAGCAGGCAATCCTAGCTGGGTTTTAATTAAAAAAAGATAAGAGAAGTTAAGAGTCTTGGAGGGAATTGCTAAGTGCTCAGGAGTAAAAAGGATGGGAGAAATGAAATCATGATTCAGCATCAACAGATACTGAGATAACTCCCATCTTGATCAGTTTTCTTTCTCAAGTAGGATTAAATAAATCTTGGAGGGAAAGAGATGGGAAGAATATGAAGGAGGAGTGAAATTATGCAAAGAAAAACCACATCTGATGACACTTACCTTCCAAAGGGTACAAAAAAGAGATATCTTCTCCCTTAAAGATATCTGAATTCTGCTGGGATATAGGGCAGTCCCTGTTCTAGGCCCTCCCAGCTGGCGCTACCTTGCCAAGGGATGGTGATGAACCCTTCAGTTTGGTGTTCCTACAGAGCAGGACACTTCATTCACTGGACACCTACAAACATCCCCCAGGTTTTCACAAGCTCTGCAAAAATTCTAGGCTTTTTAATGACTCATACTGTGATGTTTTATATCTATGAGGGTGATTATTTAATCTTTCCTAGCACACTAGAAACTCAGCCAGGGCTTTTCAGAGCTGGAGAAAATGTCTGGTCAGTGGGGAAGCAGCAGAGAGGAGCTTGCAGGGCTGGCTCCCTGGGCTTGCTGTGGTGTGTGCAAGGGTGGGCTGGAGGCAGATGGGGAGAGGAGGGGGATCAGAGCAGGGCAGTGCTCTTCAAACACGAGGTTACAGACCTGCACTGGGCATGGATGGCATAATCATGAACTTGTCAATAAAGCCAGGAGTGGGCGAAACAGCTTTAAAGAGAGATTTCATGGCTTTCTCTCTACTCTCTCATGCCAAAGGTACTTGAATGTGACTATTTATCATAAATCTTATTTTACCTAAAGGAAAGGGATAGAAGGTCAGTATCTAGCCTGGGGGAAATGCTTCATCATTTGGAAAAAAAAAATAAAAGGACAAGTTCCACCTGGCTGCAGCAGGTCATGGAAAAGGGGCTTCAAGTCAAAGGAGAATGGCTCTGAAAATATTGCTTTTAACAGTGAATGTGTAGAATCCATGCATTTTAAGCACAGGCTGTATCTAGAACAAATTCTGTATGACACAGGCAGGTGTGCAAACTGTATTGGGTCAGAGGGCACATTTCTCCATGGATGGATTCAGTAGTGGGAAGCAAAGATTCACATTTTCCAGACCGCTTAAAACTCTGCAGCCTCCATTTTATCCTTCCTTGTACACTGTGCCATTTCTTTCAGGCTTTTAAAAACAGTCTAATAAGGAGCCCGGGTTGGCAGGGTCTGCTGAAGGTCTGTGTCCCAAACACCCTGAGAGGATCTTCCTGGTAAGCAGCTGGAGGGAATTGATGCCTGAGGCATGTGGGGCTGGCAAGGCTGGCTGCCAGCTCAGCCAGGGCTTCCCATCCCATGTGGTGGTCCCAGCAAAGCACCCTGAGGAAAGCAGCCCTGCTGGGAAACTGAAGAGGGAGTTTGACAAGGGTCACTGGGTCACTGGCACAGGCTGGGTAATGGAGGCAGGGAATCTGTTCTTGCAGGAGCAAGGTCTGTGCTGAGGGAGGGAGCCATGAGCAGTGGGGGTCAGAAGAAGCAGGAGAGCTTCCTCTGGGGTCACTTTAACACAGCCTGGAGAGGTGACTGCTGTTGGGTTGGGCTTTTTTTTGTTTAGCCTCTGGCAACAGAAATTGTGTCTTTTGTCTCTGCTGAAGCAAGCCCAGTGGTGTTTCTGAGGGATGAGTTGCCCGGGAGCAGCGGGAGCACTCCCTGATGCCTGGATACGAACACAGAGGCAGGGGGTGCTCCCTTGCTGCCCGCTCCTGGCACGGGCTGCAGGCAGGCACCCAGGAAAGCACTGGAGTGGTCAGTGAGATCACAGCCTCGGCCTCTCTTGTTAAAAAGAAGCTGGCAAGCTTGATTCTTTCGGGGAAGCAAATGCTGAAAGCACTCTTCTGTCCTGAATTCTGGGCCAAATTCAGATTTCACGAACGCCTTGGTAAATCCTAAGGCAGCCCTATCTGAGCTTCCCAGATATACACTGGTGCATCTGGGGCGGGAGTTTGCTTCTCTTCACCTGTGTTTGTGCCGTGCTCTGTACCCAGTACAAACAAAGCTTCACAGCTGCTTGGTAGAGGAGAGCACACATTTCAGAAATCTTGTAACGGGAATTCAAACCAGAAATTGTCTCGTTTGCTGAAGACGAGTGTGGCAGCTCCAGCCCCTGCACGGGCTGTGCAGTCAGGGCCAACTGGTCACCTGTGCAGGGCTGGAGCAGTGATGGTCACTTCCCCTACTGTCCCGTCACCTCTTGGTCTTTGCACAGTTTGCCAGATTATTGTTCTTATTGTTATTTTCGGTGTTATTGGTGTTATTATTGCTGTTGTTATTCCAGTTAGGACTGTTGGGATTCTCTTGTCCCCATGTGTCGCCGCTTCGCTGGGCGGGCTGCGGGGCCGGCCCCGTCCGTCCCTGTCGCACCAGCTCCGCCTGGTGCCCGTACACGGAAGCTTTCCTCCCGCGGGTCCCTGTCACCCTCCTCCCCCGGCCGCGTGTCCCATCACCCTCCTGCCCCGGCACTGTGTCCCTGTCACCCTCCTCCCTCGGCTGTGTGTCCCGGTCGCCTCCTCGGGAGCAGCAGCAGCGCAGGGAGCCCGGGGGCTGTGGGCAGGCGGCAGCTGAGCTCGGGGTCTTTTCTTCGTCCCCCTCTGAGCGTCAGTCCGCCCCTCCCCGCGCGGCCCGAGCAGTCCCCCCCGGCCGGGCGGCGATGCCCCTGCGGCTCCACTGCCTCCACAGAAGGATGGGAGCTGCCTGCCAGCCCCAGCCACGGGTCCATCTGCACTGCTCTCCCCAAGCTTTGCCTTTCTGCAGGAGCAGATCTCCAAGCCCAGCCGTGGTCCAGCGTGTCTGAGCTCCCTGTGGAGCTTCAGTCCCTGGCCCCACCCTTCCAGCAACTGGGGCTTTTAATCCTCACTTTCATTAATACAAAATTAACCTGATAAATTAGAAAGCAATAGAGGTACTAATAACAAAGAAAGCCCATTTCTCTCTCATTCATTAATTTTCTCTGACAGCAAAGTAGTTAATTAAGGAGATCTGTCATGTGAGTGACAGGGGAAAATAGAGTTCTTAATGTATTTTATTGTTTTTTGGCAGCCTCAGTCACTGATGCTCTGCAATGTCATGTGCAGTTGTTACTGTGCATCTGCTGTGTGTAAGAAGAGTTGATATGGTACTGACAAGCTTGCTACGAAGATGTTTTGCTAAAAAATGCTATGAATTCTCCCTTTTCTTCAGTAGCTGAGCACTGAATGATCACTCTAGGAGAGATGTGATGGAGCAGGGCAGGGAGTGGGGTGAGGAGTGGGACCTTTGCTTTGACAGGGCAGAGCAGGAGGAGATACAGAGCATTCTAGGTCACATCTGTCTCTCTCTGTGCCTCATTTGCAAAGTGAATTATGAAGCTCAAAGGCCCTGAGGTTTTGCTTTTCTCTAAGGAGGAACAGGAAATTTCTGCTGAAGCCAAAGGAGAGGTCTGGGCTGTGAGAGGGACACAGAGGGCCTGGGGTCACTCCATGGCACCCCATATGTGTGGCACACATCCTTCTCTTCCCCTCCCATCATTCTGTGTGGGTTGGCAATCAGGAGAACTCTGTGTAGCCCCTTTTGCCTGTGGTGCTGCTGACACTGCCCAGGGGAGGAAGGCCATTGCAGCCTGGAGCTCCTGGCACCCTCCTGGCACCTCCAGCACACAGACTTGGCTTTGCAGCAGCTGTTTGGGCCTGTGTGGTGAAGATGTAAGGTCTTGCTGCTGGATTTTGCTGAGTAAACCTCCAAACATTAGTCATGCCAGTCAGACAGAGCAGCAGGAGTGGAGCGTGCATGTGTCAGGGCCGGGGGCTCAGCTGGTATGGAACTGCCCAACCAGTCCAGGTTCCTGTTGGAGCTCTGCTTTGTCCCCTTCTCAAGACAGTGTTCTTCTGCAAGGCTTGCCAGCACCTTTCTTTTGTGCTCGGGGAAGTGAAAACTCATTTTTCCTTCAGCCTTCATAGCCTTGATGTGGTCAGTGTGGAAGGCACATCCCTTTCTCAGAGTGCTGCCTGCTTGTGGACAGCAGGGAACACAGGAGAGGACCTCGGCAGCAGAAGCTTCCTGAGGACGGGGTAGGATGCACAGGAATGGGCTGAGTGCCCCACTCGGGCCTCGGGGAGGAGTCTGGGCTGGGATGTGCTTCCATCTGGCCAAGTGCCTGCTGGCTCTGGGCTCTGTCCCACCCTGAGTGCCTTGCTGGGCTGGAGGTCTCTGCTGCTTTGTGACCCCCGTGGCCAAACACACCATGGAGGGAAACCAAATGTGAGAGAACAGAAATGGCTTTTGCAAGAGCTGCCTGCCACCTGCAGTGTGCTCCTCAAGGTGATCACTCTGCCAGGCCCCTCTGCTGCCAGAGGCAGGGATGCCTGCAGCCAGGCCCTCAGCAGCAAGCTCTGCCCTGGAACTGTGCCCTTCTCAGTGCTGGCTGTTCCCTATCAACTTTATTTTCAGGAAAAACTGCAATATCCTGAACTGAACATCCCAAATACTCAGTACCCCACTGAAGTGTCAGGAGATAGTCCCCACACTCCAAAGCATAGCAGCAGTAATGCAGAATAGCAAAATACAGCAGATTTTACAACAACAAATTCTTTCCTGCTCCCATGTATTGGCCTTCTTTAGGCACAGAGGATGCACCTGATCAACCTGGACTAAAAATTCAGTTATCCTGGTTTTTAAAGAGAAACAGGGATCACACTCAAGTTTGGGAGGGTATCTGCAATGAAAAATCAGTGTGCCAGGAAGCAGTCAGGACAGATGTGTTGTCCTGGACACTACCAGGAGGCAGTCATATCTTCCATGGAAATTCTCAACCTCCCCTTTCAGCAGACTCCTCCCGACAGCACAACTGCATTGCAGTTTGCTGTGCTGTGCTTGTGATGTATAATTCTCATCATTTGAGAGAGGTTTTGAGAGGTTTTCATCTCCACTGAACACTTGTATTAATATTCCAGTTCAAGATCTCAGTTCTGCTGTTGATTACAGGCAGGGACAGATCCAATTCCTATTAGGGTGAATTTATATTCTTTCAGAGTCCCGAAAGCTTTCTTCTCCCCTATCACCCTCCTTCAGGCACTGGCAGCCTGGCTGTGCTGGGAGGTGATTACGTTTGTAAATTTGTTCCCGCAGACACTCAGTGACACTGTTCATTTTCTCATCTCCCTCGTGCAGCTGAAACTGTGACAGCCTCACTTCTTTAATTGGGATCATCTCCAGGAGCATCTCAGCATCAGCAGACGCCTCCCAGGGCACAGGCCTGGGAAGGCACAGAGCAGGCAGAAGCTGCTGGGGCTCTCAGCTGCCAGGGCTGGTGAAGATTGATCCTCAGTTCCCAAACCTGGAAGATAGGATATGAAATACCCTGACAACTGACTGGAGGTGAAAGATGTCCCTTGCTGTGAAGTAACTCCCCTTCTGTTGGCCTCACTGGGTTTCAGCACCTTGGTGGGAAGAAAGAAAGTCCTTCCTCATACTCTTGCCCTAAATTTGCCTCCCTGGGTGTGGTGTGATATATGGAGGGATGATGAGGCATCCAAAGCCTCCCAGCCCTTCTAACACGGTGTCCTTGTGCCCCTGTGTCACTGTGCTGGGAGCTGGGATTGTCCCTGGTGGATGTGGTGCCAGCACTCCTGTGTCTGCAGCCTCCAGCAACCTCCAGCTGGACCTGCCATGCTCGTGGCCTTCCTAGGAGTGAAGGGAGCCCAGGCCATAAATGCTCATCCCTGACCCATTTTCAGCTGCCCTCTCCTCCTGGCAAGGCAGCAGTGACTGTGGGAGCAATTCACTCACAGGTGTTGGGGAGGCATTGGAGCCATCCTGTCCCCTTGCTGCTTTTTGAACCTGAAGTTTTATGAGTGGATATTTGGAGTGGAAGTGTGGTTTTGCTTTTTCTTTACCAGAATTGGCGATAAATGCCCCAGGGATTCTCAATTAAAACAACAGAAAAAGGAAATTATATTAAAGGAAACTCCCAGGATAAGACAAAAGAGGTAATTCTGAGTGTGCAGTGAGTACAAAGGGAACGTGGTTTGGCCATTCCAGTGGCTGGAAGTTTTATTTCCAGTCTGGCAGCAGAACTAAGCAAGCAGATCTTGGCTGTGTTCCTGCCCCTCCCGTATTTGTTGGCTGTGTTAGAAGCATCCTCTCAGGATGACCACGTGCTGGGAACAACACCAGGAGCAGCTTCCTTTGGATGCACTGGTCTGGCAACTGGTAATGGTCACTGGGGTGGGTGCACATAACTGGGATGAATAAATGGGTGTTATGAAACCTTGTGCTTAGATGAAATGCAGCATTTCATGGCACTGAAACTCCACTTCCCTGGGCCTTCCTTGCCCACTGGGCATAGTGGGTGCTGTGTGGCCTGTGTGGCCTCCTGCCAGTCCAGCCAGCTCTTTGGGCTGCTGCTGCACTCTCCAGAAGTGAGTTGTTGGAAGGTGACTTGTCAGGCTGGTTCTGCCACCCCCCAGAAGTGTCTCGGGGGAGCAGAGGTACAGTGACACTGCCTGGGCTCCACTCAGGGTCCCACCCCATCCCCACTAGCCTTAGTGGGGTGGTTTAGCTCTGCAGTCCAGCTCCCCAGAACCTACAACCCCAACCTAAGCCAGGCTATGAGGGTTTCCAGGCAGTCTGTGTGAGCTGGGACACCACAGGAAGGGGTAGGATGAGAGCAGAGTTTCCCTGAGAATTTAACTATGGTTTTCTCATCTTGTTTTAATTCAGAGCTACTGGGCTTTGTGGAGAGAAGAGCTGATTGCAGAAATGCCTCATGCTGATGTTTACCAGATATTCTTTTCAGATGGGAAAGTCACTCTGTGTCATGAGAAATTTCACAAGTGTTAGCTTTTTTTGCAACTTGGAGTGAAACCAGATTTCAGGAGGTTTAGATTTCTCACAAACTTGGAATTTTGGCCACCCTTAGGTGCAGCATCTGACACCCACTCGAGTTTCTCAGCCACCTCATCCTCCAGCAAACGGCACAAGGTGTTAAAGCAGTTGAGACCAGACAGGTACCATAGGAAGCCAAGCACTTTCTGGTAGGGAAGAGCAAATCTTTTACTTCTCATAGCTGCTTTGATTCAGCAATTGCCTCAGTGGAGACTTCTGTTTTCCAGTCTCATTGTTCAGCTCTGGTAATAACCACTGTTGTGTTTACAAGTTCTAAGTGATGACAGGCCAGAAGCCTCCCCAGAATTTAATTCTTCCTGTGTCAGTGTGCTGGCTTTGCTTGCCTTCATCAGCACCAAGGGCTTTCTCTCCCTTGCTCTGCCTGCCATGAAAGTGAGCTGTGAGCAAGCCTGACCTTGTACTCCCCCTGTGCCTCCCCACACAGGGGATCCCTCAGTCTGTGCTTGCAGGCATCTCTTGTTCAAAGAGGTTCATTTGATTTGCAGTTTGCTGGCATCAGTTAGGCAGGTACTGTGGCATGGGCATCCTGAAGGACCCTCATGCTCCATCTGTGCCCTGTGTTGTGTTTGGTTCCTAGGTTTAGTTTGGAAAATGGAATTGCTGCCAAGGCATCAGTGGGAGCAGGAGGTGTGCGGGTGTTAGAGGTGCAGTAACTTGGCAAGCAAGCTCAGGTGGAGGGGCTGCCAGGAGCAGGGGTTGCCAGGAGCAGGGGTGGGGGCAGGAGGATGTGCCAGGGGCTGGAGTTGGTCCCTCTCCATGCAGCAGGGCAGGCTTGAGGAACAGCCCCTGCCACTCCTCATTGTCCGATTCAGCCTGCCCTGCTGAATCTGCCTGGGGGAGTGCAGCACACACAAAGCCAGCAGCAGCCAGTGTGACCTGGGATGCAGCACTCAGGGCACTGGGAGCAGAGAGCTCCTGGCATTCAGGGTTCAGAGTGGGAGCTGCCAGGTCAGGTCAGCACCCCCGCAGTACCAGCCAGCCTGCTGGCACAGGCTGGGCCACTCCAGCTCACGGGGAATGGAGGAAGCTGTGTCCCAGAGACAACCTTGAGCCTTGAGCCAAAAAACAACAGGGAGGAGAGCAAGGAAGGAAAACCCATAAAACACTTTCTTCTAATGTCTTGCGGATTCACAGCCCTTGCCCCACTTATCTGGCTGCTGGGTTTTATTTTCAGCTCTTTGATTCATGAGAGCATGTTTTGGAGCCTTTTGAAGCGTGGGGACAACTTCCATCCCTCTGGTGACTCAAGCCGTCCATGGTAAGCCAGCAAGGTGGTGCTTCCAAGGCTGTGATCCCCAGGGAGACTGGGGGCTGCTGCATCCCTGGGCTGTCGCAGCTCTGCCTGGCAAGGTGCCCCTAGGGCTTGCTGCAGCTGGATTGCACACAATTTAGCAAAAACAGAGCAGGATGGTTTGGTTTTTTTTTTTTCCCAGGTCTAACTTGAGCTTTTCTTGATTCTGGTGTAGCTGTGAGATTTGATGGGCTCCTGTGTTTTTTTTGTTCTGTGTTCTGCTGTGTCTCCGACCAGGCTCATCATCAGAACCTGGGTTTGAGCTGTTTGTGAGGGAAGCTGTGTTGACAATGAAAATACTTTGCAAGTATTGCAAGGGTTGAATGGAGATCCCCTGCCTCCACACCCACCATGGGGATCCTGGGCCTCTGAGAGGTGGGTGAAGATGGCAATGATGGCCACCTGGAGACATGTCTGCATTTCTCAGCTGTTCTTCTGGGTAGGACTTGTCTGCAAGAGAATCTATCATGGTTTTGATTCAACACACAGTTACTGCTTGGAGGGTGATTAGTTGAAAGCATTTGTTCTATCTGTGTCTGTTTTGTGCTCTGTCTTGCTTGACCTACACCCAGCAATGCACGTTAGCAGCCTCAGCCTGTCCATCCATTATCATTAATGCTCCAGCATGTGGTTTTACTTTATGGAGGATTGCACAGGGATGCTGATGGTAATGGGAAAGGAGACATTATGGGCATGCAGCAGCCCCTTTTAACATCAATATTTTGGATGCTTTTAGGAAGCAGTCACCCGTTGTATGTTCTGAAAGCTATTTGCCTGTAATCCTGAAGTGTGATAATAATAATAACAATAACCTTGCTGATGCAAAGGTTGTGTGGGAGAAACAATGAAAATTTACTGCAAAGCTTTGCCAAGCTTGAAGTGATTTTTTTCTTTTCTTTTTTTCCCTTTTCATGATTGAAAACCATTTCTCACAGCAGTGGCTGGTAGCTCCAGCTGTGCCGTGTCAGAGTGGAGCACAAGATCAGGCTCTGGAGGCAGCCAGGCTCTGTGCAGCATCCTCCTGCAAAACGTGTAGGAGGCAGCGCAGCAACTTCCCCAGAGATGTGGGAAATGAAGGCCTGGATGCAATTGCCCTTTGGTCCACCGAGGTGTCAGAGGAGCGACCACGTCCCCTCCCAGCGCAGGTGTGCCCAGCTCCTCCTGCACATCTGCAGCTCACAGAGCACGGCTCCGAGCGTGGCCTTTCCCCAGAAACGCCCGGTTCCTCCAGCACGGGCACCGCACAGCCCCTCCTCCTGCCGGGAAGGATGCAACGCACCCGCCCGCTCCAAAGAGACGGGACAAACCGCGGTGACCTCCGCAGCCCCCCGGGCGCACGGCTGCAGTTCAGTGCCGTGGAAGCCACCGGGTCTGTGGGGCAGAGCCGGGAGCCGGCGGGATGAGCAGCGAGGCCCCGGCTCCAGCCGCCCCTGGGACGCGGAGCCGCAGCACAAAATTAATGAGATTGTCACAGGCGCGGCCGCCCGGTCACGGCTGAGGAGCCGCTCTCGTCCGCAGCCCCTCTCCCGGGGCTTCCAGCCTCTCCAGAAAATTACCCTGTAGAGCGTCATTTCTCATGCTTATTCTTAGCCTAATCACGTGTAGTTGGTTTGGGTTTTGGAAGTTGGATGAAAGTCAATTCATTTGAGTTTAAAAATTCAGTCAATCAGATGTGGTTGGCTGAATTGTTTTTTCTTTCACCTCACGCTTCACAGACGTTTTGGTGGTCGGCAATGTGAACATTAAGGGTGAAGCGATCTAAACCTCTCCACTGGATAGGAAAATAGTATTATTCTCGTTTTATTCAGACGGAAATGAAAATACAGGGATTTTGTACAGCTTGCCTAACATCACAGGGAGACTCCCTTTAATAAAAACCAGATCTCTCATCTCCTAATCTTACAGATTAAATGTAACAACATCCTTCTTCCTTAATTCTTCTTTCATACACTTCAAAACTTTGCACTAACAGTTTGTTTTTGTTTGGCATGGCCTTGATAAGTAATTTGTTTGAACAACAGCCAATTCACGGGCCATTGTTAAGCGGTAATGAGCTGCCTTAACAGAAATTCAACAGCGTGCCAAGGCTTTACACCTCAACAGGCATCCAGAGATGGAACCTTATCTGATATTTTAAAAAAAAAAAAAAAACCACCAACCCAGAACATTATTGTTTAGAAAGAAAGATGAAAACAAGTAGGAAGAGGATGAATGCTGAGGTATGGCATATGTGCAAACTGCAGTGATCTCAGGTACTCAGGCTGGATTCCCTGTTTTCTTATGCTGCACCATCACTCCCTGTTTCAGTTTATAGAATTCCTCTTCGTCGGGGATGTGTTGAAATAATGATGTCTTTAACTGGAGTTGCCGGCTGCTGAGAATGGCTCTGCGGAGGCTGGTCAGTGGTGGGTGGAAGGAAGAGAAGCCTTAGCATCTGTAGGAGGAGAAGGGGCTTTTGGATGACAGGGAAGACATCATTCTTCTTGCTTGGAGGAGTGATGAGCTATTCAGCGCATCTTTCTTCCATCTGAAGTAGGAGTTGAGAGGCCAGCTAGACTAAAGCTAAGACACTTCTTGGTGAATCTGGGCATTCACAGACAATGGGATATCTTGGAGCAATGTGCATAGTGGGGACAGAAATAATTAATGAGTGTTTTTATTTCCATTTTCCTTACGTGTTCACATTACTTGAACTACTACTGTATTTTCTTCTTTCTTTTTTCCCCATCTTTGAAGGTGCTTACTACTACAGGCTGCTGGAAGATCCTGGGGAGAGGATGGTCCTACTTTGCATTGACTGTGTGTGGAAATGAAGTTCTCAACAGCGTTCAGTTTCCACTGTGCTTCAGTGCCAGTGAAGAAGCACAGTTCCACTTGGTGCTGTGCAGTGCCCTGGGTTACAGGGGGCCAGATCCTGAGGTATCTCTGCTGGGCTCATCTCCCGTGGGTTTAGGTCACCCAGCCAATGGTTGGTGCCACCTTTCAGAAGTCACACACCTGCACTAGGTGTGCCTTGTCCTTCAGGTGCTCTGGTGCTGAGGAAGCCCCACATCCACCCCTGGGTTCCCTCCTCAGTGTGCAGGTGGGGAGTGCTCATTCCCAGGCTCCTGTCAGTGACAGAAATCAGATGCTGGTCCGGCAGCGCTGGGTGCTGCAAACACCGAGGCTGCCCCTGCTCACGTGTTGCCCTGCAGAGTTGTGTACTGCTGGTTCTGCAAAGCATGACTGCAGCTGATGGTGTTTGTTGCTCACAGTAATTTTCTCCTGGGGTCAGTTTTGGTTTGCTCTTTTCCCGGTTTGGTTTTAATTAGTATTTGACCTCCTCACTGCTGGTTGTCTTCTGCACTTGCTGTATTGTAGTCATTTTGCTCTGGGCTGTTTTCTGAGAAAAACTAGGACATACTCAGTGCCTTTGGTAGATGTTATGCCTGGAAGGTGTCCCAGTGCTGTAAGAAGTGCTCCTGACTGAGTAATGGAAGCCAAGAACTAAAAAGTTATGCTAGTGTTCCAGATAAAACATGGGAGTACCTCCTACCATTTCAGTGTGGCTTAGCCTGTGTCATCACGGTACCAAAAGAAAGGTGAGTCCAGAGTGCTGCTGCTCTCAGGAGACCTTAAGCTGTGTAAATAACCACTCAAATTAGTTGTCAGTGACAGCCTGAAGCCACCCTTTCTCTCTTGCCCACGCCCACTGCTGGTCTGTCTGGCAGCCAGGCCACCCTCCTCCGCAGGGCTCAGCAGCAATCGCTGTGTTTAGCGACAGACGCGGCACTGCCGGATTCTTCTGAGGGCTGCAGTTCCAGCTCTCATGTTCTGCTCGGCTTTGTGTGTCCGTGTTTGTTTAAATCCCTTCCAAGAGTGTTTCCCAGGGCGATAAGATCTCAGTGGCACAGTCTCAGCAACAACAACCGAATTTAGCCCGCCACCTTCCAGAAGCCTCCCTGCCAGCAGCAGCAGCAGCAGCCAGCGGCTGCTCCCAGCAGAGCGGAGGAGCTCCCGGGAGAGCAGTGCCATCTGCCCCGGAATGGGCCATCCCTGCGGGCAGGCAGCTCACAGTGAGCCGTGGAAATGGGAAATATCAGTGTAAATCTTCATCTGGGTTATGCAGAAGGTAAACAAATACTGTTCCTCTTAGCCCACGATCAGAGGGTGTGAGGTCAATAGCTCTAAATCAGATTTTATGGGATATTCAGCAACTTAGGCCAAAGAGAAATGTGTAGAGAACCTTGGGTGGAGACACCTCTTTTAACTGGGATTTGGTATAGGTGACTTTTTTGCCAAGCCCCAATGTGCTTTTGTCAGTGTGACTTCTCTTGGCAAGAACTGGGTCTTTTGCTACGTTTGTGAAGTTCTGCATTTAATGGGGCTGTGACTTGCTGGTGACATTGCTCTGTGAGAAGTGAAACTGGAATTTTAGTGTCTAGTGCTGAACAGGCATAAACTTGGTATTTTGTCTGCATGACTTCTTTTTTATTGTATTTGTGCATTAAATCTAACCTACAAACAATGGAGAGCCTCACACTGTGCTGTGGAAATGCTTCTATTCTCTGTCTTGTGCTCTTTTAAACACTTGGTATATTGCTTTGTTACCTAGAGGCATAGAAGCCCCCCTATAAATTGATGTATATGCGAACTGTATAACACTTGCATGTGAATTAGCTTATTATCCAACTGAAGAAAGGATTTCAGAACCTACAAACATGGTCAGAATCATCTTGATCCAGTTTAGCCCGTAGTTTTTCTTGACCAAGCAGATGTTTCCTGTGTGTTCAGCAGAAGAGGGGTCAAACCCTGTACCTGAGCCTACTATATATGGCTAAACCCTGATGTTTTTAATCCTTTTTGAACAAGACTGTTCTGAGAACTTATTTTGATTTATTAACCTGGTTGTCTGAACACAGAGAAACAATCTGGAGCTGCGACCTTGATTCAAGAAAGTGTGTGCTCAAGTATTTCTGCTCTGAATCCCTTCAGGCTCGGTACAAAGTGTGGGAAGGACCCTGGTGTGCACAGCAAGGCTCTTCAGAGACACGGGGGAGCCAGTGCCTCTCCTCTGAGGGGTTTGACTATGGTTGGCCCTCCTGGTCTGTGTGGGGTAGTGGGACCTGCACCATGCAGCTCCCCAGAGAGGTCTGATGGAGGGCTCTGCTGGGGTCTGCAGCCTCTCCACAGCTGAGGAATCCAGTGCCATGTGGGGTCCTCTGCTCTGGAGCAATGCTGACACAGACTGAACTGGCCCGGAGACCACGACAGGGCACAAAAGCAGTGCCCACTGGCAGGGCTGCTGTCTTACTGAGAACAGCTGGGTTTTGGGGATGTCACCCCATGCAGCTGCAACAAATAATCTCCTCTCTCTCTCTCTCTCCCCAAGGAAGAGAAATCTCCTCTTCCCATGTGCATTGGGAATGTCTGGTAACATGGCATGAGTACAGCTCCTGTTCCCCACTTGGCCCATGGCAGTGCTCGTGGTGTCCCTGGCGTGGACACTGCCCAGACACATCCCAGAGGGGGACACCATGCCCCCCAGCCTCGCAGGGAGCACGTGCAGCCCCGGTGAGTGGCAGGATGAATAATGTTTTTCCCATTTTCCATGGAGCCCCACAGCCCGAGTGACGAGGCAGCGCTCATCTGGTAGCCTTCCTGTTACTCACAGAGATCCTGACTAATTCACACATTTCTGGCCAACGATTTTCCAGCGTGACTGCCTCAAAGAAGGCACCTCTGACGAAAATGGCTGCGATTCAAGGGGTGAGAGGGAGTCCCTGCTGCCAGAGTCAAACATGCAATTGCTGGCCTACATTTTCTTTATAATTGCAAACTCCATAAGCGTATCGCTGTGACTGCAGATGGGTATTCTTTTTAATCCCTCGGAGCTGATCTGAGAGTGCTGCAAATGACCTGGACTGGCCCAGGATCAGCAGCAGAGGGTTCCCAGCCCGAGGTGGAGCTGTCCCTGTGGGGTGCATGGCAGTGGCACTGCTGCTGAGAGAGCTGTGTCTGTACTGGGTGTCTGCTGGATGTGCTTGCTGCTTCTCCTGCAGTATGGGTGTTGGGAAAGGGAACCGATGGAAACAGCAACAGAATCCAACAAACAGCCTTGCACAGGACAAGCCTGTGCGTTTTGTAAGAGATGGCAGCAGTTCAGGGCCAGCAGCACCAACGCCCACCTCGGAGAGCTGACGATGACCAGATGTTCAGTCACATCTGACTAACCTCTGCTTCACAGTGCAGGCTCTTCCTGTGCTGCGGGCCAAACCCAGAGCTCACGCCTCTGATGGAGGGCCTCTGTGGGACATGGGGGCTCTGAGATGTTTTCAAAGCCTTGAGGTTGTTTGTGTAAATATTGGAAAGCTGTTTTCAAGCAGCTCGCACTGTGTTTTGAATGCTGTTCACTTCTGGGCTTTGAAAATGTGTCAGATGTAGATATTGATAAAATCCCAGCACTGTGAGTGACACTGGTGTGAAACCTGGGGATGGGGAAGGAGAGAATTAAAACAACTTAGCTCACACTACTTGTCTTACGTCTTGAAAACACTTCTCTCCCTCTCTTTTCCAGAGAAGTCTCAGTGGGCACTACTGTGTTTCAGTCATTAGCCAATGCTTTTGTGTGCTGACTTAAGGAAAATTAAATTTTGGCCCTTTGTGCTCTTTCCCAAAGCACCCTCTTTAACTGCATTTTAAATTTTGGGATCATTTGCCATAGTTTTTAATTATCAGTCTTGGCTAATCCTCATGTGGCTTTGTTATCTCAAGAAAGTGCCTTCCTTCGGGAAAACTGTCTCCAGGTTCCATGGGTCTGTGGGTGAAGTCCTGGGAGGCAGCAGGTCTTGTGGGCTGTCCTTGTCATTACCAACTGAGAACAGCAGGGCTGCCTGGTCAGTGGCACAGTGACAATGGCCACCTTTGGCTCCCAGTGACAATGAGTTAATACTCGGGTGAGTGTTTCCAAAAATGTTCTTACACCCAGCAATGCTCTGGCAGGTGAAGTGGCTCTGAAGGAGGGATCACAGCCAGGCTTGGATCCATCCCTGTTATGGTCTGGTCTGTCTAATGGCCAGGGCTGACAGGACCTCAGCTGGATGGAGGCTCAAAAGGTCTGGGATGGACACTGCAATTCATGCCTCAGTTGCTCTTTAGTCAGCATACAGCAGCATAGCACAATTGGCTTGGGCTCAGAGTTTGTCAGGGAAATTTCTCTTTGAATCTATAAATGTAGGGCATCTGTGAGATTTATTCTGTTTTCATTGATCCCGTGGTGCCTGTTGTGGCCTCTTTGCAGATGGCTTGGTGTCCCTTTGACAATTGTTCAATGTGCAGGTGTCTCTTGGACATCTTCACTGAAAACCCAGGATGTTTTAGTACAAAATTTCAATGCCTAAATTTCCCCTAAATCACATGCTCATCTAGAAAATCCTTATATATTTCAACTTTATTCTACTTCCTCCCCTGGTCACTCCATTTTCTTCCTTTGTACCTATCATAACAAGGCTCACTGAAGTCAGGGAAGGCTTGTCTGTAAGTGTGCCTGAATTATTTTTCACCTCTCTCAGGAGCCCTTAAACTTTTAGATACTGCAGATGCACTCCACAACATTACCATAATTTACTTCCTTTCCTATTAAGCTCCAACTAAGACAATTTTACGGAGCTTTTTTGAACCTTCATCTGATTCCTTGAACTGCAGCCTGCATAGCTACAGCTCATTTTTAACATGGGAGAGCCATGTCCAGGAGCTTGAACTGTGAGGTGATGAGCAGAACCCTCAGCTGCTCCAGCTGTTTCTCCTTGTAGATGAAGATCAGCACAATGAAGCTGGCTGGCATTTCCAGGTAAGCTAAGGAAAAAGGTTTTAGCAGGTCAATAAGTAGCTGTCTGTTAGACAAGCCTGGGGTGGAGATCTTTGTGAGGAAGAATGAATCATGAACTTTTGGACTACCTGGTGTTCTTGTTTAAGAAAACAAACAATTTGTTGCCGATTGGAACAAAGAGTGACTTTTTGATCAGCACTTGTTCTAAGCCAATGATGACAGCATGTGTCATGTTATAAGAGGTTCTACATTCAGTTGATCTCTGTTAATAGCCTGCCTACTCATCTGCTAGGAACATACATGACAGTAAATGCTTTGTGCCATCTCCCCTGGGGTTTCACACAGCAGTGCTTGCACTCATGGCTTGCACGGTGTGTCCTCTGTCCAAGCCATAGCAGCAATGTGCTGCTGTGGACAGAGGTGCCAGCAGGATGACAAGGCTGGCTGTTGCTCTCCTGGCAAGCTCCTTTGGGTCCCTTGGTCTCTGTACAGCCCCACCCCGATAGGCCAGTGCTGCCTCTTGGACACAAAGGGCTGTGCAGGACAGGGGGACCCAAGGGCACCAGAACTGTGGCCTCTGCCTCCTCCCTTGGCAACACCCAGCCTGAGCCCTGAGTCACACAGAGCAGAGCAAAGCCAACCCCAGCAGCACTGGGGGCCACCCCCATTCTGTGCACCCACACTGGGCAGTACCAAAGCTTGCAGACAGCACAAGGAAAATGAGTTTCCATGCACTTTTTCCGTAGATTTCCCACTGTTCCTTTGGGATGGATAGAGCTGTGCTGCAGGTCTGGCCCAGCCTTGCACCTGCTCCTAGCAGAGGGGAATGGAGCTGTCAATACCTGTGTCCTACAGAGAAGGAGCCCTTTGTGCACCCCCAGAGCTGATCATGGTAGGATGAGGCACTGGTTTTGCTCTTTACTCCCAGGCAAAGTTTCTGTGTGTGGGCAGAAGGAAGGCGGGTTTGGGGAGTGCCCATCCCTCCTGAGGCCCATGTGTTGGGATCCACAGCTCCTGCAGCCCTGTTACAGGCTGGGGTCACACACAGCTCTCCATCTGTCTGCCTGTCTGTCCTAAGAAGGTTCCCTCTTGGTATGAGCTGCAAAACTAGAAAACATAGAGTTTTACAGCTTGGCAGGCATGGAAGCTGGGGCTTGACTGCTGTGCCATGAGGGGACAGCAGATCCTCCCTTTCACTGTTTAAAATAGGTGGATTTGAACACTATAATAGAATAGGCACTGTGGGTGTTTAAACTTTCAGGATGATTGATCACCTCTCAGAGAGAGGCAGATGGTATGGTGATGAGTTCCAGATCCTTTCAATTGAGCATCTCCAGGGAAAGTGTTGTGGACCAGGCTGGGGGGAGGCTGCTCTCAATTTAATTTTTTAAAAAAGAAAAACCAACAGTGTAGGATTTCAAATTAAATCCTCTTGGCTCATGAACAATAACTCTAAAAATTGACTTGGCTTAACTGCCTGAGCCACTCTAGTATGTGAGCCAGGTGAAAGGGCCGTGGTACACAGCCCCATGAAGGCTTTAGAAGGAAGGCTTGGTATGGCCTGGACTTTGTGCAGTGGTCTCACCCCAGTGCTGCTGCTCGGCCCCTAAAGGGAGCCCAGGTCTCCTCCCAGCCACAGGGCCTTGCTCCTGGGCTCTGTCAAAAGCACCCGCATTAATGTCACTGTTTGGGTCACCCTACTTAGAGACTTCTGATCCCTGGAGTAGAAATGTGCTTTCCAACCTGTGGGAAACACAAAAAAGGGTGGAAAGGCTTCTAAAGCGTGAGAAATAAAAGCAAGTTTTAAGAATCAAGCAGAAGATTTTATGGAATAGTTAGGGCTGTGAAAATATTAAAGAAGATACAATTATACCACAGAGCAAGGACATTAAAACAACGGTTCAAGTTTCTAGGCCGGTCTGAGAAAGCTTTTAGAGTTGCGAAAAATATGCTTAGCAAGATAGATAAGGTTAAGCTTAATAATGGAATATTATGCATTTTTATATAAGGTATACAACAGTATTGTTTATAAAGCCAGTATTGTTTATAATGAATGTATGTGCAATATAGAAAATTGGTTAAAACAGCTGTGTGTAACTTTTAGAATATCTGCTATTGGTTGAAAAACTTTTAAGAATGCTCTGTAGCCCACAAGTCCTTGGTTGCCCGTGCAGCACGAGCTCCTATCAGCTCTAATGTCTCAGCTCTGTGTATGAGACTGATAAAGCAATAAAAGCTCACAGAGTGTCTGTCCTGGCTCCCTGTCCTGTTTGGATTCAGCAGCATGACGGTGCCCGGGTGTGAGGCAAAGGACACATTCTGGGATCCTCCGTGGACTGCTCTGCTCAGTCACTCCTGCTGTCCAGCCCCACATCAGGAAAATTACCCTTGAAAGGAAACGGAGTTATCTCTTGAAACGAAAGAGCCTCTCCTCCTGGCCTTCCTGAGCCCTGGTGTGAGGTGAGAAAGGGGATCTGTGGGGAATGTAAGGATGGACAATATTTGTCCAAAAAATAAATGGGACGTCCACCTTATTATGACACTTTTAAAAAAGAAATCTTACACCAATGTTCAGAAAAAGGAACTAATAGACTTGTTAACTTGGGTTGGTACAAACTTTCCTTCTATAAACCCAAGATCTGCCTTAACTTAAGATTTCTGGGACATGGTGAACGGGAAATTATACAGTGCTCTCTGTGGAACCGAGATGAGACTGTAGCAAAGTTCTTTCTGATGTGTAGAATACTACTGGAACTCTTTAAAAACACTGAGTTCCTCGTCGACCTCCCCGGGTGCCAAGGAGGAGCTGCAATATCCGCTGGGTCGGGGCCTCTACCGGGGGACTCCTCGGGGACCCCAGCAGGATCCCAAACCGGCTCCTCAGCAGCCTCCCGCGCGTCTCTGATCACCGGGCAGACCCTGTGTCCGTACTAACCCTGTGTCCGTACTAACCCTGTGCCTCCCGCCGTGCTCCGGAGGTTTTCTCGCCGTCTGAAACCGGTCTCCCGATTCCTCCGACCCCGCCGCGCTCCCCCTAATCCCCAGACACCCAAAACTCGTGGTTTTCCGGGTTCCTTTCGGTCGTAAGCTCATGGCATCACTTCGCCCGCCCCGCTTCCCCCTCCGACCCTCGCGGTACTTCTGCCATCCTTGCCCAGTCCCCGTCCGGAGCTGTAACCCCGTCAGCTGGTTGGTGTGGGGCCGGGGGAGGGACAGCCCTGTTCTCACGGCTCCCGGAGCGGTGCCGGTGGGTCCCGCTCCGGACAGCCCTGTTCCTACCCCACACGCTGAAAGCCCCGCTGCCTTCCCTGGTGGGGGAGCAGGGGAAAGCCGTGCTGCCTCCGTTCCCCCAGCTCCGGTGGCGAGGGCAGCTCCTGCTGGCTCTTACTGCTGTGCTGCTCATTCCTCGCTTCCCGGATTCCTGGCAGAAGGGAATGCACGGGCAGATAAGTTAACAATGGTTGTTTCAACTACTTTGCCAAATATCTTTGAACAAGTGAAACTGAGTCACGCTTTTTTCCACCAAAATGCACATGCGCTCCTGAGGATGTTTCAGATATCTAAAGGTCAAGCCAAAACAATTGTTAGTACTTGCCCTGTCAGCTTGTGCAACCCCCTGTTTCTACAGGAATGGTCAACCCACGGGATTTGCAAAGCCTGCAGTTATGGCACACAGACATTACCAAATACCCCTCCTTTGGAAAATTTAGAAACATCCATGTGTCTGTGGACATGTTCTCAGCAGCGGCATTTGCCTCTATCCACACAGGAGAAACTGCCAATCATGTCTGGCAACATTTTTTGCAAGCATTTGCTTCACCAGGCATACCCCAAGAAATCAAAACAGATAATGGGCCTGCATATATATCTCAAAAATTGGCCACATTTTTAATGGATTATGGTGTTTGCCACACCTTTGATTGCCCACTCCCCCACAGGTCAAGCAACCATTGAAAGGACACATCACACCCTGAAACATATTCTAGGTCAACAGAAGGGGTGAATGGCAGGCAACACCACAGATGAGGTTGAGTAAAGCTTTATATATTTTTAATTTTTTGAACAGCTCTTTTGCAGAACCTGACTCACCCATTTTTAGCCATTTTTCAAATAACACACAAGCAAAATTGAGAGAAAATCCCCCTGTTTTAATTGGAAATCCTGAGACAGGACAAATTGAAGGTCTTTTTCGACTAATAACTTGGGCCAAAATGTATGCTTGTGTTTCCACAGGTGCAGGACCTACGTCAAGCCACTTCACAGACGAGAAAGCTCTGACAATTCCACGAGTGAAGAGGCGAGCACGCAGACGTGAGACGAACAGAGAGACTGCAAGTCACGCCTGACGTCCCTTGCTCACCTGTGGAATTTGCAAACCTTGATTTCATGTCCATGATAAATGAGTGAATTGTTGGTTTCAGAGAGCTCTTTCAGAGGCCAAAAGTGTGATATCCACTGCCATTTGGTTCCCCGGCAACTTTGGGAAGGAACAAAAATAGAATTTGTGAGTTGAAATATGTGAGAAAGTCTTTTGCCAAAAGGTAGCTCTTGAAAAGAATGGAACAAAATCAAATGATTTGTTGGAGCTTGCTAGCTTTGTTTGCTTTCTGCAATGCAGATTTCTCTGTGGTACAACAAAAAACAAATGTTTGGGTCACCTTAGCCAAAGCAGCAGGCTCAGATACCATATGTCTGTCCAATTCAAACCCAGAAAGACCTTTTGCAACCTGTTTAGTTGGTGTGCCAGTAAAAGATTGGCCAATACCCATATATCATGATTCCTTGACCAAAAAGCAACTTAACAGTAAACCAGGAGAATTTGCTCCCGGGAGCAATCCCATAAGGGATTGGGACCTTTGGACTAGAGAGCTCCCCAGAGCAACTGCTGAACCCCAAGAATTGGAAATTATGGGATCCTTGACAATGGATTTCTGCCTTACCTTTTCAGATAGCAGATGGCAAAAGAAAGATCTTCCCAGACACAATGTCACTCCCAATCACCCTGTCTACAAAAACTCAAGTTTTTGGTGTAATTGCTCAGACAGCTGGGGCAGACGCTTCAGAGTTGACCAATATCCACGACAACTGCCAAAAGGATATTGGCTCATTTGTGGAGACAGGGCTTGGCAAGGCATTCCATCACGCCTTACAGGTGGTCCTTGCAGCATTGGACAACTTACTGTGCTAGCACCCAGTGCTAGAACAGTCATCAGGAAAAAACACAGAGGAAAAAGATCTGCTCATCCATACACTGAGAATGGTAACAGTGAGTTTAGGCCCTGGAGAACTCCAGCGAGACTTTCAGCAGTACCTCAACTTGCCTCAGCAATGGCATTGAAGCAATTAGAACAGGTAAGATGCTGGCTGAGTAAACAAACCAATGCCACATCTGTTGCAATCAGTGATATGCTGACTGACATCAACAGTGTTAGACATGCTACCCTCCAAAACAGAGCAGCAATTGATTTCCTTTTACTGGAACATGGACATGGTTGCGAGGAATTTGAAGGGTTGTGTTGTATGAACCTGTCTGACCACTCTGAGTCCATCCACAAAAGTATACAGAAACTGAAAGATCTAACGTCTCAAATTCAGGGAGTTGATAGATCCTGGATAGACAATTTGTTTGAAAAGTGGAACACTTCATCTTGGTTGAAGGATCTCTGCAAGGCAGGTTTATACCTGTTGGCCATGGTGGTAGTAGTATTGATTGTTGTGTCTTGTATACTTCGGTGTGTGCAACGAATGATAGACAAAGCTGGTAAAGGAGGTCCTGTCATGCAAGAAAATAATGTAGGAAAGGAGACCACAGAAAGTTCTCTGGATCTTGTGCGGGCAGGTATGGAAGAGGGCTTTGAATTAAGGCCTTGGAACGGACACGACTTGTTTGAGTGATTCAGAACAACTAATAACAGATTTGACATATCTTCTGAAAATGTTCCTGACCTTTCACAGCATCAAAATTGCTGTTGTGTAGATTAGCACTGCTTAGAGCAAGCAGAAGAAGTGCCTTTACATAGAAGAGCTATGAAACGCAAGGTAGTCGATAAACGACAAAGTTAAGAGAGTTTCTTGATGGTTGAACTGAGAGGGGGAATTGTGGGAGACACAAAAAAGGGTGGAAGGGCTTCTAAAATGTGAGAAATAAAAGCAAGTTTTAAGAATCAAGCAGAAGATTTTAGGGAAGAGCTTTGGTTGTGAAAATATTAAAGAAGATACAATTATACCACAGAGCAAGGACATTAAAACAACGGTTCAAGTTTCTAGGCCTAGCTCGGATAGCTTTTAGAGTTGCAAAAAAATATGCTTAGCAAGATAGATAAGGTTAAGCTTAATAATGGAATATTATGCATTTTTATATAAGGTATAAAACAAGCAAGTATTGTTTATAATGAATGTATGTGCAATATAGAAAATTGGTTAAAACAGCTGTGTGTAACTTTTAGAATATCTGCTATTGGTTGAAAAACTTTTAAGAATGCTCTGTAGCCCACAAGTCCTTGGTTGCCCGTGCAGCCCGAGCTCCTATCAGCTCTAATGTCTCAGCTCTGTGTATGAGACTGATAAAGCAATAAAAGCTCACAGAGTGTCTGTCCTGGCTCCCTGTCCTGTTTGGATTCAGCAGCACCAACCCACTGAAAATATTCCAGTGGCTATACTGGAGCCATTAGTACAGTGACCCCGTGACAGGGCTGATGCTCAGTGAGCCACCATTGATCTTCATCAGTGAAAAGCAATGGGCAACTAATGAGCAAAGCTCAGCAGCTTCCCCAGCATGCCCCAGCTCTCTGTGAACCTCAGTTCTCAGGGGAGGGGAGGACTGATTGGAAAGAGTTATTTGCCTTCTTGCTTCCAGGCATAATTTTACCACTTCTCAGTGTGTGTGCTGTGGGCTAGAGGATCCCCTTACTCTGAAGCAGGTCACCCCAAGCATTCCCTGGGGCTCAGAGTAGAAACATTTATCTGTGTGTCAGGGTCTGCATGTCCATGTTCCCTTATGGTCCCCACCATTTGTTGGGGAGGCTGGGGATCACACATTGGCTCCAGTTCACAAACCATTAACTGTATGGGCATTCAAGGAGCCAGTTAGTTTTTCGAAGGCAGTTTCTGGGCTGTTCGGTGATGTAAACTTTCTCTGTAAGCCAGTTGGCAGCAGTGCCTGGGTAAAAGCCCATGCTGTGTCATTCTTCCTTGAAGTGCTCTCCCAGCTCTGTGCCTGCTCAGGCTGTCTGGCTTGACTTCTGCAATTAGTGAAAGGTTATTGTAGGTTTAAATGTTGCCTGCTTTGGCAGTATTTCCAGTCCCTTAAGGCAAGGATGCCTGTTTATTGTTATAACACTGCCTAAGCACAACACAGAGAAGTCCCTGTAGGAAAGAGTCTTTCAGTGAAGTAGAATTTTTTGTAAAAAAAAAAAAAAAAGACATTTTGGCTGGCCTCTCAAACTTAAATGTCATTGGAAAGTAATACTAAGTTTATTTTTTTCCTCCATAAATCACGTCTCAGGGCTTTTGTTATTCTGCTCTCATCCTGCTGTATCTTCCCAGCACTGATAAGGAGCACTTAGCTGCTGTCCCAGATGCCCAGGGGGTGAGCAGAGCTCCGGGGCTGCTGGCAGGATTCCCAGGGCCTGAGTGAGCTCCTGATGCCGGGTGATCCATGGCCATCCCTGCCGTGCCAGCAGCCCGGGCTGTGGGGCTGCTTTGCCAGTGCTGGTGGCTCCACCTCTGCCAGCACCTTCCATAGCTGTGCTGCTCAGGCCTGCCCGCAAACCCAGCATGCCAGAAGTCTGTGGGGCTGGGAAAAGGGATGGGAAGTCCCCAAATGGCTTTCCAGCAGCTCCTGTGCCTGGCCACCCAGTCCGCTCACAGCACCTGGGCTAGTCTGCCAGGAGACCTTTGCATCCCAGACCTTTGGGAACAGCTCCTCTGGGACTCAGTCCTTTTACGACTAAACACCCAGCCACCAGGTAAGCATCTCCAAAAGGAAGAACTTCCATTGTTAGATAGGCTTGCATATGAATTAAAATAAGCAAATGCCCCTAAATCTACTTTGGGCTGGTCTTCAGAGGAATGGGATTATCCAGCTCAGTATGACAGTCCCTGCATCCCTCAGCATGAAGCTAGGGGTGGCTGGGAAGCGAGAGCCTGTCTGTCAGGCTGTTTCAAGGGTTTGAGTCCTCATGCATTTTTATAAGTCAGAGTAACATCACACATATGTATAAAATATATGGGTTCTTTGTGTTTTTCCCTCCAGCACACATCTTTGAAGCTTTCCCGACACTCCACTATGGCTGTGCAGGAGAGGAGCCAGCCCAGCCTTCCTGCATGCCTTTTCTTCACGTACTTTGATGTGAAGATGCTAAATGACAGGACAATTCAGTCCTCCTCCCACCCGTGCCCAGCTGGGTGCAGGCAGCAATCCTGCTGCTCAGAGGGAGGAATCCTGCTCTGCTGGGCCCCAAAGCATTTGCTCGTTTCTGATCAAGCCAGGCAACTCTGGGTCACTGTGATAATGTGGGATTAATACAGAGGACTTTCTGCAGCTCGCTATAGAAGACACTGATGCGTGGTTCTGATCCATCCCTGCTGTTAACCAGCAGGGCAATCGCAGGTGAAAGGGGAATATCTGTGCAGGGGAACGCCTGCCTGCACAGCCTGTGCACTGCCTGCTGCCAGCAGGAGCTACTGAAGATTTTCCGGTGATCTGGCACACGATGAACTGGAATGATTTCTGATTTCACTCCTGATCCTCCCCCCAACCCTCTCCCTCCCCAATCCAGCATGCATAATTTAGCAAGAATAATGAGCCAGCTCATCATATCTGCTGTGATACACCAGCTGATGAAGTGGCCCATCGCTTCTGCAGCTAATGGCGCATCCTGCGCGAGCCGTGCGTTGAATGTCTTGGCTTTCACCGAGCGCTCAGAAACTCCTGAGTGCATTTATTTCTGTTTGCTCCTTGCATTTAATGTGAATTTCATGCTAATGAATTTCAACTCTCTTGATGTTCCTGTAAATATTCCAATTTTCACATTTTTGTCAGTGAGGAGCGGATCAGGTCCCTAAAACTTCACAGGAGTACGGCTTCAAAGCCATTGTTTGTAAGCACATTACTCAAGGAAGACTATTAACAGAATATTCATGGTACAGGTTTATCCTCCAGAAGGAAAAAAAATAAGGCTTAAATATCTTGTGTGCTTTATCTACTAGAGTTTCCCTTTTGGGCTCTATAATACTATATGAGATTCTAATAGTATATAAAATTCATTTTTTCAGAGGAAGAGGTGAAAGAGCTGCCTAAATTCTGAACTGCACTGGTTTCTTTTTCCTGCCTTGTTAAATGGCAACTGTGGGAATGATCTTTTTGAGGATGAAGCTTTAATAGGAGTGTTTATTACACCAATGTTTTTCTAAATGCATGAAGTGGAACTTACACTTAAATTATCGTTTGATTAAAAGTGGGATTAAGTGAGCTCACAGTAATGATCTTTCTGTGAGGATAATTTCTTTCTCAGCTCTCTGAAGGGAAGCTGGGAGGAACCCTCCTGCAGTTAGCAGAATCACAGTGTTATTGTAAACCTCTTATCATTTTGAAAGGGTCTTGGGACAATATTTATTGGAAATAC
The DNA here is from genome assembly GCA_013399225.1 of Rhipidura dahli. Taxonomy (NCBI): domain Eukaryota; kingdom Metazoa; phylum Chordata; class Aves; order Passeriformes; family Rhipiduridae; genus Rhipidura; species Rhipidura dahli. The sequence goes on along the minus strand of VXAC01002678.1, from coordinate 194,939 downwards.
GTGCCTGTGAAGTTACAGTGCACCCATTGCCCTTCCTTTTGCTGGGCTGCAAAAATACCTTTAGACTTTTTTTTTTTTGGTAAAGGTGAGTCTGAATATTGTGATTTTTAAAGACTTTTTATAGGAGTTTAAAGAATTTTAAACCCCTCCACCAGGATTCTGCTTGACAAAGTCTCACTACTCCACTGCTTTCCCTGTGCTGTTTTAGGAACCTGCACTCCTTCTGCCCCTTCAGGCAGGCATGTGGTTTACCAATGCTGTGCTGCAGTGGGACAGGATGCTGTGGAGCCTGCCGAGCCACTTGAACAAGAAACAGCTGCTCTGCCTTCTTTGGCCTCTCTGGTCTCAGAGGTCAGCTGTTTGTCTCCAGGCTCTGTTTAGATGCCATCTTCAGAGCTTCTTCCCTGCCTGAGGAGACCCTGTAGACAGACCCAGGCCTCTGGCATTTCCCCACCCAGCAATACACAGGTGCCTCGTGTGCCCCAGGTTACCAAAGAAGAGCTCCACTGCTTCATGCTGGGAGTTGTGGGCTCTTTGCCATTGTGCACACTGCCTGAAACCCCATCAGGTACGTGTGTCCTGCATGTGGTTAATCCTCCAGTGGACCAGCTGGCAGTTCACAGGCAGCTGGGAGTGTGTACCCTTGCAGCTTGTCATCCACAGCTTGCTGGCCTGTGCTAGGGATGGAGCTCGTGGCAAGCACAGACAGCTCTCTGGAAAGATGTTGGCAGGTTATATCCTTGGAGAATTGTGATTATGCCATGGGCTTTGTAATAAGTCAAATTTGATAAAAATATTAAGTTTGATTGGAGACCTAAACAAAATATTTTTGGAGTAGTTATGTCAGTGTTAAGCTGCTTTCCCATGTTAATACCCCATAAAACCACCCCAACAACATATTCTTTGTTCAGAACCCTACACAGGCTGTTGCACAACATCCTTGCTTACTGCAGATGAGCTGTATTTTCTATTATTTTTTTACTCTCTGTGGCTGAAGCGTGAGCATGCATGAGCTGGGGCTGAGCAGGAACCAGCCTGGTGACTGCAGGAGGCTGGGACAGCAGCAGGGTGGCCGTGGTGCCCGGGGAGGGGCGTGCTGGCTCTGCCTGTGGTCACTGCCCTGGGCACACAGCAGGAGCTGTGCCTGGCGAAGGTGCTCCTGCACACCCAGAGCAGTTGATGGTTGCAGTGGGAATCACTGGCAAGCACAATTTCCAATGTCAAAATGACGGCTGGTGGCTTAGGCTGGGCATCAGGGAGAGCATAGCAGGGAGAGGATGTTTCTGTGCCCTTGCCAGCTGATCAGCAGCTCTTTGCGATGTCCCTTGGTGTGTTCTGGGGCTCTCAGGGGTAGCTGGCAGGAGCTGCAGTTCTCTCCCTGCTGCAGTGGTTGTTCTGGGGCATTGCTGTGCTATGACTCCCCCTCCTCCTCCCTGCAGGACACAGCCCCTTCCAGTCCCGAGCGGCGGCAGCAGCCAGGGCAGTGAGAGGCTGGCAAGCTGCCATGCAGCGGGGTTGTCATGCTGATGTCAACCTCATTGTCCTGATGCTTCAGGGCCAATGATTTCCAGATTTACGCCGGGTATCCCCTGAATTCGGTCATGTGCATGGAGCTGCTTTTGCAGGCAGGCAGCAGCCTGTGCTCAGAGTAAGTCTGTGTAGAGCTCCCTAAATCTGCTGTTGAAATTATTTCCCCACTCAGCACACAAGCACTGAAACCCACTCGGGTGTCAGAGGCAGCCCTAGGACCTCACGCAGGCTGTGACCTCGGGTGCCACTGGCAGTTCTGCTCTCCGATAAATGCCATAAAGATTGAGGGGCACAGGCAGCGTGCGGGAGGATACCAGAATGACCTGCCATCCCCTTGGTGGTGAAGCCTGACCCAGGGAGCAGGGCTGTGCCTGCAGGAGACCACAGCCACGCCACAGGGCTGGCTCCCTCCCTTTGCACGCTGCTGGGCTGCTTGCCCGCAGGTTTTGAACACCTTTTAAGCTGGACAAAGCCGCCCTCCCTGCTGAAAGCTCCTGGTTTGTCTCTGTCGGCTGCTGCTGGGATGCCAAGCACGGGCAGAGCCCAGATGGAAAGTCCAGCAGGGAGTGAGCAAGGGCTCTGTGCTCCTCTCCCCATCCCCGAGCCGCTGCGGTGCAGCTGCCAGCGCCGGACAGCAGCCAGAGAGAGCCTGCGGCTCGGGAGAGGCTGGGCCGAGTTTCCACGGCAGGCTCCAGCAGGCTCTCCTCCAGCTCCAGGCTCCACAGAGGCTCCTCAGCTCTCACTTCCCTTCCCAGGGTGTTGCTCAGGCACAGTCTCAACCCTGCGGCCAGAAATGCAGTTCATGTGCTCTGCATATCTTATTTCTTCCCACCGTCTTTCCGAGGACTGGAATCAACAGCAGCAGAAGGCTCCCAGTGTTTCTCCTGCAGGGAGGGGTGTGTGCTCCTCCCCACTTCCAAAGCCCTCTCTGTCTCTGGGGGGATTTGCAGTGGTGATGGCTCCTCTCAACCCCCCTCATCCCAGCTGTCATCCCTGTGATGTGCTGCTTTCCTTCTCCTCTCTGTATCCCTGACTTCTCCTTCCAAGCCTCATCTCTCTCCATGTCCCACCGGGGTGGCACTCTGCAGTGGCACAGGACATGCTGGAATTGAAGCAGATACAGAGACAGCGAGGGCTGCTGAGACCACCCTTCCATCATGTTCCACATCTGGATAAATTTCTGCCAGGTTTTCTCTGAGTCAAAATGAGGATTTTTCCTTTTCCTTCCTATTCCTGATGCAGCCATTTCCACCAAAATCTTCCTGAAAAACCCAGCCNTGTGAAATCTCAAGGTGATTGATTTCAGTTGTGCAGCTTCTACAGACACCTGGAAAGGGGAGCTTTGGAGGCAGAAATCAGGAGGCAGCTGTGGCTGCAGCTACCTGGGAGAGCAGGGAGGGAGCCAGGCACAGGGCCACCAACCAGAGCATGCTGCCTGCATGCCAGCTTGGCTGCAACTCCACCAGGAATTAAAGTAGAATGCTATTGAGCTTCCCTTTCCAACTCCTGCTTTTCAGGGGGCACACACAAGTAAGTGTTCAGCATATAGCACAGAGCTTGTACTGCCTTTTGAACTATTTCTTTAATACCAGGCCTGACTTGAAGGTCAACTGAAAAATGAGTAAACTACACTTGCAAAAATGTGTTAGGAGCTGTGGTGTGCATAAATCTAACTACCATTTAGCAGAGGTCATAACACATTAGAAATTAAAGTTTTAGATAGAAAAGTTTTCCAGGCTGTGGTCGGTGAAGCAGCCTCTGCCTCTGGGCTCTTTGCCTGCCCCAGAGCTGCTCCTCCACCTCACTTGGACAGCTCCGAGAGCAGCTCCCAACAAAGCTTTGTGTGTCAGACCTCCCGTCCTTTCTGCTTTTAAGGTTAGATTATTCCATAAAACCTCATTTCTTAGTGCACTCCTTATAAAAAGGATTAATGTAGCTACCTCTAGCAAAGGGACAGGGAGTACAGACAGTCTTCTGAAAGCCAGGACCTGCAGCTTATGTCAATAAGCTGTTACTTGGGCACCACCAGGTTTTTGAAGTTGGAAGCCTTTGAAATCCTTCCAGCCTTGGTCACTGAAAAGCCAAATTCTCAAGCTTTCAAATCTTGCTCTTTTTCTTTATAATGGGGGTGGGAAGGTATTCAGGGGAAATACAGTTTCAGCAATGAAAATGTAAGCAATTTCTTACTTTCTTTTTAGAGGAAGAAGACAAAACACCCCAGGACCCCAACCTTTTAAAGCTATAATTTGAGTATACCCAGCCAGAAATGCCAGCAAATCTGTTTCCTTAAAGGTATTCTTTAGTCTCCAATTAACATTTTAAATACCCAATCTCCAAGAAAAGAAAAGCAGTTTAATATAAATATGTTGGGTGAGTTGAAATGACAAATACTTTGAAATATGCATTTTAGAAACGCAATTAGTGTTTTCTTGTTCTCAGGCTTGTCGTTTCTGGGACAAGCACCTTTAGATTGAAGAAAAGCAATTCTTTTTCCTCCTCTCCCTCCCCTCCCACCTAATTTGAACATTATTCTCTTTCCCCAGTGTGGTTTTTGTTCCACTGTCTGCCAGGCATGCCTCCTCCTCCAAACACAGACAAAACCTGCAGTGGATTTAAAAATGAATGCTTGTTATGCCCTGGTGCCCATGCTCATCCTGCTCTTGGATTCCTCTGGAGGGCAAGAAGTACTTGATTTTCTTTAAAAGGTATTCAAGAAAATGCCTTTACAAAGTGCCTGCCTTTGAACTCCTTTCCAGGTGCCTCTTTTCCTGACAGGATGCACTCTGGGATGCCCAGGCAGGGAAGGTCCTGCAGCAGGGAAGGTGCTGCTGACACCAGTGAGATAAGCAAGCTCAGAGCATGGTGTGTCAGGGCTTGTCTGTGCTGTGCCTGTGCCACTAAATACAATCACTGGAAGTCCAGAGTGTGGCCAAGGGCAGCTGGGGAGGAAGGTTTTTAATTGCTGCCCGGGTCCATGTTAAGTTACTTTCACCAGAGGTGAGGGTATGTAAGCCTGGAAAACTTCTGTTTGACTCTGTTGCTGCTGGAGCTTCTTCATGCTTTCACAGTGAGAAAATTCACCCTGGTACCCCAGCAGAGAATGTGAAACACCCACCTTGCTTTGTTACATCCTCTTGTACAGCAGGTCCTACACAATTGTGTGGTACTGACCTATATGTTTAATTCTGCACAAAATCATTGAAGAGAAAGCTATAATAATTCTGCTTCAGGTTAAATTTGAAATGCAGGGAGGGAATTACAACTGTAATTGTCAGCAGTGTAATTTTAAATCCTTATAAAATCGTATTTTGATATCTGTTCATGTTCTCATGACAAAACTTGTATTTTGGGGCATAATTGTATAAACTACCAAGGCAAAGAAGGAAGAAGTAAGACTGTATCATGAGGCAGAAGTACCTCTGCATCCTCAACAACTCAAATAGAAGCCAAGGCCTGCCTGGCACTCCATTCCTCTAACTCCACAAATTTCCAGTGGGACTGGAACAGAGGCCCACAAAGATGGGTATGAGCCTAGGGCTGCATTCCAAATCATGTGCTGCCACTGGGTTTTAATCTTTGCTTGCTTTTGGGGTTTTCAACCTTGTTAATGGAAAGAGCAGAGAGGGTTATGGGTGTGAGGATCCTGGGAAGAAATAATCCCCCTGCCCAGGAGCTCTGCTGAGGCCTGAGCTGCAGGAGGTGGCTTTGGCCAATTTATGGAGAGAGGAAAATGAATGGGAATACTCTCTGCCTCGCCAAGGCTTTGCCACAGGAATCCTTGGCAGGTCTGGAGCTCTCTGGCAGAGCACAGAGAGCCTTCAATCCGTGCACATCTCACAGCAGATGGCTGTGTCTGTGCATTCAAGGCAGCTTTCAAAATCACTGCTGTGATGTGACTTCAAACCGATGCTTTTCCTGCTCCCGTGTTTTGGCAGGGTGGGTCCTGCCTGTGTAACAGAAGAGGATTGTCCTGGGAAAGAGCGAGATAATGGGGAATGGAAAAGCACCTTTGTTTGAACACGGCAGAATACCTGTCTGCAAAGAGAAGAGATTCTGCTGCAATCAGCACGGTCAGACCTGAGTATAACTAAGCTGTCAAGTACAGGACTACAGTCCTCGGGTTTAATTTTGGTTTTAGCATTTCAGTTCCCTGCTTCACTGCTGCTCTGGGCAGCATGGCTGGCCTGGATAGCTCCCTTGGGAAAACAATGAATCTTTCCTCTAAATAGGCACAAGGTAGGGAGGTGCAATGCTGATCACACTTTGGCTAAGTACTAGTCTCTGTTTGCCTATTTTTCTTAGCAACCACCACTTGCAACTCGTTCACCACTTCAAAGAGAGAGCAGAGACAGGCATGAAACCCTCGGGAGCACCTTTCTTTTTTGCTGTGTGCAAGTTGCTAATTGCTATTATATGTTTAGTCACTTGGATTGTACATAATCAGAAATCAGAGCCACACAAAATCAGGTGGATAAATACATTATTAGAAGCAAAAATACGTCCAGTATTTGGGTATGTGTTCTTTGGGTATGTGTTCTTTTTTTGCACAGGTATTCCAACAGCAATTTATCCTCTTTAGTTACTCAGCATAACCGTAGTAGCAGAAGAGGATGAAGTAATGATTGTTAATGATGGGTAAACTACTGTCCAAGCTGGTGAATCCCACAGTTTTTGTTGCCTGTTAAAATTTATCTGTTGAATGTTCCTCCACAGGGGACTGCCAGAGAACTGGCCCTTCAGATCCAGGTTACCAACACCTTTGTGCCTGAGCAGAGAGTCAGCTCTACTTAAAATCTGACTTCTTCCATATGTCACCTCCAGATGATCCACAGAAGTGCTTACAGATGCCTGAGCTGAGGAGAACAGCAAGGGAAAGGGCATTACCTGTGTCCCTCTCATCAGGAAGTTTGTCACACTGCCAAACCCCCAGAACACCAGAGTTTCCAAGCCCAGTTTCTCTCGCCCTCTAAACCAGCTCAGTGTGCCAAAGCAGTCTGAGGGGGCAGTGTCCTTGACAGAGTGAGTACAGCTCGCTTCTTTTTAATTGAAAATAATGAAGCAAATGTTCTGCATGTGAGAGGAAACCCAAAACGCTGCTGCTGCAGGGCCAGACCTGCCACTGGTGGAGTGGGACCCCGAGCTGCCTGGGGCCCTGTTCTCCCCTGGAGCTGCTGGCTGTCCCCCTCCCTCCCTCCCTGCACGTTGTCCTCGGGCTGCAGCAGGGCTGGGCATTTGTGTTCCAAGCCTTTGCCGACCCCATCCTGCACTGCTTCACTGCCGACCCTCAGCCCAGCAGCGGGTGACTCAGCCCTTCCGTGGGGCTGCTCCTTCTGCCCCCTTCCCTCTCCCTGCCTGACCTCCCAGATGTGCACATCTGGGGCGTTTTGGTTTGTGTGCTTCTTCGGAGTCAGAAGAAGGGGAAGCAGATAAATAGCTGCTGTAAGAAGTTACCTGACTTGTCCTTTTCTGTGTGGCTTGGCTGCTGTCCCAGCTCGCCAGAGCAGGCTCAGCAGTGCCCAGCCTCCCAGACTCTGGCATCTGGATGCAGAGAGGTTTGCCTGTGGTAATGTGCTCAATGGCTCTCAGTCTAAGGACTGAAAAATGCAAAACACCCTGGAAAACTGCAGGCCTGGGGTACTTAACTCTTTGTTCGTCATGTAACAAGTAGCTAATAACTGTGAAAACTTGAATGTTTCCTTTTTTATTGCTGACTTGAGAGAGAAGTCAAATCTGACTTCCCAGCCTAGAAAATCTGTGTAGATGACTTTTCTTCTCTGCATAAGGTACAGCCATTTACTTCCCTCTATTTCTGGTTTAATATCCTAGAATTCATTGATTTACGAATTGATACATTAGAGAGTAAACAGTTTTCAGGTCCTAGCAAGGATTAATCTGTGAAGACACTGCCCCACAGACACACTTTCAGGGAGAATTGCTGTCTTAACTTGCAGAGTCACGTGTTGTATACCGGCACCATTTGCAGTGAGATCCGTCTCAGGTGACAGCATCTCCTGCCTGCCATGTGAAAGACATCCACAGACTTGTGTCACTGAGTGAACGTGGCAAAACAGCTGAAAAGTGCCCTAACCTCTCTGCTGCTAATGTCTGGCAACAAGCTAGGGGATGGCTGGGGGGAATGGGCTGCCCAGGCTTGAGGCAGCATTCCTGCCCTGTGCATCCCTGGGCAGAGGTAGTGGGGGCACCTGGAGCAGGGAGGTTGTGCCAGAACTACAAACCTTGTGCCAGAACTACAAACCTTTTGAGACTTTCCATGTCTGATTAGCAATGTGAATTCTGGTGCATAATTTTTATGCCCCAGAAGGTATAATAATGTGTTAGAAAAGCACATTAGGAATTCCAACATACCTACAGGGTGTGCATTCCATGAACACCTTAAGCTGTCATCTGTGTGGAAATGCAGAAGCTCCTCTGTGAACTTCAGCTGCTCTTTGGTCCTTCCTGTAGCAATCCAGTACATTGTTCAATTTTTTTGATCACTGACAGACACTTCATAAATACAACTAAATCCTTCCTGGCAGGCTTCATCTCTAATTTTACAATGCGGTTTTCTGTGTCAGATGATTACACTTTATCCTAACTGTTTCAACAACAGCATCCAGCATGATTCAGATTTATTCTCCTATCAGTTATACATGTTGTGCATTCAAAATAACCAACTTTCCTTCAGGGCTGTGCAGTGCTCCTGAAGCAGCAGGTGAGGTGCTTTAATCCAAGTTCCCATTATGAAGATGGTGCAATCCATCTGACTTCTTAATACCTCTGTGTGGGTTTTTTCCCCTCTGTGACTAGGAGTGACTCATTGCAACTTCCCTGAATGGCTCTGGAGAAGCAGCCTGCTTATCTGTGATGCTTGTCTTGCTTCTGTTCCTCTCAGAGGGTGAATGATGGGGCTGTACCTGCACAGCTTATCCTAAGTCTGGCTGCAGGGACAGGCAATGGTGTGGAGCTGCTGTGCCCTCCCAGGAGATTGGCCTGGGCCAGCCTTGGCACTGAGGAGCTGTTGGAAGAGATGATGCATTTGTGGTTGGTCTCTTGGTGCTCAGAGAGCCAAAGGTTTTGCTGTTTTTTTTTTACTCTGTTCTCCTTTGCTCCCCAGGAATGCTCTCCTTTGGGAAGCGGGAATGTTCAGAAACAGCTGGGGCTGCTGGGTGAGAAGAAAACTCTATCAGCAATTGATTTGAATGGGAATAACAGACAGTTGTTGATGGGAGGTCAGGGCTATGGTATGTCATGTCTAAGAGTTGTTTATCTTCTATAGTTCTTTCAGAATGTTTCCTCACTATTTTTTTAAATGGAAAATCTGGGGGTGGTTCTTTCCTTTCTGCTTGTAATCTCACAGTTTAGTTAAACCCACAAAAATGCTGAGAGAAATTGCTTAATCCCACAGAAGTCTGTCATCATCTCTCAGCTTGATATAAATTTTTGTTTGATTTTTGAGGAAACTGTTGTTTAGAGAGTTTTTTCAGGCCATGACAGAAGATGGTATCTGTGTGTGCTACGGAAAGTTACTTAGTAAGTACAACTAACATACTGCAAAACTGACATTCTGCACGTTCAGCTTTTAGGCACAGATCAAGGAAATGTCCCAGAGAGTCTGGCTCAGCAGGCTCCATGTGCTGTGCTTGGGCTAGCACAGGTTCAGCACACACCACTCCCAGGAGCACATGTCTGTGAGGCTCTTGCTTTCTGCTCTGTTATGCCTTTATATATCAAAGCTCTTGCTCTCAGTGCTAAGACCAGCTTCCAGGCTTTATGGCATTGGTGCAGCCTGCTCCACAGGGGATACTCACTCTGTTCTCTCTTGTTACTTCTCCTGAAATCACCTTTTTTCAGAGTACATATTGTGCTCTGAGTGGTTGCAGGTGTGGCAATTACCTGTCTATGCACTTGGCAGGACAATATCTGTAGCAGAACAAAACAGGCTCATAGATGCACAAAAGCCCGGACTTACCAGAGGAGTTCTTGGTAAGAATGCTTTTTTTTGGACAAAATATCCATGATTCAGCATCCATCACTGATCTCTGGAAGTCATCATCATACCTGTCAAACAGTCAAAGTTTTTTCCAACTCACAAGAAAAGTTTTTTCCCAAAGTTTTTTTCCGTTCCAGTTTTTTTCCTAAACTGCTGTTGTGTACAGAGCCTTTTAATTAGATCTTTCTTACGAGTCTGCTAATTTATTGAAAGGACAGTCTGTACCAATAAGCACTGTATCCCTTTGCCTGAGCCTCCCATCCTTCCAAAAGATCTGCTGGTAACCATGGCAGGTATCTGAATTCAAATCATCACCTAATCTAGAAAAATGAGGTGATTTTGTCCATAGCACTTACATCCTTATGGCTGCACTTCAGACTCACAGCTGGCATTGAACTGAACTTGCTATTGAGCTCTCTGTCTAGCAGCCTGAAAACATCTGGTCTCTTGTGACCAAACTGAATAAGAAGCAAAACTCAGGGGTTTGGGTTTTTATTTTTGGGTTTGGTTTTTTTTTTTTTGGTTGATTGGTTGGGTGGGTTTTTTGTTTACAAGTTTTAGTTGAAATCCTGAGAAACTTGTGTACCTTTCATGTTCTGAATGTGGTCATGGACCCTCCTTGGTACAGCAAAATACCCCTGTGCTTGTGTAACAGGTTTCCTGTGCTTTTTCCCAGCTGAAGCTCTGATGACAGAAAGGCAGCGTGGTGTGATGTACCAGGGTGAAAAGGCACCTCCTGACTGGAAAGCCTGTGTCTCTTGGTGGCAGAGGCTGTGCAGAACATTGATCTGGCTGGGAGGTTGCCCTCACTATTTCCTGAGTTAAATATGTGGTTTTAGTAAAACACAACGTTTCTTTTTTTTTTTTTTTTTAAGAAAGAAAAATCCAACACTTGATTTGGAGGAGCAGGGCAATTCAATTCGCTATCAAGGAAATCAGGAGAAGACATTTCCTCTGGGAGATGTTGATGAAATGCTGATCCTTGTCTGCTTTTACAGCGGTGGCTGCGGGCCAGCACTGCGGCTAAACCCCGGTAGCTCCTCACTGAGCAGTGTCCTGGAGTGATTCACTGCCCCTGGGGCAGGTGTCCAGCCAGGAGCTCCTCACTGGCTGCACGGAGGAGCAGGGGGCTTCTGAACCAATCCTACAGCTGCTCATCTCAGCAGGTACATGTGGCTGGTTCCCCACAAGGGAGATTTAAGCCAAGAATGTTCTGAGCTCCCATGCTTCGAGAGAGGTTGCAAAAGCATGACCTTTTATGTTCTGCTTTAGGACAAAGCCAGCCAGAGTTTCAAATGGGAAAACCCGAGGATTCTTGAACCATCACCCGTGGCCCACCTTAAGGTGTTGTAAGTCAGGCTTAATAGCACAGGTACACAGTGGCCCTAGAGACAGCCAAAATATTTTCCAAGGGTTGCAACAGAAACGGCCAGGGCAGATTGTTCTTCTGGCATCAGCTCCACCTCAAACGAAGCACTGCGATTTTAAACGAAGAGAAAACACGTGGGTTTGGGAGACAGAACAGTTCAATATGTTGGCTAAGGATAGCAGCACAGCTCTGACTCTTCCTCTGCAGGGAGTTCCCACCTTGCAGAGCATTGCAGCAATAAGCTGTATTTAATCCCCACCTCTGCCCCCATGATCATGGCCTTGCCTGGAGCTCCCAGCTGGATGCAGTCCCCTGGCCAAGGTGGAAGGGATTTCCCCTGCACTGTGGGGCTGCATGGCTGGGTAACAGGGGCATGGGACAAGTGAGAAGCAAGTGCCAAACCCTGGGTTGGAAGAGTGTAAGACTCAGAATATCTCTGACTTGCTTGGAAAGGTGTGGGATCAAGCGATGGCATCCCAGCTTGTTCTCCATGTGACAGGGCTGCTGCTGGGCAGTAGGTAAGGACTGAGCTTTTCTGCCCAGTGCTAAAAGCAGGAAATGACTCTTCATTGTTTCCCTGCAGTTGTTCTGGGCTGTTGTGTTGGCTGTGAATGTTGTGAGGTTTCACTGGGGGCTTTGCAGCACTGATGTACTCCAAAATAACCTTGAAGGTGTTTGCTACAGCTTGGAGGAGCTGCGTTACAGCACTGTTGGATTAATTCACTTTAGTACTAATCCTACACCTGGGTCATAGAAGACAAGAAACTTGATCCAGTGGGTGAAAAGAAGACCCCTAGCATCACCCCACTCATATTCCACTTGGAGGAATGAATAGAAATGAAGTTTTGCATGGCAAATGAAGTAAGTTCCCATATGGAGGGTTATCAAGTTGAAGCCCTACTGATTTCTCTTGAAAGTTCTTTAGGAAGACAAGTTGCAGACAGCTCTTAAAATTATCTTCGCTTACAGCATCTTATAAAATTGTGTGATAGATGAGGAATGTGTCCCTTTTGCCTGTATCGTTCTGTCCTACTTCAACTCCTTTCTCTTGCAAAGTCTGTCTTTTGCACTGTGTCTTAGCTTTATCTAAGGGCTCCTCCTCAAATCTCCGTTGTTTCCACCCCGGTTATGTGTGGAGAAAATATTATTCAATACAGCCTGAAAAATGAGAATAAGAAAGGACTCATCTGAATGATTTCTGGCCATTTGGGTTTTGGTTTCGGTTTGGGTTTCTTGAATTGAGTTAAAGTAGTCACAGCTTGTGCAAACTCTTATGAAAATAATGCAGCCAGCATTAAAGGTCACAGGCAGCCAACATCCACTACAAGGTTGGTGGTGGTGATGGTAAAATCCTGGCAGAAGCCAACCCCAACTTACTGTTGGTGTTTGTTCAGGGGGTGCTGCTCCCTGCCCTGTGCAGTAAGAATGATGTCCCCTGTGCCTTCCCAGTGGTGTCTGTCTCATGGCAGGTGTAATGCCAGGAAGCTGTGGAGCAAAACCTAAGGCAATAGGTTCTTCTAGGGACTCTGGTGTCAGTGGCTGAGAGGCTGAGAATGAAACACAAGATGAATCCACTGAATCATCTGCCCTGGGAACGTCACTGGCTTCTGGAAATTGTTACAGCTGTTAATTTCTCAGGACAATCCCTGGGAGCAGTTCCTGTGCCATGACAGGAAGCATTTACAGTAAATTTAGCCAGGAGATTAATTGCCTGTATTTCCAATCAGCAGGGACAGAGGTGTGACCAGGATGTCCAGCCCATGGGCACCAGGGTCTGGGTGCCTGGGCAGCACGGCAGGGATGGGGATCATTCCCAAAAGACACTGGCCCCTGTGGCACCCTCCCAGCCTCCTGGCAAGCTGCATTCACCTGCTGTTGAGAAGGGAGCAACTCTGCCCCACACCCCTCCCCTGACACTTGACAAAGAACTGAAACTTCTGGCAGCAGTTTCTAGTGGGCTCCAGCTGCACCTCTGAGGGTGAATGCTTGTCTTCAGGGGCTGAGCAATGGACGTCAGCTCATTTGTCAGCAATGGCTCACCCAAAGCTGTGCTCCTGGTAAGAGATAAACTCCAAGGCTTTGTGCAGCAAGGAGGTTGTTAGCAGGAAGGAAATGAAGGGAAAACTAAACCTCATGTTTTCAGAACGGATGAAAAATCCCTCTGTGATCCCAGATCCAGGGTTGGCTGTACTCTCACACTGAATAGGAGGAAGGAGGAATAATTTCCTCAGGACTCTTTTTGTGTCTGTTAAATAATTAATATCACTCTAGCTTAAGTTTGAGCACTGGAAAACCCTGGGATGCATTTAGGCCAAAGAAAACATACTTTTGCTATTAAAAGCACACTCTCATTTTATCTTGTCAGCCCATAAATTTCTTGCAGACCACGCTAACATTTGCAAGAGGGAGTTTCTCTCTTCTCTCTTTTCCTTGCATTCAACGATTTACTTGGCCAAAGATAAGGGAAAGTTTCTGGAGAACACCCGATCTCACTGGAGAGTGATGTCCCATTCTGGGTTTGGAGTATAGAAAATTTCTTTTTGCTTCTTGCAGCTTGTGACATCCTCTGGAACAGCATCACAACGGAGGCAGCACTGAGGGACTCCTGGGGTGCTGCAGGTTCCTCCACCAGACTGGCTGAGGGCCATCCGGACCTGGGCATCCAGTGAAGTGTTTGAGCTGACAACAGGCAAGGCAGATGCCACTGTGGGGAGGAGAGAGCCACCCTGTTATGAGGGGATGGGAAGGAAATCTACAGCTACCACCAATAACACCAGGGCAGCAATAAGGGAATGACTTGGTGAATCGAGGCTTTTCAGACTGTTCAGAATTACACACATAGTGCAGAAACTTGATTTCCACTTTGGAATGAGTGACAGCCCTGGTTCTCATTAGACTTTGTGGGTGGGACTGGCCCCTGCCATCCAAATCTGAAAGCTGTAGCTGGAGACTGGCCAGAGCAGTGGGGTGAGGCAGGTGGAGGCAGCTGAGCCAGCCTGGCAGCCAGGAAGGGCCTTCAGGGTACAGGACAGAAACCTGAAGCCTCTCCATGAGGAGCAGCAGCTTGGCCTGTGCACAGGAGTGATGCTGCCTCTCCACAGGGACCTTGGGGGATGGAGGTAGTGGTGGAGGTTGGAGCAAGAGCTTGTAATGCACTACAGAGGGGATTGAGCCATGGAAAAAAACCCTGTTATTATTAGATTTTACTTGGTTTGAAGAAAATATTCCCATTCCACTCCTGTTTCTGGTAAGAGCTGGGACATCTGCAAGTTCTGCAGCAGGCTGTGTTTACCAGCATGCTGTTGCCTGTCTGCTCTCACCTGTGTTTATGGCAGAAGAAGAGAGCGATGCTAAGGAGAGACCCAGCCTTTAAAAGACTTGTGTCTCCAGGTCTCTTACTCTCAGGCCTCTGATGGGAATATTTTCTAGGTTTTTGAGGCGAACAGCTGTTGCAGATAGCCCTTGATACCCTAGCTGCTAATTTAGCAGGCGAAATAGAGCTGCTCACTCCCCTCAGCCCGGGGAAAGTTGTCACAGAAGGCTCTCAGCATGCTGCTGGGGCTGGGAAGAAGCTGTCCTTCTTCTGATTGTTTTCTGCTGCAGTATTTCAGCTGGGAACAGCCTTGACCTGCTATCCTAAACAAAGAGGTCCCGTGGTTTTCCAGCACCACCGATGAAAAGCAAACTCTGCCTGGCATCCCTAGGGGGACTGGGGGAGCTGCGGCAGCAGCCCGAGCGGGCAAATCCAGCTGTCCCCAGTGACACGGAGCACAGAGCCGGTGGCAGGGAGGGGCACGGCCGGTTGGGGAGCCTGCAGCGCTGCTGCAGCCCAGCGACACCCGCCAGGCTCCCCGGGCAGGTGCAGGAGCCCGCTGCCACCTCGGGGCTGCTGCTGTGCCATCCTGCCCGTGCTGCCCGGGGCTGAGGGCAGCGCCTGGGGGCACTGGGTTACTGCAGGAGAGCTGCTGTTGCCTGCTGCTGCCAAGGACCAATAAACAGAGGTGGTTCTTGCCCCCCAAACAGCCAGCCTTTGTCATTTTAGGGGGTTTTACTTGACTAATGGAGCTGTTCCTACCTTTATTCCTACAAGATCAAACCATTTGTTTTCACGAGGTATGCTGATGTAATCTGTTTTTTCTTCTTCCTCAGCTATCTCTTAAAAAAATTCTTAGATGTTTGCTTGGGAAAGTGCTGTTAGATATATTTTTATGTGACATATTTATGCACACTGTTGCTGATCAGAATTCAGATCAGTGATGCTGCACTACAGCAATAACTGATAGGTTGTAATGTTTATAAACATTGCTTTGAGATTTAAATTTAAGAGACAAGCATAGGAAATAGATCTTATCACAATACACTGTAACCAAATAGAGTCCCAGTAAAGAGGAATAAAGAAAACAAATTTTATGTCTAGGCATTTGCATTCTCCCAGATTCTGGGTACCATCTGCTAGGATGTTTTAGCTCTAAAGTAAGCTCCAGTTTATAACACCTATAAACCCAGTAATTTCTTCCATTCTTCTCAGCCCACACTTTTGCAAGGGAAGGATACACATGGCAGTAACTTGGGGTGAAAATTTTCTGGGAAGGACTTTGGTGGGACAGAGGTTTGTATCTATTAGAGCATTCATGTTCTGAATGCTGCTAACTGCAGTTATTGTTCTGAAGAGATCCAGAGATGTGTGACACGTGTTCATTGCAGTTCATGTGTACTAATTACTCGATGTTTCAGTTCCAACCTTATTGCTCCATGCTTGTTACATCAAAAGGATATCTAGATTTCCTAGAATTCAAGATTTTACTGGAAAAAAGGGATGGTATTTACTGAAATATTGAGAAGTCTTATCTAGCTTTGGTTTTGTTCTGAATCCCAGGGATTCTGCACAAAGATGAGATTTATTAGAGGCTTGAATGCTCAGTTGTGTGCATTATTTCCACTGCATTGGGAGCAGATTCAAAACTGGAGAACTGGACACTCACATGGCCCAAGAACTGAAAGGTACAACTAGCATTGGGTTATTTTTACCCCTTCTGAGTTATGCTGACAGCAGCCATAACACTAAGGCTGAAAAGTTTATTTACTATATAAAGGCCATATTTTCCCTTCTTATCCCATCTTTCCTTGGCTTTCATTGCTTGGCAGTATCCCCTTAACCACTAACACCCGGAGGCGTGGTATTAAACTGGGATGAGAAATGAACATGCAGAAGAATATTGGAGATTTAAGTGGGTATGGTTCTAAGAAAACCAGTGGAAAATATGTTTACTCCAAGCATCTGTAGCACCTAACTGAAGCAGTGATATTTTCTGTTAGAACACAGGGAATGCTTTCTGCTTTCTCTTTGGCTTTGAATTTCACTTTGAATTGATGTGACATAATCCATGGAATTATTTTCTCACAGCTGCAATGGAAACTTTCTTCCAATAGACAAGGATGTGTTAATTGGGGTGAAAAAGCTTACATTCAGTTCATCTTTGGTGCTTTCTGGAGTCTTTGTTTAGGAACTGTTGCTTCCTCCTAACTTATTGGAAGCCAGCACACAGTAAACACTATTACTTTTGAACTATTAATGTCGCTATAAATTTGAATGGTGGAAAAGGGTGGCAGATTGTGATCAAAAGGGAGCTGATCTACAGCTGTGTGTGAAATAATTGCCAATACTAAATGTGACAGAGACTGAAACCCATATTAATGTGCCCATAAAGGATGATGCAGTGCTCCTGAGCCCGCAGTATTGGCATTGCCAAATGAATTCCCATGAATCTAATTCAGGAGAACATAAAAGAACCCATATCACCTTTAGGGCATCTGCAAGTGCTGCTGGTCGGTGCTTTGCTGTTCATTCTTACTGTTTTGCCCAGGCAAAGGCTGAGCCCCCCTCCAGTGGGCCTGCCAGGACTGGGCAAGGAGGGCAGCCCTGCCGGGATGGGGGACCAGCTGCCTGCAGCGGCTCCTGGCTGAGGGAATGCTCCTGGCATGGGGGTCTGGCTCCGGGAGAGGCAGTGGGGTGTGGGAGGGCTGTCAGAGCACTGCACACCACCCCTGAGCACCCCTCCGTGGCACTGGGCAGGTACTGGAGCTGTAATTAAATACAGCTACGCCCTGGTCAGCACTTTCAGCTCATTATGGTCTGTCAGTGCTCTCACGGTCCTCCAGTGCCATTCCAAAACAAAGAAAAGGCACTGTGTGTGTTTGATGGGAACACATGGGCAGCCTTTTCTTCCCCGTATCCTGCTTTTTGAGGCAGTGGGGTCCTACAGCAGCCATCTGTTCTAAAAGCTACAGATTAAAGCAGCCAGATCTTTTTGACAGCATCAATCTGTATTTGTAGTGGTCGTTAATCTCCCCAGGCACACACCACGGGAGGCAGGCAAGCATTAGGAGCAGCCAGCCCCTGATGCCCTCACTCTGCCCAGGGAGCCACAGCAGCCCCCAGCAGGGCAGGGACGGCTCCAGCCTCGGCCCCTGGGGCAGCTCACCCACTGCTCAGGCATCCCCCAGCCTTCCAGCCTTTTGCTCCCCTCTCTTGTCCCCTGAGGGACCATCACCCCTGCCAGGGC
Organism: Rhipidura dahli; assembly: GCA_013399225.1. NCBI lineage: Eukaryota > Metazoa > Chordata > Aves > Passeriformes > Rhipiduridae > Rhipidura > Rhipidura dahli. Next base: position 177,484 of record VXAC01002678.1, on the reverse strand, counting down.
TGCCCAGGGCCCTGCTGACAGCCTGCTGCTTCACCTGGACGTGCTGTGGTCACTGGGCAGGGCCAAGGCTGGACAGCTGCCCACGAGCCACCAGTGACTGCCCAGCCATGTGCCAAGGGAGGGAAAATGGGTTCCCACACCTCACTCATCTGTCCAGCCCTCTGCTTCCTCGCCTTTTATCACATATGCTGAAATAGCAGCTGTTTCCAAAATGTACTTTCAATTTTTTTTTTTCCAAAATACAGATTAGCATTTCTCAGAGACCTTTGAAGATGTAAATTCAACCAGATATATTTTAAAGTTCTTTTTAATCAGCATCAGAGCCCTCGTTTGAGCCATATGGAGGAGCAGAGGAACAAACTGGAGCTGAGGAAGTGGGATGGGGTGGGTGATGCACCAAACAGCCTCACCAGCAAGTCACACCAGTGGAGGTAAGGCCAAATGGGGAGACTCACTGGGCACTGTAGTGCACATGGCCTGCACAACAGAGCATGATAGTGCCATCAGGGTGCCTGGAAAAAATAGATTTTCTCATTTAACCAACTGTATAATTTTGTAGTCATGTTCTGGAGATGAACAATGAACAGAAGAGGCTACTGATGAAACTGCTTCAGAGGCAGGGACCTCATCCTGCAAAAGGGTTATTGATAGCCCTGACTGAAAACAGCAGGACAGTGTTTGGGCTGCACAAGCAGGGCCAGCAAGGGGCCAGGAGTAGAGGTAGTTTCACCAATGTATCTGTGAGGAAAATGACCAGAGTAGCAACGTCCCCAGCTGCTGCAGCCAGAGCAGTGCCAGGCAGTGCCTGGCTTTCACAAGCCTCTGCAGAATCAGTGCCCTCATTACAGGGACCACTGTCCAAATGTTGCCTTGGGGAACAGTTGAAAGGGAAGCAAATGTCCCTTTCTGGACAAAGCTTTGCCCCTCTTGGCCAGCTGTCAGCCTGACTGGAGGGCATGATTTAGGGTGTGGAGCTCCATGCCCAGGAGGAGCCTGCTCCACTACAGGCTCACAGCATTTCACCCAGCAGGAAGAGCTTTGGGGTTTGCTCAGCCTGGCAGAGCTACACATTGTGATGAGAGGGGGTGGGCTGGCTCCCCTCACTCTCCCTCCCTGCCAGTGTCACTCCAAAGCATTTTGTGGTGGGGTAGCTTTTGGCCAAAAAGGCTCCGACCCACACTGAGTGGCTGAGTGATTGCCAGAGCCCCAGCACAGGGCTGCTTGTGAGGGTGCAGCCCACAGCAGGGTGGGAGCAGCACCTCCTGCTCATCTGAGCACTCATTCTCCCACTTTTCATAAAGCAGAGCAGGGCTTTTTTCCAGGATTAGTCCCTGGGCACAGGCATGGCTCCTTAAGTCACCGGGAGCAGCACAGAGCTGCATTCAGCTCTGTGCACAAAGAGCAGGCTGGGAGAAGACCTGTGGTACCTGACACAAAGAAAAGCCAGAGGTGAGAAGGAAGTTCAGACTTCACCCTCAGTCTCCCATGCATTCAGAACTGAGCTGGATTCCCTTCTCCATCTTAAAAGCTCTTTATTGCCCTGCCTGACTCCAAGTACAGAAGGAGCCTTGATTCTGCCAGTCTTTTCCACCTCTCAGCCCTGTTGTTTTTTTTTTCTCAGCAAGGTTATTCTGAGTGCAAACTGGTGGGCTGAGAAGGACAGAGCTCTTGGCCAGCTCCCACATACACCTGCAGAGGAGACCTGTGCCTGCCACCTGTGTCACCACAAGGCTGGATGCTGGGGGGCTCCCGCTGGGTGACAGCTCTTCTGGGGACAGGCTGGCCTTTCACAGCACCACAAATATCCAGATGCTGACAGGGATTTCTCAATTTTTACCACTGCAAGTACTGTCAACCTTTGTTGATACCTCTTGCCTGGGCTGCGAGGGAAGTGCACAGTGTTAGGCACTAAAATAGAAAAGATTTATTTAAAGAAGTCAAATGTTCTAATTTCTTCTCTCTTCTAGTGAGTGTAAATTAATGGCAGTTCAGTGCTCTGCTGAAATAAGTGGAGTGGGATTGTGGGAGAGCTCTTTTTAGTCAAAAATATAAATATGCATCACTTTAATTGTCACCCACTCATTTGTTTTTTAATGTGAACAAGGCTTCAGCAGGCACCAAGGAGCATTGATACCCACTCTCACTCTGCCCTGGAGCAGCCCCAGCCAGGAATCTCCAGCCTGTCCACAGGAAGGTTTTTAAGCAACTACAAGATCACTGTTCAAGGAGTCAAACAGCTCCTCCTGTGCCTATGACTATAGCCTGGAAAAAGGGCTCCACACTTGTAAAAGTGGCAAATTAGCAAAGGACGTGTAGGAGCCCCCTGCTCTGCTCCTTTCCCACAGGATTTTGCTGGGTGCTGACAACCTCCCCAGCTCCTGCACAGCAGCACCTGTCACATGCTGCAAGGGAAGGCGGTCAGGTTTGGGTTCCTTCTGCCCCAAATCCATGGTTGGTTGTTTTTTGGAAGGGGAAGAAGGGCTGCCCTGTATTTGAGGGTTTTCCACAATCCCCTGCAGTGGCCTAATCCTGCTGCCACTGATATGTGACGGGGAAGCCATCATAGCTCTGCTTCTTTATGCCACTTGGCATTAATACACAGATTTACCTTGAGCTTTTTGTAATTTACTCTCAGGGAAACAGAATAATATTCCTTTCCTTCACCTTTGTATTCAAGTGCAACCATCCTTAGCCACGTGCAGAGAGCTGCATCCTGGAGCTGTAATTGCACCTGGGACACACCAAAATGCAGAATAATAACTCAAAGCTAATGAGCTCTATGCATTCAGTCAAGATCAGACCTGCCATCCTCCTTCCCAATGAAATTGCTGCTGGCCTGCTCATGCTGCTTTTCCCAGTGAATGCTAAGGTTTGCAATCAATTTGAGCAGGTTTTGATTCCAGTTGTCTTCCAAGTTATCCAATGAGGAAAGGCAAAGCCAGGACAGCAAAGCAGACATTACTCTGCAGGGCTCTCTTTAATTTGCAGTTTATCTGCAATTTAAGGGAGTAAACACAGCCATGCTGAAGATGCATAAATACAGCTTGGAGAGCCACTGAAATCTAGGTCAGGGTTTGAGCTATGCCTGGGAATATCATTACACGGCTCGGGGAGACTCTCTGCTGCTCCAGGAGCCGGGTGAGGACACTGCTGAACCAGTACAGTGAAACCAGGTAAGCTTCTGCATAATCAACAGCAGCTCCACTGCAGACTGGCAAACAGGTCCCATGGCCATCGCTGAGCTGGAATTGCTAAATTATTGATGAATTTCACTGGTCAGTCCTGGCAAAGGCCTTTGGCTTTCCAGTGGCTTCAGTCTTCAACTGTGCTCCAAGGAGCACCCCCAGCATCTGCCAGCAGTAACCAAATTGCCTTCCAGGTGCTTTGAGAGAGCAATAGAGCTGTCAATCTGATAGTTATTAACAAAATACATCATTGGGGGGGGGGCGTGGGAGGAAAGGACTTGCATTGATACACATTCATTTGCTTTGCAATCCAAGTATATGACTGCTGCAGAACAGGAATCTATTCCACATTTGAGATTCAGTCTGTGTTTGTGTTTTAAGTTAGCTTTCCAAGCAAAACATGTGAAAAGAGAACATTTAAACAGGAAGGGTTTATGGATTTTTTTTCCCTTATAAATTTCTGTAGGTCTTGTTGCTGCTAATTACTGGAGATCTCAGCACAAGAGCTTTTCTTTCTAGCAAACCAGCTTCTCATGTTTCCTGCCCTTCGGTTAATCAGTTATAATCTCCTCTCTGTTTGTTTATTTAACATCCAAAAAGCTAATTGACTGTTTGTGACATGAATCTGCCTGAGACAGAAAAAAAAAAGAAAAAAAAGCAGAGTTTGCCTGTGTGCACCCGCAGCGTGGGCAGTGGGTGGGCTCTGGCAGTGCCTCTGGATGTTCCAGGAGCTGGGGACTGGCTCTGTCCTGCTGTGCCTGCCCGAGTGCCTCCCAGGGAGGCTGTTTTCCCGGAGGAGGGTGGCTGGTGGGGCTGGCCAGCAGCCTGGCACCCGTGCAGGTCGGGCATGGGCGGCTGCCAGGGCTAGTGGCTTGCAGCCGTGCCCAAGCAAGGCAGAATCCCACCTGGACAGGGTGGGTTAGCATCAAAGAAGGCATCAAGGGATGTGGATGGGAGCCACTGCAAGCCTGATCCTCTGATTCCTCTGCGGGGCTAGAAAAGCAGATTAGAAAATAAAACATTGAGAATTTCTATAGCAACCTTTGTGTCTCTGCTAACTGAAGGAAGATGTTCGTGGTGAGAGAGGTGGGCTTGTGTCCTCTCTAACTCCACTGTCCCCATGTCCCCTCCCTGGCACAGACATGCCCTTTGGAAAGGCTGGGCACCCACTGCTCACTGAGAACGTGAAGCACAGGAGAGCAGCTGCACCCACAGCTCCTTACCCACCGTGGGTAAGTCTGGAGTCAGACTTTGCAAGATGCAAACCAGCTCTTCTGGGCGCCAGGGCTGCTCTGCAGTGAGTGTTGCTCTCCTCACCCGCCCACTCCTGTGCTTTCCTCCCGGCCCCCGGCTGAGAGCAGCTGCCCCAGCACAGCCTGCCTGGGACTCCGTGTGCCCGGGGCTCTGCTGCATCCTCCGAGCAATGTCAGGAGATGATGGCTCTTTGCAAAATCTGTGTTTAGTTGGTTGTAACTTGTGTTTTTTTGACCATGAGTTTTTTGCCTTCACCATGTAGGAGTAACTAAGCAGTACTGATTTTGAATTTTTTTGTTTTTCTTTTCATCCTTTAAAATGGGTCCCTAAATCACATCAGGCTCTGGCCCCCTTATAGCTCCCTTATGACTACAGGCTCAAAGGGTATGGTCAGTGGAGAAATCTTGCTGCCTAAGGGGAAGTTCTGAAAGGATGGGTCTGCTATAAGGTGTCTTAGTCATGCACATGTATGCACATTATCACTACAGAAGAGACTTGCTTTTTGCAGCTGTGCTGCTGGGATTGTGTTTCAGCATGGGACAAACAGGCTGTAGTGCAAAGACCCTTCAGAAGGTCCCACATCAGTTCCTGGTGTGACAAAACTTCCCTTTAACCTCGAGCCATGAGGTGTGTGGCACTCTGTTTCCAAAGTGACTTGAGGCATTATGCACAGTTCTATAAAAATGGGGCTGCTGTATTACCTCCTGTAGCTCGAGAGGTCTGGAGCAATTGGTTCATCATTTCCTACCAAAAAAGCACTTCCCTGAAGCTGTGGCTGCCGCATCTCCTTTTGCAGCAGGCTTTTTATTTTTGTGCTGATAACACTGAAGTTTATTTCCGTGGCAACAACTATAATGTGATCATTTGCATCCATAATAACTTCGCTGTTACTAGAAAAGGTAAAACTGTGGTGATCTTTTTGAGAAAAAACGATCTGGGTCCAAATGAAATTGCAAACTATAAAAAAATACTAAAAATTAAGTTGATTTCTAGGGCATTAAATCATGGCATATTGAACTGAGCACATGATTTTTCTCATCTCACTGCTGTAGAGAGGGGCGAGCCTGTGTAAACTGGCTGGAGAGCTGGGACTGCAGATGAGGGAACACACAAACACTCTCATTTGTGTTTTACTTTAGCTTTGACAACGCTGCTCTCTGTTTTCCCTTCCTCGAGGACTGCAATCACTCATGTACTGTTTTTCTTCTCTCTGCTAAGTGAGGTACAAATTGTTTCTGCATTCCAGGTTAGTTTGTGACATCTCTCTCTTGTGTCTGTGTGTGGGTAATGATGCTGCTGCCCTGCTCATCAGGGAATGAGGAGGCTGCCTGCCTCCAGCCTCAGAGGAGGTGCATCGAGGCTGGTGGAATTGCTGTGGCTCAGCACCAGCCCTGAGCCAGGATTTGCCCCATCACTGCCAGTTGTTCAGTGGTTTTGGACATGTTTTATCTTTCACCCGTGTCCAAGATCTCAGTGCTGTCCTCCACTGAGAAGCTTAGGATGTTAACAGGGACTGCTCTGGGATGAGCACATTGAGGAACTAAGGCCAAAATGCATTTCTTTTGGTTCAAATCTGAAGACAGCCACAGGGTGTCTTTCCTAGTTCTGTCTCCTGTGGGTTTTGCTTGCTTTAAATTCATTTAGAACATAGCACATTTTTTTCTTGCATGTACACATACACACACTCATGTTTAAACAAAAGAGAATCTTGCTTGTATGATGGGACACACCAACTGTCTTAAATCAAACAATCCTCTGTTTTGATGAGTTGATTAAATAAATCTATTTTAGCTGAACACTTAGCAGAAGTCAGGCTACTGATAATATAAAGAGAGCTAAGAAACATACTGTCCATATGCTTTGAGCAACCTGCTCTAGTGAAAAGTGTCCCTGCCCAGGGCAGGGGGGGCTGGATCTAGATGGTCTTTAGGGTCCCTTCTATAATTCTGGGCTTTCCTGAAAAGCTTTCCTCCATTAGAAGTAAGATAGCTGGCACTAATAAAACAGAGCAGGCTGTCAGAGACCTCCATTTGGCTGGTGTAGAAATGCCAGATAATGTGATTTTCCATTAATTACTGACTGCATAACCAGGTTGAGAAGTTAAACTTCCCAGGGAAAGGTGAGGTCCATCTGAGCCATTTAAGACCACAGGACGTGAGCACTTTATCCTTGCTTGAAGCAGCTGGGTGAGCAAGTATCACCTTCCTTCGTTGTGTGTGATGTGGGTTGAGATAGAGTTACAAAACTAACCTCCTTGCCTGCTGCTTTGCCTCATCACATTTTCACAGGCCAAGAAGAACAAAAACCCCACATCCAGTAATGCAAATGTGGGCTTGCCTCAGCCCTGTGTTCCCTTGCCAAAGGAGGGTGAGAGGGCTCTTCCAAAAGCCTGAATGCTCCTAGGACATCCACGATCTACATGTCAGCTGGCCTGGGTCTGCCTCGTCTTCCTGTGTGTTGCTCCTGCCCATGGTGCTCACCTACACCAGAACATGGATTTGGCAAGTAAAGCTTGTGGCTATGGATAGATGATCTGCAATCTGATAATGCTTGCTCTTAATTAGAATACAGTTCTGAAGAATTGTCTCTCTTTTAAGTGTCCTGCTTTTCCTGTGGCATGATACTGCAGTTTCTTAACAGCTACTGGAGTCACCACATGCCACGTGCTCCTCGTTGCTGTGTTTATTTTTTTGCTTCACATTCAGAGTGTTATCAATATTGATTCTCAAGATGGTTGGTTTGTTGTTTCTAGAGAGACATGCAGATTGAGCCACTTTCCATTTAATATTAACTGAAATTCACTGGAACCTTATCATCTGCGTGGCAACCAGAAGCCCATCTGTGCCTGACACCAACACTCCATAGTGAAAGAGCCTGCTTTTGACAGGATAAATACATACTGTGATAATCCTTATCAGGTCTGAATGAGAGCTATCTGGGAAAAGCCACCATCTCCCTAACACCAGGTGCAGGTCACATCCAATTTCAGCTGTGAGCAATGGGCAGCACGATTCACTCCACAGCCAGTCTCATAGAAGTCCACTCCTTATTCCCAGAGATAAACAGGAGTGATATTTTTATAGACAAGTGTTATAGCTGGTAAGCCCTTTCCAGGTCAGTTTAAACCAACACACGTAATCCCTCCTGGCTGACTCCCAGCTTGGTGCAAGCTGGCAGAGCCACTGCAGTGGGGATTCAGAGGGGACATGCTGGACAAGCCACACTGGCAGAACTGGGAACTGGGTACAAAACTGCACCTAAGCCAAATACCAAAATTCAGGAGTGCTGAACTTTACTCTTTGAGGGAAAGAGTGACAAATGCCTGCCAGGGAAGAAGCCTGGTCATCTGATGCTCTTCTGCTGAGAGATGGTATCAGTGCAAGCTCCCTGTTTGGGGTTTTGCTCCCCCTCAATGTAATGATGCTCTTCTGCTTACAAGAAATCAGCACAGTATTAATTTCCTTGTGTCTTAATTATTCCTTTTCTGATTTCCTACATATATGGCTGCTTTACTGCTTTAATGCAATATTTTCCATTAAGCAGTTCTGTGCAGTACAACAAAAATAAACACTCAGAGCAACGTGCGTAAGATTAAACTATTAAACTCCCTCAAAGTACACAGTTCATAAATTAAAAGTGCTTATACTTATACTTCATTATTGATCTCTGAGTAGATACAAGTAGAAGAACTTGCCCTCAGGAAATGAAACTCACGGTTCCTTAAGCTTTTCTTTGTCAGGAAGCCAAAAAGACAACATTACATGGAAATGTCACCATTTGTTCTTGTCAAATGTAGTTTATTCAATTAGATATTTTAGAACTCTACTGAGTTATACAAAGAAGGTTAATATTTTTTATTGGTTTTCTTCATGCTGTGCCTCTAATACACACTGAGATAAGTCAGCCTAGTAAAATACACAGCGTAATTTGGTAATGTGTTTACTGGATTCCAGTAAAAGACTATGAGAAATTATTTGAGGTTTTTGTTTCTTCAACTGAAATTTTCTTTCTTCTCTCTTTTTTCCTTTTTCTTTTTGTTTGTTTTTCATTGTTTGGGGAGGGGACATAATAATCTTGCACGTTTTTATTTCCTGAAAATGCTTCAAAAAAGAAATTCCTAGAAGCAGATTTGGGGTTTTTCCCCCTGAGTAAGAAAGATGGAAGCAGATTTGGGGTTTTTTTTCCTGAATTAGGAAAGAAAGACTTTCTGGAGAACAAGGTCTTTAGATACACTCATGTTTTCAAAAATTTATTTGTCTATGGTTGTGAAACATATCTGACATCTTGCAGGTTGAGAAATACAAGAGGAGTCTAAGTTTATAGTAACTTACCATTTGAGACTGTCTTATGGATGGTTCAGATCAGTTCTGGTTTTATGGATGTGATTTAAACCAGCAAAAATAAATTCCTTTTTCCTTGTGGAGTTAGTTTTCAGGCCAATTGGCAGCTGGAGCTCCACTCAGCTCCAGAGGTCAAATAAATACCACCACTGATGTAAGGCAGAGAGGTGGGAGCATGCAGCCAGTGTCAGGGCAAGGAGAGGACCAGACTGATGTCGATTTTAGGTTCACTTACCCAGTGACAGAACTGCAGCCAAAGCAGCAGGATAAAGCTCTGGGCACCCTCACAAGTTCTGCTGAACTGGGACAAGGCTACCATGCCTTGCCACAGATCAGATACAAAGAAAAGGAGAAGCAAGGCTCTTTAGCTGACTTTGGGCTGAGAACAACATGTGTGGCCCATGGCTGCTTCTTAAAAGTACCTGCAAGCACTTTCACTATGTCAATCTACAGGAGATGACTGGATTTCTTGAAAGAACCAACACCCTTCCTGGAAAAATTGCAACAGTTCAGAAAAGGTGAAAGTTGAGCACTGCCACCCTCTTCCTCTTGTGTAATTTGATTAGCTCATCCTCTGAGACAGCAGGAGCTGCCTTCCCCACTGTGCCAGGTTTAGGCCTTTTTCTAAGTTTTGTGTTGTATTGGGAATTGCTATTGGGTTTGAATTTAATTGAGGACATGAAACCAAGTGCAGTTTGGCAAGCCACACAGACTGGAGCTCATTTTTGTTCTCTGTTAATTTACCTGCCTGTGGCTCTTTGTGCTGCCCAGGATATAATCACGGCTTGCTCAGGAGATGCCAAACGTGTTTGTCTGGAGCTGGGTTGATGCTGACTGATTGGCAGCTGCAGCATCACTGGGCTGGTCACTCCTGCCCACAGCAGGCACAGCTGCTGCCCTGTGACCCGGACAGACCCCAGGGCCAAGGCTTCCCTTGGCTACTGCATCCCTGAGCCTGAGAGGAACCTTGGAGGAGTCTTCACAGCAGGTACAGCCTTGGCTGCCCTGACTGGTAAGGAACTAGCAGGGCTGACATGCAGAAACCCTTCCATCAGCTTCTAGGCCAAACAAGGGAGCACAAGCGCTGGAGATGGTGGTGTGCTGTGGCACACACTTTGTGGAGTGGCCTTGGGAGGGACGCTGCAAAGTGGGATGACTAAGAGTGGCCTGGAAGCGAAATCCCATGGAACTCAGGGTGTAGAGTCATGAAACACTTAATCTGATTTAAATGTGGGCTGCTTTCAGCAGAGGTGGCCTCCTCACCTCCCACATGTGCATTCCCACCCTCTCCCTTCTCTTGCCTCTGGCTGTAGGTTGACTCAGACCATGTTGTTCACCCAGTACAAAGCAGATGATGTTCACTGTTGGCTCATTTTGTGTCAGGCCATAGCTATGCATGCAAGAATCTGGCCTAGGACGCTCCATCTGGTAGGGCTGAAGGAGAAATGCTGCTCTGTTTGGTAGCCTTCACTTAGACTGGACTGAGTAAAAAGAAACTGGACTGCACAGAAGCCAATTTGGATAATGCTCAGCGCTGAACTGGATCCAGCAGCTCAGGAGACTAAAAATCAGAATTCAAAGCTCTCCTTAGCTGCTTCATGTAGGAAGCACACAAAACCTGGAGCCTTGCACCAAGCTCCAGTAAACCAGAACCACAAACTGAGGAGCCTTCTTTTGGAAATATCACTTGGAAGAAACCAGCCAGCCAAAGGTGGTTTGATGGGGCTTGCTGATACATTTGTACAGGTGAACAGTCTGGAGGCCAGGAAGGAGCTCTGGTTTCCAGATAAACATGCTCTCTCACATTCACTTTACTACTGATCACAGCTCTCTCCAATTTCCTTTACTATTCCTTGCTTCTATTTCAGGGCAGGGATGGGAAAGGTTGGAGAGGGGCTGGGGCTTAGTGCTGGCACAGTGCTGCGAGGGAACACAACCCAAACTGAACATCCTTTCATCACTGCTCTTCTTATGCCCTCATTTTAAACACAGCTTTTCCATTCCAGGTGTAAACACTTCCCAGGTTTATCACCTCTGGTTTCTGGAAATGGGCATTTGTTTTGGGAAACAAGTGGAAGAGCAGCATTCTGGCAGGGTAGGTTTCCAGTTTCCAGCAATCTGTTGCACAGGGCCTCGCTTCCAGAGCACAAGATTGCTTCTCTGTGGTGGGAAGCCTGTGCTGATGGCTTCTTCCAGCCTTGTCTGATGTCTTCTTGCAGAGTGGTAACAAAAGGTGTTACAAAACTTCTGGGAGGAGCAGCAGATCAGGGAACTGTGGGAAGACATAGGTGGGAACTGAAAGTGAGAGACAGGAGAAGACTTCTGGGTTTAATCTATGATGGAAAAACCAAAACGAAACAAAAAAACCCCAAACCAACCCCCACCCCCCAACCCTCAAAGAAATCAGGACATAGAAGTGTGGATAAAAGCAGGAAAAACCGTGGCAGTTCTTCCAACTTCTGCATCCCTGTCCTGCTCACTGCGTTCTCCCCGTGCTCGGGGTTGGTGCATTGCTGCCCCCGCTGTGTTCTCCCCATGCATTGCTGCCCTCGCTGTGTTCTCCCCATGTATTGCTGCCCTCGCTGTGTTCTCCCCATGCATTGCTGCTCTTGCTGTGTTCTCCCCATGCACTGCTGCCCTCACTGTGTTCTCCCCATGCATTGCTGCCCTCGCTGCGTTCTCCCCATGCACTGCTGCCCCTGCTGTGTTCTCCCCATGCATTGCTGCCCTCGCTGTGTTCTCCCCATGCATTGCTGCCCCCACTGTGTTCTCCCCATGCATTGCTGCTCTTGCTGCGTTCTCCCCATGCACTGCTGCCCCCACTGTGTTCTCCCCATGCATTGCTGTCCCTGCTGTGTTCTCCCCATGCATTGCTGCCCTCGCTGTGTTCTCCCCACGCTCGGTGCTGCTGCATTGCTGCTCTGCACTCTCCCCTGCAGTGCTGCTGTGATCCCTCGGTGGCTCACAGAGTGGTGCTGCAGGGGATGTTCTCTGACACACACAGCTGAAGATCACCCATTCGGGTGCCCACCTCTGGCAGCAGGTGGGCTGGGAGCCCCTTGCCTTTCCAGAAGTGTCCTGCCTACACCACCCAGCACCAGGCCCCCAAACCAACGCCAACACAGGTTATGTGGGGCATTAGAGGGGCTTTCCCATGCCAGGACGTTGTGGGTGGGAGTCAGATGATGAAGAGAGGTTTGGGGTGCTCTCACTGCCCTGATAACACACCTCCCCATGACAGCCCGTGGGCTCTACAGGGGCTCCTCTGCTGCAGCTCAGGAGGCACATCCTGGCCCTGCCCCTGCCCTCAGTGGCACAGCTCCATCCCGGGCTGCAAATGATGCAGCTCCCAACCTCCCAGGGGGACAGTGAGGGGAACAAGTAACTGGCACAGAGCACAAGCCCTGGCAGATGTGGAGAGAGATGAACAGGTACTGAGCAGTGCTGGACTCCAGAGTCAGCAAACTTAACAGTCGAAGCCATTATCACACCAAGTAAATACATAAAAATACATTACTGTGGGTGGCTTTATGTAGTAATGTCCTGCACGTACCATCTCTGAAGTCTTTAGTGAGCTCCTTCTCCAGTAAACTCTGATCTTTTTTATTATTATTTTTAATTCTGTACCATTCCAGAAAAGTCATCCTATTTCCCTGCTGTCACACAAAGTGCCCGAGGCTGTGATTGAAAATCTTATGAAAAGACTTATATTCTGTTTCTAATCTGATGTGTTTCTGTCTTTAGAGTGCCTGCTAGTTTCTTTTTGCCTGCATGACATTTCTATTTTGATCTAACCTCTTCTTTCCCTCCCCCTGTTGCGGCGCCTCTGTCTCCATGGCCCATTTCTCCTTCACAAGTTGTTAATGTGAAAAACCTACACTGCCCCATACCTGGGCAGGTCAGCTTCAAGCACTCCTGAATCACAGCTTCAGCTTGTGTTTATGGTGGCTAACAATGAAAAGTGTTTTTGCACAGAGGATAATGGTGTATTTGCACTGTAAGATAAACCTTAGATGTAAAAATCATTATTTATTTAATAGGCACATCAAAGAATACCACTGGAGAAGGGAATTTCGAAGTTTCCCAGAATAATCAGACTTCTGCTGTTATGTGAGGTATTTTTTTTTTCTCCTGACTCAATAATAATGAGTAATGAAAGTGTAGTTCTCAGAAGTCATTTAAAGCATCACCAGATTGAGAAGAAAAAAAAAGGAATTGTTTCCTTAGAAGCTAGAAATCTAGTAAGTGACAGGACTGCAGAGCTAATGAGAGAAAGAAAGGTCTGACTTGGAGCAGACTGCAGCACTTCTGAAACCTGAGAAAGATTTTCTCCTAGGAAGGAGGAGAAATACCACTGGGAAAGCTCGCTCCTTAATTTCCTACAGCACTTTCCTTAATTAAATGCATATTTAAATAAGCAGGAGCTCAGCAGTGGAAGTATCCTATAGCATCATTGTGCATTGTGCTCCGTGGCACAGAAGCACCACTGAGGGCACCCTGTCCCCAGCATTGCATATTCTAGGTAGAGAGTGCCACAGAAAAGACATCCTTTGTGGATCTCCCCTTACAGATCTGTCTGAACCACTTTCTAAAGCCCCTGATGACTGACTGTGAAACAAGGCCCCAGTTGATTAAGAAACCGAATGGCTTGGCGGAAGAATGAGGTCCTCAGTTTAAATTCAGGCGAGTTTCCGTTTTCTTAGTCCTTTCCGTGGCTCACAGGGAAATTCCTCACAATTTTTTAACCCTTTGCTCTGCCTGGCTGAGCCCTGGGAAGACGTGGGTGACCATGAGCTTTCTTTGTTGGCAGCACCCCGATGCTGGGCTGACCCCGTGCCCCCGGAGCCCCAGGGTGGCAGGAGAAGGCTCACCAGGCAGGAGAGCTGGGTTCCCATGAGCAGAAAGGAGGAACCAAAGGGAAAAGGATGCACCCAGCAGGTGAAGAAAGGCTCACAAAAGAGGTACTTTTTTTCCATTTTCTTCATAGTGCTTTCAAGTACTATCACATACAAAGGTCTATTTCCCTTTATCCTAAATACTGTATTAAAAAAAAAATCTGCTTCAAGTGAATAAAACATTTTCCAACATTCCAACATTTCCAATGTATATTCAAGTGAATATACATTTCCAAAGTATATAACCAAAAGCTTTTCAGAAATAATAATCTTCACGTGTGTTCCAGCCCTGGACAGTGATGGATCTGCTGCAGAGAGTCCTTCTGACAAAGAAAGGGGCTTCTTCTTGTGGGATGTGCAACACAGCAGGAATGAAAAGCTTGAAAGAATATTTATCTATGTACAGGTGACAAAGATAGTGTCAGTTAAATTTTAAAATCAATACAGGCATTGTAATGATTTCTAATAGCAGGAAGCAAGCTCTTGTCATGAGAGCTGGTGAAGTCAGGACAGGGAACATAAGAGGGAGATTATTTCAGGACAGGAGAGAAAGGCCAATTTCAGAGTGTAGATCCCACCAGACGGATTTTTACTGTGTCAGGAGGAGTAAAAAGGAGGCTTATCCTCAATGCAGTACAGTACTTTTGAGAGAATAATATTAACAACAATAGTATATAGAGCTGTCATAAGGAAATTTTTTTCTGGACCAGATCCAAGAAACAAGGTCTGGACCAAAGAAAAAGCCCTGAAATAACATGTGTGATAAATATAATACCTTTTTAAACCTAGAAAGAGAAGTAGGAAGGCTGGAAGGAGCAGTATTGTGCATGACTTTTGTGGTATTTTTGTGGAAAACTGACTAACAAGCACATGATGTGCAGCTTGATAGAGTGGGGGGAAAGTGCTGGGACAGAAACCTGAGTTTTCAGAGAAATTATTCTCACTGACATTAAAGCAAACTCAGTTCACACGTTTGTAGGAGAAAAACTCATCTGCCAGATTTCTAATGAAGAGGTAGCCATGATCAAGCCATGGAAAGCAAAGAGGCATGGCAAAGGTTTTAAAAAATGGCAATATACTGAGGAAAGTCTATATGGAATATGTTGGCTCCAACTACAGTATTGAAACAGCTGTTGGATTTCAGTCTGAAAAAGCATAAAATATTGAGCACTGGTAACACAAGCTCCAATTCTGAAACACTTGTGTGACAAGCAGAAGAGAAACTCATTAGGCAGCTGAAAATATCACAGAACTAATTGTTTCATTTTGCTAGCTAACCTCTGTTGCATGCACATCAAAAACCACTCATAAAGACGAGGAATATTAAACTTTTTTAGGAGCAGTAGTAGACTCTGTGACATCTGAGCACCTCCATGCTCCAAATTCTTTCTGTCTGGCAGCACAGTAAAGAAATGTCACCTTTCCTATTTTGCAGACAGGTAGGTGGATGAAAGCAAATGAAGTGATTTTCTAAAGGTTGCACTGGGAGTTTGTTCAGAGGTCAGGGACTGAACTCAAGCCCCCAGAGAACTAGCTAAATCTTTGGCCACTGGATTTTTTTTTTTTTTTTCTGAGTTGTGAAATGGGTCATTGTTAATAACCCAGAATGGTTTGTTTTCTCCTTTGACAGATTTAATGGTTTTCAGTGCCACCTCCTTGTTCCCTCATATTTTATACAGAGCATGCTCTGCATATTTGGTTGAAAGCCAAGCGTGCCTCAGTTCCCCATCTGCTCATTTTATGTTGCAGCTTATCTCCCATCCCACCTCTGCATTGTCCCTCATAAGTGTATCTCTAATCTCAAGCAGAGTTTAGCAAACCCAGACACCAGTGTCACAAGGGGTGACTGCAGCAGCAGTGCCCCTCATGGTCTGCACCCTGCATCTGTGGAAAACTCGAGCAGCCCTAGGAACAGATCACTTGGTGTTGGAGATTATTTTCAAGAACCTTTGCTAAGTATTCACCAGGAATAGGGAGACAGCTGTTAACACTCCAGAAATACCAAGTGAAGGTTTGAATGCCAATCCAGAAAAGGAGTTGAAAATATAGTAGATGATTTATCAAGGGCATATTGGAGAAGTGTGAATAGACATGGTGCTGTCATGATGTATCTTAAAGTGCCTGATAGTCAAATGACTGCTTAGAGATTTCCTGCTAGACACAGCAAAATTCATGATAAGTGCCAGTGTTGAGGGTGTCTATGTTAAATGGGCACCAAAAAGCAAAATGTGAAGAGCCTGAGGACAAGATATGTTGAGGACAATGGAATTTGGCTGGTTTGGTTTGTGGAGTTTTTTTGTTTGTATTGGGGTTTTTTGTTTGTTTGTTTGATTGGTTTTTAGTTTTGATTTTGGATTTTTTAAAACATTCTGACAGAGATTATTATAAAATATTAAGAAGAAAATGGCATTTATCACCATCCCACTTGCTAGAAGTGGCAGTTCTCCCACTCTCTAGATCCAGAAAGGATGGAGAGAAGACTGAAGTCTGGAGATGGAGCACTGAGAGCAGGGCAATGAGTGTGGTGGGGACTGAAGGAAGAGCATCTGCTGCTTTTGTTTCCCCCACTTCATCTCTGTTGGTGTCAGAGGCAGCTGGGAGGTAGCCAGACATACCAAGAGAATAACTTAGTACAAATAATAGGAATTGGTAATAAAATATAAGGGATACTTGGCAAGAGGGTTGTACAAGAGAAGAAATGTTTTAGCCTGAGGTGTGAGGTGTGAATTGCTGAATGCAGCGTGTTTAGGAAAGATGGATGCAAAATCAAAGGAGCTGCTGGCACTGCTTGAGAGATCTGTGAGCTCAGTTTTATCTACGCTGCTCAGAACTGGCTTTTAGCTTCTGCTGCTCTATTGCTGCACTGTTTTGACAGTAATTTAATAAAAGTAGGAGTCAGCTGCTCTGAGGGATGTATGTGTCCCACCTGGGAGTGCAGTCCAAGCCCAGCTGGTAAGTAGCTGGCCATGTGTGTGCACAGATGCCACTTTTGTGCTCACAGTTGCCATGCCATTGCCAAGAGAGGCATGTGCAAACAGGGAACTCGAAAACTGAGTCTTGACAGTATGAGGGTTATTACTGAAGATGTTACCTTGACTCTGTTTAATAATAGCATCTTAGAACCAGCCAATCCTAATGATCACTGAAAGAGAGAAACCAGCAAGGTTTCGTGCGTCTTGAATACAGTGTATGGATACCAGGCTCTGACTCTGCCTTTGATGCTTGGGTAATTATTTATTTCTATGCAAACTGGCCTCTAAATGCTGCTGAACTGGAATTCAGCTGTCCTGTGTTGCTCTGCAAGTGTGAACAGACCACTCCTGAATGGTGAGGGAGCTCTGTGGTGTTTGGTGGCTGCCTGACACTGGTTCTGCCTATGTGTGAAAGGCTGGGGTCAGACTTGCTGTATTTGACTGAAACACTCAGGCTTAGTAAAAATGTCTTTGTTTTGCCTCTGAAAGGAAATAATATCCAGTAGGCTTTTGATGACAGTGAACACACAGTACAAGTGATGTAATATTATATTGCTCAACACTTAACATGGAAAAAAAAAAAAGCTTATAAAAATTGGGTATGTGAAGATTTATTGTGAGAAATCATGGCAAGCTACCAGGAACTCTTCTGTGACAGAAATAGCCACCCTAAGACAGGAAAGTCCAGAGCACCTCTGCGGCCAGGGCTGACCAGATGTGATAGTGAGAAATGGTTGCTCTAGAAGCACAGGGAATCTGAAGTGCTCTTAGAAGGAATGGATGGGTGTGAGAGGCTGGTGCTCTGAACTCTCTCAGAGTTACTTTAGGCCTAATACCCAGCCTTTCTCTTAAAAGGGACTAAAACCAGTGGTTTGATAGGTGCCATTTATTTAACACAAATGATTGTTCAGACTGAACAAATAGTGGTCACAAGGGGCAGGCATAAAGGCACCAGGTAAGAACACTACCTTTAGTCCAGGGTATGAAACAAGTGGGAAATTCCTAAGAAAAGCTGAATTTGCTTTATGCAGCTCATTGCCATCTGGATTACCTTCCTGGACCTTCCTGATGATATGATTGCCAAAAATAGCTTCCTGTGATGCCAGAGGGCAGGAGAATGATAACGTAAGACCGGTGCAACATAAGGTGTCTGACTCCTGTTGCTTCACACACCATGTGCCTCTTACCCCTCCAGGCACATTTAGAAGAACCCTCTATGAGGGGACTTATCTGCAGTTATTCGAACTGGGGCGCCCTCCATGACCTCTGAACCACAGAGTGCACCAAATGAGCTGTAGATATTGGCTGCTCATGGCATTGTTACTCGGGGGAGGCACATCCACATTCTGCTGCAGAAATACAGCTCTCAGTATCAACTCTCCAGGAACTCGTGAAGGTAGAAACCCTAATCCAGGTATTTATGATCTTTAAGTAAGTGACTCTGGAGATAAGCAAAAACGAGCCATCATTTCTGCAATGATCCTTTCTTCTCAAGCACTGACAGTTTCCTGAGTGCTGTCATCTCAAGGGAGGGCACTGGGGCTACCACATCAATCATTTCTGAAGTGTTGTCAGGCCTGATGGGGCAAGAGCAAGCCTGAGCGAGGGATGCTGCTGCCTGTGTGGGAGCTTTCTGACTGAGCCCAAATGGTGTGACTGGGAAAAAAAGCAGCCAAACCCTAGTTGACAAAAGTGGATGGAGGCAAGCCAGGACTGGAAAAAAACAAAAGCTGCAAGTAAAATTAAGATCATCTCAGCCCAGTTAAAAAAAAAATAATAAAAAAAGGATTCTTGTGTGGCCAGGGTAGTCCATGCGGTGATGAGCACAGAGAAGGCTTGGGGACTTGGACCTTGATTTATGCCCCTCTTATGACACTAAAACACAGCAGGGAAGGCAGAGCTATCTGTCCAGCACAACAACAAAAATAGAAAAAGTCATGTTTGTTTTTCTTTTGGAAGGAGGTGATGTGGGACAGCCTCTGGTTCACTGTGTCCTGTCTTGGTTAAGGGGTAGCTTTAATCTCTGGGCTGCTGGGCTATGTGTGTTTGAGGTGAAAAGGTGCTGACCCAGGGAAGACCCTGAGAGAGAGACTTTGGTGCAGAGCTGAAGTTTTCTGAGACTGGTCCATAAGCCCACCAACTTACATGTGGTTTGAGAAAGCAGACAGCTCACAGAGCTTGGAGACTGGAACACACACCAGAACTGTTATGATAGCTGTGGAAATGACAGTCGCTCTCTGTGGAGCCACAGCAAGATGGATCACTGTGGCAACATCCTCTGTTCAGGAAGGGACACTCCTGGCACTTGGGCACCAGCCAGAGGTTCAGACGTGGGAGGGAAATGTGCTCCACTGGAGCTGCCCAGCCCCACACAATGACTTCAGTGTGCCTAATTACTTCCAGAGGGAACCACTGGCTGGTGCAACTGTCCAGCCTCCCAACTTCTGGCATGGTGAGAGGTGACCAGCCTGGGACAGACTGAACATCTTCCCTCACTTTCCTCGTGGTGGTAGGGTTCATGGATGGGCCCACCTGCTGAAGCCTCAGAAAGAGGAGATTGTGCTGGTGCAGCTGGGAAGGGGACTGGCAGAGACATCCTTGCATGTGGCAGGAGCTGGCCTTGGTCATCTGGCCAGAGTTGGACCTGGCACCAAAAGAGACAGAAATGAAGTGGGTGGGAGGTTGTGGACGATAACCACAGGGCAAGAGCATGGGCTGCATCTGTCCACAACACCCACACACCATGGGAATGGCACTGCTGAGGCCTGGGAAACACTTCAACATCCTGTGTGCCCCCCACTTCCTTTGTTTTTCCCTTGTGGTATCATTCCCTGCAAGCGCTGACCTGAGCAGATGTAATGTATTTAAGCTTCAGTCTAACTGTTTGTACTAAAAAAAGTCTTTTGTGATTAAAGATGCTTGTTCTGTTATTGGTAGTTGCAAAAAAAATTCCTGAACTTCACTGTTTCCCTGTCTTTGAAGAGTATCTGTCTCCCATAGTGCTGCTGAGTTTTACCTTTTAATTACAAATAAACAAACAAACAAAAAATCCAATCCACAAAATTGATGTCATATGGTTTTATATATTCACCATGTATTGTAATGTAGTAAACCTCTCTTATAGACTGACTAATAGTGGATAGTTGGTACTTTAGTCCTAAAGCACAGTAGAAACTAAATCTAAAGAATGTGATTTGGCCTCATCTTTTTTGTTGTTACAAACATAGCACTCCTCTGATGCAGACTGCTCTTGGACCTCAGAAAATTGAGACATTAATTCACAAAATAGTGTGCCACTATTAAAATAAACCCCACCCTCTTTTGAAAGAATGAGTTTGAATTGTGAACCATTCAGTCCACTTCTGACTTCAGAAAATGAAATGTCATTTAAGAAATTATTAGCCTGAACTCCAGCTCTGAGAAGGGGACAGGGGAAAGGACCTTTCCCATCACATCTCAAATTAATTCTTTAAGCTTTGAACCAGTTAACCCTGTCTTTACTGTTGTTGCAGCACAAACTGACTGAGTGGGATGTCTGGACTGAACCACAGGCAAGAATCTCTCTTCCCAAACAGAGAGGACTGCTGGAAGAAGCTCGTGATGGAATTACCAGAGTTGAGTTTTTAATTGTCAAGCCCTAGAGAGCTAGAGAGGTCACAAAAAAACATGACAGAAGGCACAGAAGATGAAGATTATTAGCATGATCAGAATTTAAGTGCAGGCAGGAAAATAAAGAGACCAGAAATATCTTGCTAAGAAATAACAGAGTTTTCAAAGCAAGATCTAAAGTATGTTAATTAGTGGAAAGGCAAAACACCTTTACCTTTAGCCAAAGACTGCCTGATCTGCCACCTTACACATTATTTTAACAAAACTACCAAAGCAAGAGGTCCTGTGTGTCACATCAGCTTGCAAACTCAAGCTGCCTTTGTTTTGGGCAAAAGGCAGGCTGTGAGGTGCTGAGGTTTGGCTGAGGTGTCAGGTCTGGCTGCCCTGGGAGGAGGGAAGATTGTGGGAACGGAGAGCTGAAGTCCTGTGCTTGGGGCAAGCCCTGGTGCACAAAGCAGGGCCAGGTTGGGTCAGGCAGGAGCAGGGGACATTTCATTGTGCCCTGGCTGCTGCTGCCTTTCCTTCCTGCCTCAGTGGCCACTGATTACAGGCTGCAGCTGCTAAATACTTCAGAGGGTGGTCTGAACCTTTGGGGAATCAAAGGCATAGCATTTCTCTTCTGGACTCTTTGTCCCTTAGGGGTTCACTGCTGGCTGAGCAGGCGCAGAGCTTGCTCTCTCCAACAGGCTCAGCAGCAGCCTGTTTCATCCAAGCAGGTTGAAGGCAAAACCCTGAACCTTGTTCGTCTCTACAGGCCTCTGAGAGAGAATAGTAATCAAAATTGATTTAATATTCTTGGGCTGAATATTGAATTTCCCTTCAGAACTTATCCGCAGAGGATACAATGTACTTGTTAGCCCCAAAAGTCACTTGAGTGGGTGGATAAAACAAAGCAAAACCCCAAACCAAAAGCCTGAACTCTTAATCTGTAAATTTCTGGAGAGAATATTAGCTTTTTATTGTTTCCCTATCAATAAAATGCAGGAAATAGTCCCAAATGCCTCATCTCTACAACTTCCCATTATTTATCACATCAAATGTCCCTTCTTCCAGGCCTTTTGGTTTACTCCTGCAAATAGATTATGCAAGTATGTCCTACAGTTCAGCATATGGAACAGAACAGATCCAAACTCTGTTCAATCAAATGCAAAGTGCCTTCATGTGCTGCTGCTTCAGAGTGTGAGCTCTCGGAGAAGGCAATGCACCGAACTGTATTATGAGCTGAGAGTATGAAAACACCCAGGTAGTCTTGGAAAAATGGTTAATCAGTAAGTATTCACTGGAGCTGGCAAGCAAGCACATTTTGCAAATGCTTGTTTCATAAATATTTATTTTAAAAATTGAATTTTGGCAGTTTTCAGACAAAAGAAGCCATAAAGCAGTGAATAGAAACTTCAAGATTACAATTCTTGTGTGTGTGATTTTTTTTTCTTTGCATCCCTTATAACTTCTTTTCTTCTTTTTCAGTTTGAAAGAACTGAAGAAACTAAAATCTACAGAATCCTGTCTCAGGCAAAATGTGGAGCCAGCACCAGGTATCCAGAAGAATGAGTCAGTAACGAAGAAACCTACAGCTTGTAACCAAAATGCCTCAAGCTGTTTGCATTAAGTTATCTTGAATAAACTATGTGCTGTGTATTTCCTGAAAAGCATGACCAAAAACTCACTGAGACAGAGGATCTCCAAGCAGGTTATGGCTAAAAGCCTGACTAATGTTTTATGTGTCTTTTTGGGTCATATCCAGAAGGATATTTGTTTGTTTTTACTCATTTCTTACTCATGAAAAAAAACCCCAACAACCCATTGAACTTAAGTGGGGTTTACAATACAGGATTCATTTTTCACTTGTTAGAGAGCATTTCCTCTAGACTGTAGACAAATTATTTCCCAGCACAGAAAAATCTGTCTTGATGTGGTCAAGATTTAAAATTTAGTAATGTACTTCCTCTACTGGGGATGTTCTGAATTTCTTCAGTGCAGTGAATCATTCTGGTGGTGGAACCAAACTCAACTTACTTATGCTGAATGGCAAAAGAACAACAAAAACTTTCACAAATTTGAAAATATCACTGAAAAAGAATAAAAGCATAATTGTCTTCAGCCATTATGGGCTGCCCTAATTTGAATCACATGGGAAAATTCTTTGTTAATGGCTTTCTTCTTTTACTCTTCATTGGCAACAAACCAAACCAAACCAAACCCTTTTCTTTGTTCTTTTCCTTTATGCATTACTTTTCCATTTGACTTTAGGAGAAGCTGGTCCTGTGGGTTAGCAAAGATCTTGAAGTACTGGAGATCTTGGGTCATTTTCACAGATTTCTTGAACAGCCATGGACTGACCACGTTACCTCCACTACTGTTCTGTAAAATGGGGATATTCCACTTTACCTTAGAAGGTCGTTGCTAGAAATCTATTTACTGCTGTAAGATGTCCAGCTACCACAGGATTATTCAAGGCATATATATATATATAGTTTGTATTTTTCCTTACAAGTGTGTGCTGTATAGATTTATGCTAATAAGTCCCGATGATGATTCATGATGAGGAACAAATTTGAATAGATTTAAATACATACATGTAAAAGAAATAACACTCTTTGAAATATAAATGTGAGAATTCCTTTAGGTGTAGTGCTGGCAGCCTTCATGTCAGACGATACTGGCAGGTGCCAGGCACAAGGAGCCAGGCAGACTGATTTATGCAGCTTTCTGCTGGAAGACCCCAAAAACTGCAACCCTCTATCACTCCCAGCCATGGGGCAGGTGGTGAGATGATCTCCAGTGATGCCTCCTTCAGCTTTTAAACCCAAGTAGAAGGTTTATTCCTGTGTGTTCTGGACCTACAGTCTTTTGTCTGCTTTTCTATACCAGCTTCTCCATGTTTGATATTCATTTTATTCCCCTCCTTAGAGTATTATTTACAACTGAATAGCAGAATTTTATAGGCTGAGCTGACAGGGCACTAAATATAGCAATAGCAGGGCAGTTCCCCACTCTAATCATCTCCTTCTGCTTTTATGTAGATAGTAAATGATGGGCCACAGAGGGAATTGCCATTTGTCTCTAGGAAATGCATGTCAAAGGAGTTTAAGCGCTACATCCTGCCCACACCGAGGGAAGTTAACTTAGGCTTGACGCAGCAGTGCTGGCTTTTCCTAGCACTGACGAGTTGCAGAGGAGATCTTTAGTCCTTCAGCCGAGTGCCATAGAGACCATGTTTTTGAATAGGGTATTTACAATGGCAAATGGCACCATTTCTAGCCTGAAGTAACAGGCAAATTTCAGCCAAAAAACGGTGCCATTCATTCAGATCATCCCCCTCGCTGACCCCGTTGCCCACATGCGTCTGTCTGGGCTTTGGGAAGCAGCCACGCCTTGGCCGGGGCTTGGCTCTGCCACACCAGGACCCGGGCCAGCCTCAAGGCTGCCATTCGCTTTGTTCGTGCGTTGGGCTCGTTCCTCTGACTCGCCTCCCCTGAGCCAGCTGACTTGCCTGTGCTTTTTTCCCTCTGCCAAGTCTACTTTGCTGCCTTCTTTCAGGTCTGGAGCCGTTCTGCTGCCTGCTCTTTTAACAGCTGTCCAAGTGTGCAGGAACAGTCGAACCAACGCTAAAACTTCGCCAGCTCTGCTCACTTGGGTCCTACAACTTAAACGCAGTGTGCAAAAGTTTAAGCAGCAGCTTCGTTGATGGGACTTAGCCCTAAATCCACACAAATCCAAGGTAATCTGGAAGCAGCTCACTGCTGCTTTCGTATCAGCGAGAGACGGCTTCAGCCGAGACGGGGGCTGAAGGAGCTGGGAGCTGTGTGCGTGCCTTGACAGAGAAAGTTTGTGATCTAAAGGTTTCAAAATCTGCATAATGAAAACTGCCAGAAAGTTTAGTGCAGCAGTTCTGCTTTTCCCCGTGAAGAGCTACAGG
The DNA here is from genome assembly GCA_013399225.1 of Rhipidura dahli. Lineage (NCBI taxonomy): Eukaryota > Metazoa > Chordata > Aves > Passeriformes > Rhipiduridae > Rhipidura > Rhipidura dahli. The sequence continues at coordinate 153,310 of VXAC01002678.1, read as the reverse complement.
GCACAGGTTAAGGCTCAGCTCCAAGAAGAGTGAGGTATTGCAATGCAAAGGAGCAGAGGAGATGCTGAGTACAAGGATATCAGTTAAACTTTCTGCCCAGCCTAAGGGTTCTTGATGTGTTTTATCCATTGGCTGACTAATGCAAAATACAAAAGTATTCTGCCTGGCAAGCCAGGAGCAGAACTGCAGTCTCCACCCTCCCAAAGGATGACTTAAATATGAAGCTACAATTCCATGTTCTTCCTTTCCTTCTGCCTGCTCAAATGCTTTCTTAATTCTTTAATGCAAAGTAGGAAGGCACCAGAATGAAGAGCTCTCTCTTCCTCCAGAAAAGCCTCAGACAGGGTGGACAGAGCCTTCTCCTGGGAACACCAGCAACTCTCCTCCTGCCTTTAGTGGAAATAAAATCACACTCCCCATGTTCTGAGTGACCACCTAACCCTGAGGTACCGGAGGAACGGGGTGCTGCCTCCTCCCGAGCTGTGTGTTGGCGCACAGCACCAGGTACGCTGGTATTATGTACCTAGGTGGTCTCAGCAGTGACCAGAGTCACCCAGTGAGCCAAACCACCAGCCTGATTGTACAGGAGTGTGGGCAGGAGCAAAAGCACAGACTTAGTCACCCAAGGGATATGAGCACTTCATAGTCCACTCCTGGATTTAGACATTCTTTGTGAAGTCACCATTCAGTAAGAATTGTCTTATACCCTCATGAATGTACAAAATACAGATGATTATAGTGGTCTATAAAACCCAAAAAACGGACACATTGTTTACTTCAGTAATTGCTTATTACAGGCAAAGCATTTCAGTGTTGCTCCTCCTGAGGTGCTAAGGTCACCTGCTGTGGTGATTCTGTTGCTGCTGTGTCCCAAGTCACCAATACTTCCCAGTTAAAACACTTCAGATGAACACAATAAAAGCCAATAAAAATTGGAAGAATTGTTGATTGGAAATGTTTCCCTATTTCTGCCACCAATGAAGGCAGTCTGCCTGTTTGCAGGGTGAAACAGAGTACAAACTTTTTAATCCTCAATCCCAAATTCACCTAAAAGATTTAGGGCCAAATATTCCTCTTATTTACACCAGTGTAAATTTAGGGAAATTTCATCCAATTTAATGTACTGCCAGGTGGTGGATTTTGCTCAGATCTCATTATTTTTGGGTTTTTATTTATATTCAGCCACTGTGTGTATACACAGATACAAAGCAGTAATTTCTGCCAGCAATAAGAGAGTGGAGTTTGCTATATAAATTGGCATTTCTCAGTCAATATGTTGCAACCCCTGAAGGGGTTATAAAAACCATCTGGGGGCTTGTAAAGAACTGAAAATTTTATAACAATCTAAAGCAAAGAAAATGTCATTTCTTCTACTCTCCACAGAGCAGCACCATTCTCTTGGCAACCTGTCAAAACCATACATGAAACAATAAATTCTTTAGGCTTATCACTTTTACCTTTTTTTTTTTTACTTTAGCTTTATAAAACATGGATGAGAACCAGGTAGTTTCTTTTTTTGGGGTTTTTTTTGTTGTTGTTGTTGGTGGTTTTTTTTTGTTTGTTTTGCTTTTTTTCCCTTTTATATAGGATTTCCAATCTGAACTGCTTGAGATATGTTACTTTCAAATTTTTGGCCTCAAAAGGCAGTAGATTTCTTTAAGGGCCTCCACCTTGGTCTTTTCCTAACCTGCTTGTTAAAACTGCAGCCTATTTTGTCAAGCTTAGGCTTGTTTGTGTTGGAGCCAGTTTTTCTATTTCACTGTGACTTTTTGCCTGTCAGCTTCCTCTTTCAACCTAAATCATACAGGGAAACATCAACATTTCCCTTTGTGGGAAGAGATGTTTTGCATCGAGTGGAAAAAATGGATGAGATTTCCTGTATCCTTATTAGCAATGTGGTGTACAGTTTGAAATCTGCCCTTTCTAAGGTGAGATACCATCTGAAGAGCCTCTCTGCTTTTAAATATAGCCTAACAGCACATGCAACTTGTCAGTGAATTTTGCTTTCAGGTACGCATCTTTCATCTCTGTACATAGGTACTTAGCTATGAAATTAGTTCCAGTAGCAACCAAGTGTGTCCCACCTAAAGGAATCAGAGACTAAATTCAGAAAAAAAGGCTCATTGTTTGGTTTTTTTTCCCCTGCCAGGATGAGATGTCTCACACAAGCAACTGGGCAAGCAGCAGAGCTGGTGAGGCTCTGAGAGGGTGGTGAGGCTGGTGAGAGGGGCAGAGAGAAAAGGAGAGGATGGGAATGCTCCCCTTTTGGCAGCTGTTTGGTTGGGTGGGCAAATCTCAGGCAGCTTCACCTCAAACTGCTCGACTTCAGCTATCTCTGCCTCATTTCCAAAAATCTTTGTTCATGTGAAGTACTTAGTAGATGTGGTGCCTCACTCTTTCCAAAAACCCTGATAATTAACTGTTTAGTGGGCACAAATTTGATCATGTAAACCATTTGCTAAGGAGAAGGAACAGTGACTTCTTGCCTGGGTGGGAGGTGGGTGCCCTGAATGGGCCATGGGCTATGTGACACTAACTAAGGGGAGGAACTCCACTTCTGGCTTTTACTCTTTAGCGCCATTTTCACTGGACTGGAACTGTGCTGTCCAAACTGGCTGAAATCAAAACTTGGACAATTTCATGTAATTTGCTTGGAACACAGCCTCTTTATCCCTGTCCCATTTCTACTGGAGACAGACTTATAAAGTCTGCACGTGCAGAGGCTGGATTCAGATCCAAGCTGAGGGCGTGTGGGGGCTTGGCTGTTGGCTCAGGTCTTCAGGCTGTGAGACTAGAACCAGGATTCCTGCTCCAGGACCTGAGTTCAGCTAGCTAGCCAGGGTTGAGCTCTTCTGATGCCTTTCCATAAGCCAGATTGTACCAAAATGCTCCAAAAATCATCCGGTGGTATTTTTCCCATATAGTTTTCGTGATGCTAAGTGGTTGGGCAGGAGATGTGACATGGTCTACACAGCTTTCTGCCTTCATCCCTGAGAGAAAATGGATACCCAAGGGTTGTCTCTGCTAATATGAAACATCATGCAAAAGGTGGCTGTTAGGTGTTTTTGTGGGGTTTTTTGGTTTCTTAATTAATCTCTATTCTCAATTCAGAAACGGATCTGTGTAGGAATGATGTTATGAAGCATTTTGGGAAAAGAAGCTAAAATTTAATTATAATTTAAAAGTCGAGCTAGTTAGTAAATAGCCCAACAAATGTCCACCCCAGCTGGCTCTGCCCATGAAGAAACCATTCCTGGACAGCCCAGCCTTCTGGCACCAGCATCTTATCTCGACATAATTCGCCCTGCCCTGGCTGAGGCTGAGCTCCTTGCCTCAGTGCACTGCCTTGCTGTGCCACCTCTCTCATCCTTCTTTCCATCATTTTGGTTTTGCCCAGGCACAGGATCCCTGTACTGAGAGAGCCACCTTGATGGTGACACAAGGCTCTCCACCCGGAAGACCAACAACAGCTGCCACTGCTGTTGCTCCGGCTCATGCCAGGAGATGGATTGTTTTCATTTTTTATCCAGAGAAGTCCAAACTCCGGAGGGAAGAAATGTGGTTTATTGCATACTCATCCTGTTTCTTCAAAGCTGAACTGTGCCATGCATGAAAATTTTTTTGGAAACCGGGAGCAGAAACGATGACTTAACAAGGCAGTGCTGTCCGCTGCCGCACCAACATACTGCCAACACTGGTTTTTCTGAAGTCGTCAGCATTACTGTTTTTGTACAAAGAGTGGAAATTTCTTCTTGTGCTTTGTCAATCAAGGAGTGCAGGGCTGACAGTCAGTGTTGAGGTTAACACGTGTTTTCCCAGGTTTACACTTCTGTCCTTCCCATACCGCTGTGCCTGTGCTGTTAGGCTGGAGCAGCAACAACTTCCCTCCCTCAGATCCCTCCCGTTGTTCGTGCAGATTAAAACCCCAGTGCCATATAAGGGATGGAGGTCCTGGGCTGAGGCATTTCCTCATCCCTTAGTGGGGACGTCGGTGCAGTGGGGGCACACGGGGAGGCCTGGAGGCTGCGGGGAGGTGTCCCTTAGCCGGAATCCCCCAACCTCCCACCACGCCACTGCCAGGAAGGGACCGCATGGCGTTGGCCTCGGTGGACTCTGTCCCCTCACCACCCCCTGGGTCTCCTGCCGTCCTGCCGGGCCGAGCCTCGCCCCGTGGGCACCTCCACTGCCGCCTCGGCTTCTCCTTCTCCCCGACGCGGCTGGTGCGCCTCCCGCTGAGCCAGCGGGGCTGGGGAGGACGCCCGGGGCACCCCCGCGCCTGGGCGATGGGGGTCCGGGACTACGGCCCGCCCAGCACTCGGAGTTCAGGCCGAGCGCGTCCCCGGGGCTCGCCCCCAGCCCCGCTCCCAGGCGCGGGCAACGCTGCCCTGGGCGGGCCCGCNGTGCGCTCCCGGCGGACAGCGGCGGGGGAGGTGAGCGGGGCACCGCTGGCGCCCGGCGGGAGGGACGGGGCCGGGGCACCGCGCGGGGGAACCGGGGGGCCCGAAGTTTGGCCGCTGACAATCCGGAGGCCGCGGGGGTCTCTCCGGCGGCTCCTCGCTGTGCGCTGCCTGTTACCTGCTCTCACAAGTTTCCCAGCGCCGGGTGCGTGGGCGCTGTGCCGGGAGCGGGGCTTCTGGCGCGCTGAGCTCCTTCTGCTTGTTGGCTTTTTGAAAGCAAAAGAAAGCTTTTTTTTTTTTTTTTTTTCCCCCAAAAACAGGGGGTTTTAAGGCTGGGNNNTTTTCCCCCAAAACAAGCGGGTTTTAAGGCTGGCAGCCCGCGGGTCGCAGCATCACCGGCGCGTCCCGGGCGGCGCGGGAGACGCTTCGCTCCCGGGTGCGGAAGAGGTGGCACTTCCCGAGCATCGGCTGCGCTGGGAGAGCTTGGAAACTGGAAGTTGCTCGCTTCATTCGTGTCTCTTGTGTGCTGTGAGAGAGAGCTTGCTGGTCTCTTGCTAAGTAAAAGTAATAAATCATAATTCAGTTAGTAACTGAAATTTTCTTGGCATGTCGCATGATAGAGTAACCGGGAGGGGGGAAACAATCGCAGCCATTGCCGGTTGGGGAGGAAGGGGTGATCTTCTGATACTGTAACAGGGTTTGGAAAGGGCTGGTGTCATCACGTTGTGTGCTGAAGCGGAGAACTGGTTAGCCAAAACTCTGATCTCGGCTCACTTTGGAATGATATGGGAGCTGCTTCGTGTATCGAGTTCTGAGAGTATTTGGAACTTCAGAGTATGCCTCGGGAGAGAATCTTTTGTCTCTTGGTGAAAATGGTGTCTGATATTTTGGCTCAGTGTTGTGCAATGTAGTAGGATCTTAACAGACAATGCCTTTGGAGAGACAATTGTACTAACAAATAGGTGTTAAAATGTCAAATTTCCCATAAAACTAGGGAATATCTATTTATGGATTAGAGGCCTCAGTGCGATTTATTTTTCTCCCCATTTCTCATGCCTACATATGATTCTGAACATGGTTTGGCTTTTGTGGTTGTAATCGCATTCTTGGGCAACTTCCTGAAAGAGAAACCTGGTAGACTGATTTCTTTTCTCGCCTCACTGAAAAATGACCTCTTCTTCCATCACTTTCTCTTGTGTGAGCATTTAATAATGTCTTGTCCCCAGCTTGCCACAGGAATTCATTAGAAACCTGATTTTGTAGGGACTATTCACAAAATGTACGTAGGTGTAAGCAGCTGTGCTGCTGTGTAGCTTCGGAAAACAGTAGAAGCTGCAGACATCCTTGAGGAAAGTGAAAAGCAGCTGCATGCCTGCTGAGTGCTTGGATGAGTCTTTGAAGCGTGAGGTGAAGACCGATGCAAATTAAAAAGCAGAATGATTAAGTAGATTAGTTCAACTGCATATAAGATATACTAGGTTGGAGTTCTAGCGTTTTGTGGGATGTGATTAAACTCATGAGAATAGCAGCTGTTTGGCACAGGAGCAAACTTCAAGTGATGAATGCTAGTCCACAGCTTTTTACAGTTACAGACAAGTTGTATGTCAGGCAGCCTATAAGCAAATTCTGTCAGTGTTCTTGAGATGCTGAAAAGCAGCTTCTCTGAGCATTGCTGTTTTATGTGCTCCCCAGGTATGAGGATGATAAAAGAACTCCTCTTTGCTTTGATTGGTGATATGGCCATCACTATAGTCACACATATATTTATATCTATATATAGCTCTATGTATCTCATGTGGGAGGCAGTAGAAACTCATGTCAGAACAAAAAGGGAAAACAGAAACCTGCAGAGGATTTTGTCTCAAGGTATATACAGAAGTGTTGAAGCTTCTGTTTGGTGTTGTCATTGACAACCAGGAGAATAGCATCTCTTAGTGGCATGTGGAGACTTTTAGTCTGGGTCTCTAAATCACACAGGCAGAAACGTGCTCCCGTCCTAGAGCTTCTTAGCAGCATACTGCTAGGCAGAAAAATGTCGAGCAGGGAGCCCAGTAAGTTGCAGCAGGTATTTTTAGACTAGGCTGAAGTGAGTGTGTGTGTAAAAATACTGAATAATTAACCACCTCACCTTACTGCTGGGCATTACATTGGAGAGGTGTATAAATTCTATGCATCCACAGCAAGGGATCTGTTCAGAGGGAGCTCTGGCTAGAGATTTGTGTTGCTGCTTTGGTGGTGGGCACACCATCTACCTGGCTCATGCACCTGGTTGTGGCTTTTCATTCTTGATGGGTAACTACTGTGCTCATTCTTGAAAAAGCTGAGGCTTGGTAGAAGGTTTTTCTTGGAAGCTGGGGTTAGGGTTGTCTGGGCTGCTTGAATTGCTTAATCACAAGCATGCATGAAAGAGCATGCTTTTGTAATACTGATTAGGGGGAAATTCATTCTAATCATCAAAACATTTCCAGTCAACTTGGTATGTTAACTGAATTCTGCAGTTCTTTAGGGTCAAAGGTCTTATACATGAGAAGACAGGGAAAAGATGGATTAATCATTGCTAATCTGTAAAGTCATGCTAGATAGAGTCATCTTTATGTGCCTCTGGGCATCTTCCCAGTCACCTGTGGCATAGCTAACAAATCACGTTTTACAGTAAAGTGCTGGCCTGTAAGAACTGCGTGTTTCAGTGCACCTATACTAGCCATAAAAATCTTTTGAATAAGCAGAGTGATACAAAGATTTGCCTCTTTTTGGCTTTGAAGAGCAGGTAGTGGTAGCATGGAGTAGTCAATCACCTGCATGTGAATTTAAAGATTTACTGTAAATTTAAAGAGTCAGTGTAAGTTGGGGAACAATGAAAATATAAGAAGGTTTTTATTATTATTAAAGTAGATAGCTTCTTTGTGCGAAAATGAGAAAACTGAGTATGTGCAACCATGTACATATTCAAGTATGTCTCCTCTGTGCTGGTTAAAGTGGTGGGAGGAGAGCAAAAAGAGGTCGTAGCATTCTACAGCTGTAGCTACACAAATGTATAAGCTGGCATGCTATGGGGAGAAAAAGCTGTCCTGTGTTCTGCTTGCTCCTGTCTCTCTTTAGGGATAGACTCTAGTTTGTACTTGACTTATGTGAATACTTCTTCAAGCAGAGCTGAGGTCTCTGCTGAAGTGAGAGCCAGTAATCATGGACAGGAAAAGGATGGGACAGTTTTGGTGGTAATGCTGGCCATAGGTTCTTGAGCTGTTTGTAATGGCCTTGAAATACACTTAAGTGCTAACTGAAATGCTTTCTGAATCTGTTAGCACCTCTCCTTGAACAGTGCCTGTGGAAAAACATGCATTTTGGCAGCTGCTGTATCTTTTCTGTGGTCTGGTGTTCACCTTTAATGGCCAGAAGGATGTTTTTTCCCTTATTTTCAGGCTGAAATCAAAAGGTGCCTCATGCTGTGCTCCAATAATTATGCCACAAAGCCGTTTAACTATGAAAGCATATTCATCTTGTGGAATTATCTCCCCTTGGTGAAAATGTCAGTTTTGCTGACCATGCTCAGCCATGTGATGTAAAGTCTCCTGTTGTCACCCTGGGCTTTAGAAACAGCAGCCTGAAATTCTCTTTAGTATTATGGGATCACAAAAGCAATTGTGGAAGGCATCAAGACTGATTGCCAGTGAGTTCTGAGTGGAAGAAGCCTGTTTAAGGCTGTGTATATGTAGTGGCCTTGGCATGCAGGTAGGGTGGTTTGTGAGAAATATGAGTTGCCAAGAGACTGTAAGCTACAGTCGTCTGTTCCACTGGAGTCTCCAGAAGCACTAGTGAGAAATGCTGGTACATTCCAGTTCTTAGTTTGGCTGATGTACAGGCAATATGAATTTATGTTCATCAGCTATATAGCTTTGACCAAGCCTTGTTTTTTAGTTAAATGCATTCTGTAGCATTCTGTAGTCTGTCTTAACACTAAGAACTTGCACTTTAAGCTTCCGTTCCTGTAGAAGGGCACGTTGTGGTATTTAGAGATGTTTCTCACTGCTTCTGAGATGGCTCTGTCATGTGGTGTGAACTGTAATCTTCTGCTGGCCAAAGGCTGAGCAGCGTTTGAGGTTTTTTGTTTTAATAGGAGAGGGGCAGCTTCCCATTAGCTCTGACAGGTTACAGGTACAAAACCAAGGGGAGAACTGAGCATAACTAACTTTTCCTCTTCCATTCTGTTACCCTATAACTTAACATCCCTAAGCAATCTAAGAAATGTTACGTAGAAGTTGGTGTATTATCTGTTAGCTATACATCTCCATCTTGCTATACACCCTCCTCTTCCAGAAAGAGTTCATGTGGCTGTCTCAGCAGTTAAACAGGCTGAGGCCTCCAGCTGCTCTGGCAGCTTGCTTGAAGAGGCTGCTTTCCCAGCTAATTGCCTACTTCCTCTGCAGAGGTTCGTCATCTGCATTACAGAAATAGTGATGGACTCTGTGGAGGCTTCTCAGCCAACACAGTTCACAACTCAGCCTACAAACTCTCAAGCTGCACTAAATCAGACAGATTAATACATCAGGTCATGACCTCCTCTTGGAGAATTCTTGTGCATAGTTCATACTCAGTTGTCCCATTTTTTACTATGGAAATTTAAATCATGTCTTCCCAGAAACCTGTAGTAAAGCCAGTGGGATCAATCAGAAGTGAGGTCAGTTTAGCAAAAGTTGTGTTTTCTTAAATACCGGTCTTTAAATAGCTGGTAGTTCTCTTATTAAATGTAAGGTTCTTGCAGATGACTACCTGAGCATACGGATGGGGTTCCCAGCGCAAGGCTTCATTCCTGCATCCTTACAGCATCTGTGACTTCTGATGCTTTTGTGGTTGGCTACTTCTACTTCTAGAGCTTTCTGGCAGGAAAATATTAATATAAGTAAATGTGCTTGCTGTATGAGTGTCCTTATCCTTTTTGGGTAACCTTCAAGCTAGAGCTGGAATGGCTGAGAAAAGGCCACTGAAAATTAGTATCTCATGTTCCTGTGAGCTTGGGTCTGTTTCAGTAATGCTGTCCTGGATATGGAAAATCAATATACTTTTTCATCTTAAATGTGAATAAATTAGCTACATTACACTTTAAGGGTTATATTTGTTATATGTTTTTTCAGATAAGAAGGTTTCTAAATTAGCTTGCAAATAGGAAGTGGTTGATTGCTAATGTTGTACAGTGTGATTAATAAATAAATAAAAGGCTAGTCACCTATTACTCTGCAAATCTCTAACCATGAGTACAGTAAATGGTTAGAACAGTGTTCCTGATCTCTCCAAGTATTCTGTCATTTGGTAGCATTCCCTATATACAAATGCTTAAAGTATTGGGTCTTGGCTATCAATGAGTCTGTGTAAGTACAAGTTTTTTATGAAAGTTCTCGTTACAAACAGAGAACACTGGAATTCCAGTTTATTTTTATGGTGAAATGACTGTATTGACTGTATCCATGTAACTTTAGAGAACTACCTACACTGTTACTGCCACAGTCTTTCCTCTTGTAGGAGGAGGGTTAAGTGAAAACTTAGTAACACTGAATTACTTGCATTATTTCAAGTGAGGTTTCTTAAAGTCCTCTGCTGGGAGACTGTCTCCCCATCTTCTGTGGTGAGTTGGGCATCTCTAAACCCAGCATGCATTGGCTTCACTTAGGTGTTGTGTGTCTGATAGATCCTGCCACCTCTCTTAGCTTCCCAGGAGTAATAAAAATGTAAATAATGTAAAAATATTATGGCTCTGTAAAAAACCTAATTTTCAGTTATGCTGTAAACCCCAACTGAACCATAGAGTATGGAGTGATGGGCACTGGGCTTTGGAATACTGTTCAGTAGGAAATACAAGTACCTCTTTTGTTGAGTAACCTAAACCTAAAAGGTGTAGAATCTGAAGGCAGTCATCTCTCTTCTACTCTGCAGTAACAGTGGCTGTCAAAGCAATACTGAAATTTTCACTTTTGGCTTCAGGACTCCATTTTGTACCTTTAGTTTTCTTTATTTCTTATACAGATACTTTTTTCTTTGCTTGACAGTTCTTTAAGTCCAGCTGTTACAGATACTGGTGTCTTAACCCTTCTGAAGAAGGATGTATACTGGAAAGTTCTTGGCATTCAATCTTCTACAAGCACAGCTTTCCACACAGTTCCCAAATGGCCACGGAGCCATCTCCTCAAGGCTATTTCTACTCTCCCAGCCTGCTAGGTGTAAGAAGCAGGGCATGTGTCACTGGCCAGCAGATTAAAATTTGCTGGAAAAGGAGAACCAGATTTGTTTGTGCTGCAGGGATGTAGTGGTGAGAGAGTCTTGCTGCCATATGGCACCAAGATACCTGCAACAAGTGAAAATGAGTAAGGGTACTGGGTTTCCCTTTAATATTTCTTTAAGGAAGAAAAGATGGTGGAATCCTAAAGCAGAAGGGAACTTAGGGTGAAGGTGGTGGTGAGGTGCCTGATAAGACACCAGCCATCGTTAGTCCAGCACCTTGTGGGCTGTTTCCTTCATAAATCTGTCCTTACACAGCCCATTGCCAAGGAGTTAATACCCTGTACCTTATTAATGGGAGCTGGCAGTGCCTTTTGCTCCTAATGAGCCTGTGGTTGCATAGTGAGCATTGTTGATGTACAGTAAATGGGGGAACTGTGGTTCCATGAGGCCTTTCTTCCACAAAAAAAACTGTAAGTAGGAGCTTGAATTTAGGCAAATGCTATGATTGTTGAACTCCTGTTCCCCCTACTGGGGTGAATCCAGACAAGAAGGAACCTCCCCACCATGTTGTGAAACTCTGCTCTGCTCCCTCTTTTGGGGAAACTGGTTCTGCAGCATTAGTCTTGGTGAGCTGACTGTCCCATACTTGTTCCTTCATTATGTTAAAATAACCACATTGCATAAAGAACTTAAGATGAACCAAAGCACTTCTTTAATACAGGGATACCAGTAAATTAAAAACATCATTCTCTTTAATCTTCCTGATATTGTAAGACTTGATAATAGATCTTGGAGAATTCTGTGGAAACTCTGTTTTAAATACAGGAATAAATAATACCTAGAAACTTAAACACTAGTAGTTGAGCCTACAGTAACAAGAGAACACATAAAATTTGAAAATGGTGATAGAATTGTGCAGTACCAGAATAGTCTCCACAAGTCCCCTGCCCTGTCATCTGTATTTGCTTCATGAAGCAGAGCTAACGTTGGCTTTTTAAATCACGTATAAATGAGGGATGGATGTAAAAGAAAATGATACATAAATGCCTATCTATGTTCTTGAAACTCTGAATAGTGTCTGTGTAGTTGTTGTACGGTCACAACTCAGTGGTGAAGTAAAAAACTCTGCTCATCATGCTTTGCATGATGTGAAGTTGATCTTTGAACTACCATGAACCACCACCAAATTCTGTAGAAGAGCGATACTGGTGAGGAAAATCAGTTTGGCTCATGAACTGGAGACCCTGGTCACGAGGCTGTAGACAGTTTGAAATGGAGCTTGTCTCTCTGCAGTTCATGCTTACCAGAAACTCCCAAAAAGAGGGTGGTGGTCAGGACTGTGCTTAAAGAAGCAGTAAACTCCAACTTCCTGCTCATGTGGGAGCAGTGCTTGGACGAAGGAATGGTTCCTGTGTGGGACCAGCTGGTTTTACAAGCCGGTGCTCTGCAGGGAAATTCCCACTTGGCAGGGGAGGCTGGTTGGCCAAAGCTGAACAGGCTTTCCAGATTGCACTAAAAACCTGAGAGAAATACGAATAGCAGAGAAAGGATTAAGGTTGGGAGAAGAAATCTCCAGAACCAGTACCATGCTTTTTGGAGTCATGTGCAATGGTGGCTGTAGTGCCTGAAGTCAGACTGATATCTTAACATGTAAAATTATTTCTTTAAAACCCCCATCATTTCCAGCTTATCTCTCTGTACAAGTAATGTTTATATCTTGTTGACAGTAACTTACTCCTCTTCAGAGCAGCATTGAGTACTGAGCTGTTTAAAACCTAGCAATCATCCTTTCTTGGTGACACTCTGCATGTACTAAACTTTCCAGGTATTGAGTAATAATGGAGTTGTTAGATGAAAAGGGAGAGCCAACACTCAGGACGTACCAGGAAATGTGGAGGAAGATGAAACATTTCACAGATCTGTCATTTCAAAAAAGCCAGAACTTCAGCAGGCTGAACTCGTGTTCAGGATGAGGAGAGGATACTGAAGCTGAAGGCTTTGGTATGGAAGAAGCTTAGGCAAAAGGGGAGTTGGAACACCTGTGAGGTGGGGAGAAGCCCACCAAGAGGCTGGAGTGTTTTACCTTGCTGCCAAGTGGGCATCAGCTGAAAAACAAGACCCAGCATATGATCTTCCCACTGCAATCAGAGTGGTCTCATTTCTTGGGAGAAACAATTGCTGTGTGTTCAGCCAGCTCCTTTAATCACTGCTAACAAGTTTGGTTGAGTATTTATTCAGTCCTGCTGGAGAGCGTTGGTTAAATGCCTGAAGTGAAGCTGCTTTCTTTCAGCTCATGTGTCAGTTGAAATAAGACTTTTAAATTAGTACCCCAGATGACATTGGCATGAAAATGTCAACATCTCAACTTGGCGAGCTCCCTGAATGCTTGTTCCAGGCTGACTTTCTCTGGGCACATGGGCTGCCCAGTGCCTTCCCTTGGGCTCAGGGGATCTGAGGTTTTTGGACTCAATGGAGTGTCGCCAGCAACGCTGTGAGACTGCTCTTCAATTTTGGTCCCTTAAGCTGTGCTTGCTGCTGGTTACAGCTATTCACAGAAGTGTGGTCTGGTGTCTAAACTTCCTTATGCTTGATATGTCTTCAAAGGAACTACAGAAGGAGCCTTTTGGATTATACATTAGTGCTGCTGAAGTCAGGCTTCAAAATAAACATTAGGAGGTGTCTCATAGGGAGTGCAGTCATTACAGAGATCTAAAAATCTATGTACAGTTCATTATTTCATCCTCAATCCATGGCAAAGTGCTCTTCAGCCTCTCTGGGAAAGGCCTTTTCTCCAGCTTGGGTATTAAATATGTGTATTTTTCAAGTCATATTTTTACCTCTGATCTTGAACCAAACTAATTTCTCTTTTTCCTCTTGGGAAGACTGCAGCAGCCTCAAGTGGCTCTCTGAAAATGAAGTCCTTCCTAAGATAGTTTTTTCCTGTAGGAGGATTTTCATTGTTAGCAGTTTTTTTGTGCTTGGGGCTGAAGATGTAACTTTTCCCTGCTCTGCCAAATGCTTTTCTAGACGCAGATTAAACAGTCCAAATTAATATAGCTTTGCTTTTGTAACAAGCATTCTATAAATGCAATTATATCCTCTTTGTTGATTTAACTGCTTCCATAATAATTTCATCTGAAAAATTTAAACTAGGTACTATGAGGATGATCTGAATAGCTGAACCTAGTGAGAGATGAGTGTGCTGCCCAGTATGTCTGAGAGTTATTGTTTGCAACACCATCTTGAAGCTGAGGTCATCCCAGTATTGGTAGCCTGAAGACTTTTCATCATCTGTCATGAAACATCACAGAGCCATTGGTGTAGATAGGACATACTGCTGTTTTCCTCTTCTGCCTTCCCCAGAGCTCTGTGCCTGACTGGAATAGTTGTCTAAAAATTCTCTTGTGTCTCAGGCTAGGCTCTGCAGTTAGACAGAGGTATAACTGGTACTTCAGTGTGATGCACAGGAATTGGTGTGCTGCTGTTCAGTGAGGCAGGGGGAGTGGAGTTCTCGGTGTGCTTGCTGTGGAAATGACATCTTGTACAGCTGAATGTGTGACACTGATCTGTTTTGCTCAGAAACTCTAGCATTAGGGTTAAGAACTGAATTTGCATAAGAAATTGCATGGTAACACTGGCTACGTTTCTTTGGGTGAGTGACAGTATTTCCATTGCATGCTAAGTTTAAATTGTGGATGTTGTCCTTCCTGTAAGTGCTCAGTCTAAGAAGTGGGCAGCCTACCCTGAAGCAGGACACTTTTTTTGATCCAACATCTTTCAAAAGCCCACATTTATGTAAATTAATTCGCCTATACACCTTCTTCCTTCTCAGTTAACTTTGTAAAAAATATAAAGGTCATAGGCAAAGAAATGCCTAGCTTGTATTTTTGTTTGGTTTTCTGAAGCATTAGATTCAGATTTAACTCTCACTAAGTTTTTAGCTTCAGTGTTATGAAAGCTTGTTGAAAGCTTGTTGATATTCTGTGTAGCAGGTCAGCTGTTTTCCATCCTACACATCATACATCCTTTTGGATTTCTTCTCCCAGCACTGTTCTTAAGCTGTTTCTTTCAGGATATGCAAATGCACTTCTTGTTACTGAACCACATAGAAGTTGAATATAGTGAAATCCATGATGGAAATGTTAATTACAGGGATGATGCTTCTGCTCAAAGATCCAGTTATCTCCTCAGCTACCTGGTTAAATTATGCAGTGGCCATAGCAGGATGAGATCAAGAAATTACTGCTCTGTAATTGTTGATAAAAAGTGCTTTTATTCTTTTTCCATGCTCTGAGCACTGCATGACTTTATTTCACTTATTGAATAGGTATCTGCTAGAGACTGTGCTCCAAAACAGAGACCAGCCCACCTTAATAGTGTGTCAGGAGGGAGGGGTTGGGCAAATATGGAGAATTCTGGGGAAAAAAGATGTGGGATGTAATTGGTTGAAACAAAAGAAAACCACCACCAAAGTTCTGTAGCAGTGGCCTTGGGAGCAGAATTGGGTTATTTTGACAAGGCTTCACACGTCATGGGGAAAATGCAAGGCTGTCACCCTGAGTCTGGCAGGGACTGTCACCAGTGAAGTAGAAAACGTGGAGACTTGCAAAATATTCTGGGAAAGGCAAGAAGTGAAATGTCTGACTTCGGTTAGGCTTGTGCAGATGAAGTGCATAAAAGACAATGAAACATTGTTTTAGTTGATTTCCAAGTGTCACTCCTGTTGCTGTCCTCGTAGATTGCACTCAAAATAGCTGAGTTTCCTTTGGTTTGCTGTCAGGACCAGGTGGAGCTGCCTTGGTCAAAAGCAGGGTTTTCAAACTGTGCTCTGTGATTGTTATCTGGCATGGTTCCTGTCCCTCACTGCATGGGACAGGCTGTATTGCACGAACTGGAACTGTTTCTTGCTTCTAAGCGTATCTGGTAAGACTCTGTAATTGTTTTAGGGCCTTGAAGTTTCTTTGTGGTTTTTCACTAGGTCAAGGTATGAGTCTGCTTAATATTGGGATTAAGAATTTGTTTAAATTACCCCTTGGGTTTCCAGGTTAGGGAGAAGAGATGGTCACCAAACCACCAAAGAAAACCCTTAGCCCTAAACCTAGCCTTTTTTGGAGTGGTAAGCCACATTTGCCTCCTGCAAGGCAGCATTGCCATCAGTGTGGAGCTGCTGCCTGCGAGAGAGAGAATCCTTACCCTTAAGAACAAAACTAGAGGTTTCAGGTTGTTTGTGTTAGTATTGAAGAACACTGAAGAATATTCCTTAACAATTTAAATTTTTGTTTAAAAATGCAAATTTACTTTTCCTGTCAGGCTGTTGGCTCTCCCCCATGACATCTTCCTGCTGTAGCCGGTGGTGAGGGGTGCAAGACTTGTGTAACCTGCCTCAGGGGGTCAGGTGGCACTTGGGTTTTCTTCCTGCAAGGCTCAGCCCAGTCCAGCCTCAATTTTGTACTAAGCTTGAGTAGTTGCAGTTGATGGCTGGTATGAAGCTCCTTTGGAAGAAATTGTACTTAAGTGACTTCAGAATTGCTTGGGGGATTAGTAGGTTAATGGAAAAGACTTAATTATTGGGTAGGCTGTTACCCTGCTTTGTAGGACAGCGTTTTCACTTTTTCTTGCCTAACGTAAATCAGTCCAGCAAGTTCCTCTGGTCAGAAGTATACTGAAGTTGGATTTGGGGGAGAAAGATGTTTAAACTCCTGCATTATTGCATGTTTAGCATTTGGTTTGTTCTGAGCTGCAGTGACAAACTTTGAGAAAGCCAATTCTGTCCCCTCAAATGGTGTAGAAGAAAGTGGAAATGCTGTATTTGTCGCTTTCAAGTGTTTTAGCACAGTTAAAGTACATGCTATTAAAAGATGATTAAACAAATCTGTACAAACACCAGCTGGTTTTCTGATAGTCAAGTGCTCCAGCATGGTTTGAACTCACAGTGTAGGTAGGCTGGCAATGGCACAGCTCCTTGGGGTGTGTGGGAGGAGGCTGGGAATGACAAGGCTGTGGCTCTGCTGGGCCCCAGCACCCTGGGGTGCTGCACCCAGAAGAGTGAGTGTGGCATGCTGCACAGGGGGCTCCAGGGGAGCAGAGACCTGCTTTTGTATTTGTTATGCAAATTACACTTCATTCAGTTGCACACCTTCTGCAGTCTTTCTTCTGAAGTCAGCTCGGTGAGGAAACAGGCTCCTGGCTGGTCTGGAAATGGAAGTCAGTTCTGTTAACTGTGCAAATGAAGTGTCTTTAAAATGTTGTGAACAGGGAACATAATTTAATGAAATTGGAGATTGTTGCATGTTTCTCTGAGTATCTCTTTGCCCTAACAAAAAAAGGGGTTGAATGCAGTTTCATGAGGAGGAAACACAGCCTAGTAGTTACAGTGCTCAGTGTTTGACATTTGGGCTTGGTTCTCTATGATCAGTTGCTGAGAGGTCCTGAACAAAATGTTGCTGCTGCTTCTTGTGCTTCAGCTCCTAGGAGGGTAATGATACTGAACTCTGTCAGGTGTTAGACCTGCAGAGGAAGATAGGCCCATTTTGAATGTTAACTCCATTGTGTATTCATTAGGTGCTCTATTTTCTTAAATGGAAAAGTACAGTTGAAATCCAAATTTAATGTTCGCATTGTAAAATCTAAAATTTTCCTCTACACTCCTGTTACAAGAATGTCAATTATGCAACTAACTGTTATTGTTCTAGGCAGGTGTAAATTTCCACAACAGAAGCTCTGTTAGCATATGTATATATGCTTCTGTTCACTGCAGAAAATTATCTATGAGGTGTACTGTGCATCACATTGTAGTGGGTGAGGGCCACACCACAACACTTCTCAGCACTCATTTATCTAAAGGGCAATCGAAATAGAATGCCAAGGCTCATTTAACTGATACACAAAACTATCTGAACTTGGGTGTGGTGGGAAGTAGTCTCCTGAGACTTTTGTCCTTTATATGGGCACTGATATGTAGCTATGTCATGATTACTGCATTTGGAAAGCCCTAGACTTAAAATCCTGGTAGTAGAGAGTAAAATGTAGGTCTAAGTCCCATTGCCAGAGCTCTGTGAATGGTGTGTGGCATGTGTGCAAGACTTGCCTGCTCTTCAGGTAAATAAGAATTTAGGTTAAAAATGCTGTACTTGTGTGGCTTAACTTTCCCCTCTTGTTTTCTTACAGGTATCTCCAATCAGGAATCATGAACTGGCATTTTTCACTCCTCTTTGTTCTTGGGACTTTAATGTCTGTATGTTCCCAGTTCAGTTTTTACCCTCTGGAGGAGCTTAGCTCTGATGTTGGAATCCAGGTCTTCAATCAAATAGTGAAAGCTAAGCCTCAGGACAATGTTGTTGTTTCTCCTCACGGGATTGCGTCAGTCCTGGGGGTGCTGCAGCTGGGAGCTGATGGCAACACAAAGAAGCAGATGACAACCATGATGAGATACAGTGTAAATGGTCAGTGATCCTAAGGTATTTTTGGGTGTGTTTTGTCAGACTCTTCATGCTGTATGAGATGGCTTTCAAAGTGTGGTAGATTGCATCATGCATCAATTAACTCTGTTTACCAAAGTACAGAATGGATATGCTTGAAGTTAATTGGCAATTTGAGCATGGTCATGTACATATAACCAAACTGGCTTGTAAGCAGCTTGGTTAATGCCTTCAGGGCCCTGTCCAGAACTGCATTTGTCCTTGCCAAATTGTTATACAGAACAGGGTGGATGGTGGTCCAGTGCTAGCTTTGAGCAGGAAGGTGGTCGTACTCCACTTCGGGCTGTACTGAACAGCCTTTAATGTGCCACTCCTTAGGTAACAGGGTGAGAGGATATTTCTTGGCACCTCACTGAAAGCAGTGCAAACTAACCATACAGTTGATACTTTCACTTTACTCTTCAGTTTTGTTTGTGTTTCTGCTGTCAAAATCCCTGTATGTGTAGTTCTTGTAGTGCCCTCTTCTTGAAACAGCCATTTCTGCTTGTGCCTGGCACTGCATGCATCTGTGTTCGTATTCTTCTGCCAGTGTCTGCCCCTTGAGAGGGAGTAGACTGAAGATTCTTACTGCTTTAATTTGCATGCTATTTTTGTGAGTGTTTGCCAGCAAGACTTAACATCTTAGTGCCAGAATTCTGCCTTACTTCCAAGAATAGAAAACCCTCCAGGAGGTAAGTGCACATTTAAATCTTGAGCAGTATTGTCATATAACATGTTGTCTTGTCTTCATTTGCTTTGCTGTTTTGGTTCTGGGCTTAAAGCACAACAAAATGATTTGACACCTTAACATCTAAATAATATAGATTGAAATCTCTTCATGGGAAAATCAGCTCTAGGAACATTTGAATGCTCAGAAACTAAGTACTTGCAAAAATGTTAAAGCATTGTATCAACTGGTTTTATTTGGCCTGAAGACTTCCTAATCCCAACTGTGCGACACAGAGGTTCTCAAACACCTTAAAAGGTAGCCACTACCTGGTTAGAGACTTGTTATGGGATGCTACCTATGTCCTTGCACAGGTTTCCCCTGCTCTTGTTCATGACTGTGTTACAGTCCTTTGGCAACTGCTTCTTTGGGAAGGTAGTAGTTGAAAAGTATTTAATTTGTCTTTAGCTGTCTTTTAATGCAATTTAGCAGCTGGAAGCAAAGAGGAGAGCCAGCATCATGAGACCAGCCAGCTCTCCCCAGACCACCAGAAAGTGCTCCGTGGACCACCAGTGGTCCACAGAATACAGTTTGAGAACCTCTGTTATGGTATGTTCTCCAAAAGAATTTGCCCATAATATTGGAGAGTGAGCATGTAGAAATTCATACCAATGGTGCTGTTAAAGCATTTGTGATACATGAAACAGCAAAGCCATCTGAGGCTTTTTCTTACATGCAGCTAAGAGAATAACACTGAACTAATTTATTCCCTTCACATCTCTTGTTTGTCTACATAAGGAAGTAGTCAGGAAATGTTTCTGCCTAAATTGAATTGGGAAGCAGAGGGAACCCATTAATAACAGCAGTAAAAACAGCCACCCAAGGATGCTGTTCAATACAGTGGTTGAACATGAAGTTGCCTGCCTGGCAGTAACTTCCTTGTGTAGACAAGCACTCCCTGATAAGCCATAACACGGGAGAACTGGGTATGGTGAACGTAGCAGTTCTTCTGTGCTGCCATATGCTTTCCCTCACGCACAGTGAAGGAGCTAGCAAGCACTTTGTACAATCTGCTTTCAGGTCCTAAGGATCTTGACTAAGCACTGGGACCTACTACTTTCCCTTTTCCTTTTTTTAGAGGCAAGCTCATGTGTTAAGGGATTAACTCCTGCTTGTAGCTGTTTTAGGCCAGGACTTAGTCTTCAGGGAGACTAAGACTCAACTTGAAGTTTATTATATAAATCTTGACAGCTTCCTTTATTCTCCAGTGAATGGAAAGGAAGTAAAGAAAACAATTTTTGCTTTACATTCTGAGGTTCAAGACCATTTGTTATGCAAATCCTGCAGAGCTCCCTGAGTGAGCAGGCTGTCCCTTTGACTTTCCTTGTCACTGTCACAGAACTGACAAGTGACCTGGCTTATGATATGCAATATTTTTGGAAGTTTGTTTAGTGGAAGAGCATGATTTGGAGCTCTACACTAATATTTGAACCTCAGTGCAATCCCAAGCACTGTCTGTAACATTCTGAGCAGACAGCTAGAGGTGCAGCAGGCATCACAGTGCAGGTTCATGTTTTTGCTGGGAATCAATAGTGTTCTGCAGATGAGACATCAGAAATGGGTATTTTGGAAGTCCTTTCAGAATGCTTGCTTTGGTCTTTCTTTTCTAGTCCAGCACTTGATGTCTGACCTTTCATGTCATTAATAGTTGCATGTAAAGTAACTGTTGGTTTATCATGTTATTCTAAATTAAACTTGCTGTTTTTTCCAACCAGGAGTTGGTAAAGCCTTAAAGAAGATAAACAGGCTCATAGTCTCAAAAAAGAATAAAGACATTGTAACAATTGCTAATGCAGTATTTGCAAAGAGTGGCTTTAAAATGGAAGTGCCTTTTGTTACAAGGAACAAAGAGGTGTTTCAGTGCAGTGTCAAGAGTGTGGACTTTGAGGACCCAAATGCAGCATGTGATTCCATCAATCAGTGGGTGAAAAATGAAACAAGGGGTGAGTATTGGTGAGTGCCTCTGTGCATGTCAGGGTGGCATCTGAGACCTCCAATTCAGATGGAAATACTGGAGAAAGATGGGGAGGGTAGAGAAAGCTCTGTCCTGCAGCTCAAAATTTTCTTTTAGGCGGCATTAGTGTGATGTTTTAGAGCTGGTGGGTCAGGCACCCTGGAGGGGTTTGGGGCGTGTGTCAATCTGTCCATGGGATCAAGGGAGCTTTTACTCTTTGCATTCATATAACTGGTGAGAAATCTGAGCAGAGTTCTCTTAAGTCCATGCTTTTTCAAGCACAGAAGATGCTTTCAGGCAGCTCGGATGTTCTATTCAGCAAATCAGACTTAAGGGAAGCTGTAGGGCACTTCAGGTTTTGCTCTGACTGCCCTAAACTCTCCTAAGATATGACCCTGTTCTTAGGATTCACATTAAGTGGAGGATTCTTAATTAACCCTGCCTTGACAGAACTCATGCTTCAAGCCTCTTGAACCAGTTGAGAAGCTTACATATGCTGAAGTCAGAGATCGTGTTTTGCAGCATGTTCCCCATCCAGGTGAACTATGTGTTTGGTACCATTTGGAGCTAAAACAAGTCCCTCCTGGATGCGAGAAGTGTGTTAATGATGTTGGATGGGGTTTTGTGAAATGAGGCTGTCAAATTCTTTCTCCACCACATCACTAGTTTTGCACAGCAATGTTGCAAGCAGTGTGTGAATGGGGAGGAGTTTCAGCTGAAACTATTCCAAGTAGTTTAGATCTGCTCACATGCTGGAAAGGGTAAAGCCTTGTTAGTTGTTAAAACATCAGGCTATCAGCAAAATATGTTTGATATATAGTTATCCCAAACAAAGAATACTATTGACTTCATGAATTTTAAATATATTGCCCCATGAGGCGCTGGCACACTCACAGATAAAGGGGTGTAAAATAATATGTGTGTCAGGTTCTTCAAGAACAGTTGTCTAGTGTTATGACAGCAAATGCTTAAGAATTCCTTTATTTCTTCTAGGTATGATTGATCAGGTTGTAGCTCCAGATGATATTGAAGGCAGTTTGACCAGACTGGTTCTAGTGAATGCTGTGTATTTCAAGGGCTTATGGAAATCACGATTTCGACCTGAAAATACAAAGAAACGCCCATTTTATGGAGCTGATGGGAAGACCTACCAAGTTCCTATGCTGTCCCAGTTGTCCATCTTCCGCTGTGGTAAGCTCAGTGACTCCCACTGCCACCAACAGTGGATGTAGAACTTGCTCTTTTCTTTCAAACTGAAACAAGAGCTTGCTGTGCATGTTGTGTTTAATGGTGTTGCTTCTTGTAGCTGATATAGATGGATTGTGTTACAGAAGTGTCTCCTGCTGCTGAGGCACGGGCAACATACTTAACAGTTGCCTTAAGGCTGAACACTCTGTCAAGTATTTCCTTACCCTTTGCCTTCTAAGAGGAAAGTCTGAAGTACCCAAATTGAGAAATTTGCATGTTAGTTAAGCTTTTCTATAAGAAAGAAAAGTATATGTTTATAAGGGGTGAGAATAAAGGAAAGCTGCCAACAGGCAGAATGGTGGAGGTTTACCTGATGGTGAGCTGTGTATGAAAGAGAGATTGGAGTAGAATCAATTTATATTTTACTGCAGAGAGAGAAATGGGACTTGCACAGTCCCCAGTCCTGTGGGAACCAGGGGAACACAGGGTTAGAATGTTGGCTGTATCTCCTGAGGTGTGAAACTGCTCTTCAGATTGAGTCACAAGTAAAAAGAAGTTCAGCAGGTTCTGCCAGACTTCCATCAGAGACTCACAGAGCTGACAACAGCAGCTTGATATGACTGACAATGTACTTCAGAGCTCCAGTTTGCAGCCTTGTGGGGATTTGAGTGGTCAAAATAAGATGGATGCTCTGATTAAAAACTTGTCTTATGTTTTTCTAAGTGCTGCCTGGAACTTACTTCCATGTGTACTAAATACAGTCTGAGACATAGGCCTGAGAATACAGCTTCCTATAAATCAAAAAAACCCCACTCTGCTTTTAAATGCCTAGTAACCTAGTTTCACTGTCAGTAGTGCTCAACTAATTTTAGTAGATTTATGTTAAACAGCTGTGACTCTGTCCCAAACCTGTATATAAGAGCAGATGTAATGTAATACTTTAAGTAATTGCTGAAAGTGTGAGCTGGGGGAGGTGGGGAAGCCTACTGCAGTATATACTAATTGTGGATTTCAAAGAATTTCATAACTTAAGTTGGGATTTAACAGGACCTTGAAGACTTTAGACTTCTGATGCTGGTTAAAATATCTATTATGTTGGCCTATATTTAAGCTAGAAAAGCTATTAAGGCTAGAAAGGAGCAAAAGAAATACTGCTGAGGTAGGACTCGTTTGAGTTTGTGTTCTCTGGATTTCCTAACACAGGGCTTCTGTTTTATCCATGCTTGCAAAGGGATCTTTAAAAGTTTAAATTTCTTAAGTATCTTCAGTCCCATCATCTGACTGAAGCTGAACTCCCCTCCTGTTTAGTTTGCCTCAGTAATGATAGCAGCACGTAGCAAATCAGGAAAGCAGCACTTACCTATTGGGCAGTTGGTCTTGTGTGACTATCCTGGAGCTGACTTATGCAACCAGTGTTAGGTCTGTGGGCTCCAGCACAACAGAGGTGCAATACTGCCAGTTTTGTTACCAATATGAGTTTGGGGCATATTTCATGGCCCTGGCAACATGAGTAAATTTGTACTGAAGCTGTTGTTTTTCAGCTTGGGCTGACAAGTACAGATTTAGATGAAGAAAGGGGAGAGACAATCAGATTGCTGCTATCCATAAACTTTGCCTGAAATCCTGTCTGTAGTCAAACTGACAAATTTTAACTTGAAACTACTATAAAAAGCATTTGCTTCCCAGCCACATGCCAGAAATCCCACAGTAAGCAAAGGGAACTTGGAGGAGAGGGTTGCTCAAAGCGAGTCTTGCTGTAACTTGGATGTGTTGCTATCTCCCTCCAGCTCATCTAATTGGCCTCTTGCACTGCCTCGAAGTGGCTGCTTTCCATGATCTTGAAAGACTTCAGATTGCTTCCTAATCAGATCCCTATTAAGCAAGAAAATTGAGCAAATGCAACAGACTACTTCAGACAGGAACCAGGAGCTCTTGCAATAACTCTTGGAGGAAAAAGCTTGTCTGCAAGATCTCTTCAGTTTGGAAAGAGAGTCTGCTGCTATTCCTTGCTTTTTTTAGTTCTCAGCTCACAGTTGGTTCTGTTACAGCTGAGATCTGAAGCAGAGATCCAGCTAATTCACAGACCTGATCACTTCTAACGTAGCTGGCTTGCAGCTCTGGGCTGGTGAGATTTCTCTGGGAAAGCAGTATGTATGTCAAATGAGTATTTGCTGTGTGGTATCTGTGCTTTGTGAGACTAGCATCTTATGGAGCCCATGCCTTTTGAAGGGTTGACCAGCAGGATGTCTGGCACTTCAGAGTCAGTTTTGAGATGTGGGCAAAGCTTTTCTAGCAGACTCTTCTAGCAGTAGCTGTGTAAAGGTAGAGACTTAAGGTTGTAAGGGCTATGGCTCACTAGTTTGTTTGGGTTTGTTTGTTTCTGTTTCTTTTAGGCACTACAAGTACCCCAAATGAACTGTGGTACAACATCATTGAGCTGCCATACCACGGGGAAATGATCAGCATGTTGGTTGCACTGCCCACTGAAAGCACAACGCCGCTCTCTGCTATCATCCCCCACATCAGCACAAAAACAATAGGAAGCTGGATGACAACCATGATAGCAAAAAGAGTGCAGGTTATTTTACCAAAGTAAGTACTTATGTAATCAATTTCTCCTTCAGGGAGTGTTTGGGGAGTTATTTATATGTATGTCATCTGCTACAAGAGAAGGAATACTTCAGGTGACTTTCCTGCATAATACTGATGCAGTCTTTTTTTTTTTTAATTTTTTTTAATTTTTTTTTTTTTTTGCAACCAGATTCACAGCAGAAGCAGAAACAGACTTAAAGGAACCTCTGCAAGCACTCGGTATTACAGACATGTTTGACCAGTCAAAGGCAAACTTTGCAAAAATAACAAGTAAGGGGTTTTTTTTGTTTTAATTCATGGTGGTCCTTCATAGTTTCTAGCTCTGAATAAAGTGCTGCTTTACCAATGCAGTCTGCTTTCTCTTGGCTAAGTGTTGCCATGACATTGGAGCTGGGTTTATGTTGTAGCCAGCCAGGCATGACTGCTTGCTTCTGTTCAATGTTGCAGTGGTTTTTTTTCTCCCTTATCTTACATTACAGCAGTAAATCATGCTGGTCAGCTTCTTGAGATTCGATATTGCAACCTGAGGGTCTTGAGCATTCCTAAAATCTTTGTCGGGACTTTAACAATACCATACCTTAGTCTGTAGGAAATACTGCAGCTACAGTGTGTAACCTTTCCTGAAGTATGTGTTGAGTGATTTTTTTCCTTGAGCTGTAGGAAAGCATGTATGAAAAACTTTCACACCTTAAGGGACTGAACCAACTTACAGCTGTACATATTAGTATCTGAAAATGGGGTGTAAACACTTTTGAACTCATGGCTGTAAAATGTCATCTTATTTCTCTTCTCTGCTTTCATTAAGATCTTGATTAGCTTCTATAGGATTGTATAACGAAAAAGCCTACCTTGTGCTGCCTTAATTTGAAAGCAAATTCCTGTGTTTCATTGAAAGCAAGGTGTGTTGCTAATTGCTTTTTTTTTTCCCTGACATTGAGACAAATGGGAGTGTAACTTAAATTCAGATGGCATATTTTTTCATTTTTTTTTTAATTAAAACTAAAAATGCATGTGAACACTTCTAGATTAAGCAATTTGTAAGAAAACTTAGTAAATGGGGAAGAAGGAGGAGTAAGATAGGTTATTCCCTGTTTTTGTAGTTACTCATTTAGTGACTGTATTCAAAGGTATTGAAGTAGTGTTCTGCCCTGCAGCTTTGGGATTCCAGCAGGACTGTAGCAGCCTTTAGTATTCTGAGCCATTCTGACAGAGCCACTTAGTTACAAAGTACTTCAGGACTCTCTCAGTGAGTTTTACTGAAGGTGCTGTTCTCCTTGTGTCTTTCAGGAACAGAAGGTCTTCATGTATCTAACGCTCTGCAAAAGACAAAAATTGAAGTTAGTGAAGATGGAACCAAAGCTTCTGCAGCAACAAGTAAGCAACTGTAGATAACTATCAGACTGGGGAAAGCTTCCTTAGAAAGCTATTGCACTAAGCAAAGATAGCCCACTTGGATATCATTGCAGGAACATGTGCAGACTCCAGATCAGTTAATGGGTTTTATGTAATTTCTCAAGAAAATCTTAACTTGCCAGTGTTGATGACTTTAAGAAATATTAGCTGGCTTACTTCTAGAGAAGTGCCTTCTTGTATCTCAGACTTTATATCAGGCTACTGATAGTGTGTTCTGGCTATCCAGGTTACAAAGAGGAGTAAGTTACTACAGCCTTTGGGTGACAACCCAAGACTTCCAGCTTTCTGTTGGTTTTATGTTATGTCTTTTTAATAAGCTTCCTATAAGAATATCATGTGACCTGTGTGGCTTTAAATGTCCAAGTTGGTAGGTTTTAGGCGTTTACCTGCACCTGTTCAAGCCTATATAAATATATATACACACACATATCTGTATATCTAAAAGGAAACTTTACTTCGATAGAATATGTAATGTGTTGTGGTGCTTGATTTGTCTCACTCTAAACCTTTTTTTTTTTTTTGCAAGCTGCAATTTTAATAGCCAGGTCATCCCCTCCTTGGTTCATAGTAGACAGACCATTTGTATTTTTCATCCGGCACAACCCTACAGGTAAGCAGCATTTGTAAGTACTTTTTAGCTTAGAAGTTGTATATCGGCTATGTAATGGTGACAGAACAAGTCTGGAGCTACTGAGAAACTATTAAAAAAAACTCTGCAAGTGCTTTTCTATGCCTTAAATTTTAGATTATTTTATTGTGAATATAACTTGGAACACAGAAAAAAATACACAGTGGCTGCCCAGTTAGCAGAAACAGGCATGGCAGGTTTGTGGGTATAAAAGAAGAGTCTTTAATAGTCCTAGTTCCCCGGAGTGCAGAGGAAACAACGCTCTACTGATAATGATTTGGTGAATAGGACCCAGTCTTCTGGACAGTCAGGTAGTGAGGGCCAAGGTGGAATAGGGGCTTTGGGGATCCAGGGTGCTGCTCGAGCCTGTTCTGAACAGAAGGGAGTGTTCCAATATAGTGCTCCCTGCTTCTTTGCAGTATGGGCTGGCTCTCCTAGAGCAAAATTGCCCTTCTTGCAGTGGTGTGTATGTGATCAGTATGTCAGTTAGAAGGGAACAAGGTGCAGCTGCCAGCATTGGGGAAGAGCCGGCTGCTGGCAGTAGTTCCCATCCCAAGGCTCCACAGAGCATCCACAGAGCTGTGTGTCTCTAGAAATAGGAGGTGGCCACCTATCCAAACATGTGCCTCCCTGGGCTCACAGACCTGGGGGAGGCTGGACAAGGCTGACGAGGTGGCTTGGCTGTGCTCTGTGAACTTCATGCTTTCATGGATAAGTTTATTTACAGATTATGGCAATCCTTGTTTTTGTTTCGTCCCTCAGGTACCATCTTGTTTATGGGACAAATAAACAAACCTTGAATGTGGGAAAGACTTTCTTCAAGAAGCAAACAGGCACACGCCTGTTCTGTTAAATATTTTGTACACTACTCTTTGACTTCACTCAAGAGCTAGTTTTAACCACTGACTAGGTTTTGAAACAGGAGTCAACGTAGTTCTGGCTTTGTGGGGAAAATACAGATTGAAAACTACAGTATCTCTTCAAAATGTCTAAAAGGTTCTTTAAACTACTGAATGGTTACCTATGCTAACAGCTTTTGAGCTTTTTCTGTATCTACTAAGAATTTTATGTATGGCTTTTTGTGAGAGGATTTTAACAAAGAATGATAAACATTTCTATTAATGTTGGTTTCTTCTCGTGTGTGGAAAAGGTCTAATTTTGTAGATGCCACCTATCAAGATTACTTTTGGTTCTTGAGTATCTTGGTACCTGGACATTCTTAGTAGAAATAGAATAAAAGTTCTAGCAGTTTTTATATAGTGCATGTATCACTGAGAGTTTTAAAACTAATGTGGTGTTCAATACACATCACATTGTCCTGTCTCATTGTAATGTAAACTTGTCATTGCTAGTATACACTTTCTATTGGATTTAAATTTTATATTTGTTTTTGTACAAAGGAAAAAAATAAAACTGCATTACGAACAGTCAGTGTTGTGGATGTGCTGATGAATATTGGGGTCCAGAGCCCTGGGTACTTGTTTGAGATTTACTTCTAAGAAGGGTGAGAGTGGCTCTCTGAGACCTTTTTGTTGTGTGTGGGGGAAAGGGGTGTTGGTTGGGTTTTTTGTGGTGGGTTTTGTTTGGCTTTTGTTTGTTTTAGTCCCTCCTGATGACCTTTTTCACTGAAGTCATTCTGCTGTGGATGAATTATCCATAGGTTTGGTATCTGAAGTGAACTCTATTTTGCTGTGCCCAAGTTACTGCTGAAAACTGACCTATGAGGACATCTTGGTGCACCTTTGGGGGCTTTCCTCCTGTTCCCTGTGGTGCAGTTTATATGCACATGGGCATCTCTTCATGCCCTTTGCAGGACTCTCCTGAGTGCAAAACTCTTTTCAAAAGATAAGCAGTAAATCCCTTTGGCTTGTCTCAGATGGTTCTTTGTTGTACTGCTTCTGTGGCAACTGAGGGATTTGGGTGGGTGAGGTAAATCTTTGGCTGCTCTGAAGGGCACACTCACACTCCCTTCCTCTGAAGGGAAAGGAGGCTGCTGGTCTGGGGGAAAAATTCCTGCAGGCTCAACCCTGGTGGAAGTAGGTGACTGTAGCATGTATCCATAAAGTGGAAGGTGAATGAGTGTTGAGCCTCTTGGTCAGGTAAGAAAACAAGATGAAGAGAAAATGCTTCCAGCTGAAAATACCTGAGTTTGTTGTGCATGGCCAGTCCTAATCCAGTACCAACCCCAGGCTGAGAGCTCATAATATATTGCTAGATATTGAGCCAATCTGCTTGTCTCTCTTTTCCTGCTTGAGTAAAACACTGCAATCATCAAGAAGAAGAAATCTGTAGGTGTTTTATCGAATGCATTAGCTGCCTACCACCCAATCCTCATAAACTGGGAAAGGGATGTTCCTGCTGCATGCTAAGAACTAGATCTCCTGCAATATGTGAATGGAGAAACTAGCAAGGTCTCCTTATCTCCCTGTCTTGTTGAAGAGAAAGTCAGCCCTGCAGGTGTGGAGAAGGCAAAAAAAAAAAAAAAGACAAACTCTAACAACAAAAAATAACTAAGTATGTGGGTGGTGTAACTAAAGATTCTGTTGCTGAGCAGGAGAGCTCTCCTGGCTAACCCAGACATGCCTGCCTTCAATTCTTTGTGTCTCTTGGAGGTAAGGAGCACAAGTAACGACAAAAGTTACTGGGTTGTAAAGTTACAGCAACACTTGCGTTGGTTTGTTTTGCATCTATCTTGAATATGGTTTGTCCTGCAAGAACGGAGAAGTGTTGCCTCACAGAAACTACAGAGCTGGGACCTGAGCTGGACTTAACCTCACACACATTGTATTTTTTTGACTACTGGGGGTGCAAGACATCATCTTTGGGCTCTGGAGCAGTTTGGTATTGTATTTCAGAGTAACAGCTGCTGTTTTGATATCAAATTAAAATTGCAATATGAAAATTAATTTTCCAGTTGCTTCTATTTAATGTTTGTGTTAAGAATTCAAGTATTACAGGGTTGGCACTCAGACTGAACTCCCACAGGACTTGCACACAGCAGCAGTGTCTGCTTTGGGCAGCAGTTTTGGGATTAGGTTTGGTCAAGAAAAAAAGTGCAGTGACATAAGCCTTCAGTTTTGCCTTAGCACAGTTTCTGTGTAAACAACTGTCAGTCCCTTCTGTTAGTCCTGAAATAATTGGAAAAATAAGATGATTGCTTTTGAGCATGAACAGTGAGTAACTCTGGGTATTTTTTTTTTCCCAAAAGTGGACAGTGAAGAGGGTGGCTTGGCAAAGGTGAATGAGATTATTTAGTCTGCTAGAGCCCGGAGTACCTGCCCAAGCTGAGCTCTGAGCAAACTGATGGGGGATGTCACACATAGCAGCTACTCCTGGTGAGTTTCAGTGTCCTGCAGTACAAGGGTGAAGTATGCCACCACTCAGAAAAAAGGGGCTTTCAGCTCTGCTGCTCCTAGGCGGCACTTTTTTTTTCACTGCTGGAAAAGAAAGTGCAGGTTTGAACTAAGATGCTGGTGGTATTTGCCTATAAACTGAGTAGAGGAGCTCAGGGTGAAGGGAAATGAATTAAAAGCCTTGGAAGGTGGGGGTCAAGTTAGCTGCTAAAAACTTCCTCTTTAATAGAGCTATAAAAACAGTCTGTGCTCTTCTATCCTGGGAGTTGATTAATATCAAATTTCCAGTCCTGCTTGACAGAGTAATGAATTCAGTGTGATGTTTTAGCATTAAAGCAGTGCTTACTACAGTCCATTAACCCTTAGTGTAGCAGTCTGTCAGCTGCTCTTGAAAGGCTTTGGGGAATCTGATTGCAATCAGCAGAGGTTGCATGTTAAATTTTTTCAAAGTCATCTTTGTCTGTAGGGCTGTCAAGTCGAAGGTGCTCATGCTGCTTGGTTCAGCCTATTCCTCCTTTACTCCCAGCTGCTTCACAGTTTAACATTGTCTTCCTGGTAAAGCTGAGGTTGTTTTGGGCCCCTGAGCCCTGTGGCGCTTGAGGGTAGGAGGGCTGGGAAGGGACCATTCTCAAGGAAGAACAGAGACCATGAATTGTGCAAAGCTTAACTTGTTATAATAATGGATTGATAACTTCAAGCAGGAGTTGCAGAATTGCTGCTCAGATGGTCTCATTATTGCTGTTCCTGGCTACTCTCTACTGCCTGTTTCTCAGTCTTCAAAAGTGATAACACATCCTTTGCAAACTTTCCTGAGGTGGAAAGCCCTGAGAAACTGATGGCTCTTTAGCACTGAGACTGAAACCCTGGCCAGGGAATGACTGTGGAAAATGCTTGTGATTACAGTTGCTTTAGCCTAGAGATTGGGGAGAAAGAGTTTGGTAAACCTTGCTATGCATTTCCTGAGCCAGATCTGTAATAAAATAGTTAGTCATGAAGTAATTAACAGGTGCAATAACAGGCTATTAATCTGCCAAGCCATGTCTTAACTTTGTTTTCATAACTTCAGAGAGTTCTAAAAAGGCTGGTTTTCTTTTACAACTTCCATATTTCATTAACACTGTTGTTTTCAATGCTGGACAGAGTGGAGAGTGTAGGGGAGGGACAGTTTGTCAGCCCGTGTGAAGGGATAACTGCTGTTCGCCCTTTGGCATCACAGCACATTCCCTGCTGGCAGCCTTCTGACAGCAACCTCTCCCTTAAAAACATGGCTGCATTGCCTCCCAGCAGCAATGTGGCTTAATGAAGATGAAAAGGAGCAAGACATTCATATATCTCTTTTGTAAGCAATATTTTAAGAACTCTCCCTCATGCTTCAAAGAAAGTAAAAGCCCTTTAGCTTAGCCCCACCAGTTTAAACTGTGTACATTTATTAGTAATGCCAATACCTGCAGTGGTTGAAACTTGTCTAACACTAACAATTTCCATTATTACTGTGGTACCAGGAGGCTGTGATGGTCTTGTGTTGGATGTGGTACCCAGGGGATCAGCCCCTATCAAAGAAGGGGGACCTAAAGGTAGGAGCTGCAGTTGCCCTCGTCCCCAAGAGGGTGGTAGTGGTGACAGAGTGCAGCTCTCCTTGCTCTAGGATTTCTGGGCTTGCTGCTCTGGCCAGGTGGGCACTGTTCACTTACTAGATGACACTTTTCTGTGCTGCTGCTGGAGCAGTGATGGGTGTGTATTGCCAGCTCACAGCAGGATGGCCATCTTAGTGCTGTGCTGTCCTTTTTTTTCCTTCAGATCATGCTCAAGCTCCCAGGGATGCTAATTTTTGCTTTCAAGGCCACGGTGAGGATAACTGCTACAGACTGGAAGAAAGATTGGGCCCTGTCTGGGATGCATGTACCATGCACTGTGCATTAACACAGTGTCATTTCCATTCCAACATGCTGCCAATATACAACCAACCCTGATCCAAGGATTATCTTCCTAAGCTTTTTGGGTTGCTAAGTCCATGGCATCTCCCTTGAATATTGGGCTCCTAATGCACCTTGTTCCCTGTAATTAAGTGTATAAGCTCCTGAAGGGCATTTGTGCAATAGAGGCAGTGAATCAGATGATTTTTCTTTGGGGCACTGAGCACCTGGAGCCTGTGGCCGTCACTTAATTACACTGGCTGTGAGCCACCCTGTCCTAGACAGAAGGTCTGGGTTTGTCTCCTTGGATCACAGGCAGTATTTGTTTCGCTTCCAGACTAATGTGTGCTGGCTGGTTTGGGATCAGAACAGATGGTGGAGAAAGGAGAAGGCAGGGCTGTATCTTTTGGTATATCTGACCAACCTGGGCTCTTCTCCCTTCCTGAAATGGTTGAGGTGAGGACACTGCAATTGGCCTGTTCAAGGCTTTGCTAGCAGCTGTGTGCCCGTGGGAAGCACAGCCCTGTGTCACCTCTGGCCCTTCTTGCCCTTGGACTGGGCTGGCTGCCAGCTGTCCCCAGCAGCATAGGGGCACTGCGAGTCCCTCTGAGAAGCAGTGCCACCCTCAGTGCTCCACCTTGGGCTTAAAAAAGCTCCCAAACCAACGACAAAAAAACACAATCAAAGAAAATCCCCCCAAACCCCTCTCAATCCATTCTGAGGCAAAATGATGGCATTTGAACAGTTTTATTCTGGTTTTGGGGTTTTTTTCTTCTGTTGGTAGCTCTTAAAAGTGTCCTCCAAGCACCAGGGTCAAGCAGAGGGGCTGAACGGGTGACTTCCCTGCCTAGCTGGCCTCTTCACAAGGCGGTGATTCAGCAGGAGGTTCCCCATGTCCTCCTGCCCCATATCCCCCTGCCCCCATAGCCTCCTACACCCTGTCCCCATCTCCCCGTATCTTCTTGCTCCTCTCTCCCCGTGCCCTATATCTTCCTGTCCCCGTGCCCATACCCCGCTGTCCCCCTTCACCCTCTTCCCATCTCCTGCTGACCCTATCTCCCCGTCCCCATCTTCCTTCCCCATATGTCCATAGTGTGCTGCCCCGTCCCTGTCCCCATCTCCCAGTATCTTCTTGTCCNGCAAACACCGAGCATCCGCACATCCCCGCCGCCTGCGGGACGGGCCTCCCCACCCAGGAAACCAAGGAGTGGGTAGAAGGACGTACCTCCAAGCCAAAACACCACCACGTGTCTCTAGACAAGGTCAGCAAGGTGATGAGTAGCAGATGATGAGGCCAGAGGGAATGTGTCATGTGATAAGAAAGGTGGGTTAAAAAAAGCTCATAACCACTAGTCATCAATTAAAGTTTTTGGACAGTAGTTCTTGAAAACGTTACCCTGCGGATATGCCATCCTAGAGCTGCACGTTCATTCAGAATCCCTGCTGCAAAGCCTCAGTATGGGGAGAACACTGCCTTGCCCTCCCTGGCAGAGAGCCAGACTCACTTTGACAGCCGGCAGGAGCTAAGCAGGTCAGGCCTAAAAAGCAGAGGAATAGGTGTGTACCTATTCAAGTCTGAATAATAACCAGAGCATTGGGCAACAAGGTGCTTTTTGGTGTCTGCTTGGATCACAATTTTCATTCTGACTACAGGTATGTCTGCTGGGCCAGTGCATTGCTATTTGCAAGTACAGGGAAACCTTGCACAGCAAACGTCGTCAAGGCCTGAAATATTGTGTTTGAAGGATTTAGATCCAGTTGTGCCAGGTATTTTGCTTAAGTAGTCATTGTCTGTAGTCTTGACTAGGATGATTTGTTAGGTCAGACCTGAAGTAATATTCTTGTCCTCAGTGACCAACTCACTCTGGAAATACAGAAGAAAAATAAGGAAGCAGGGAAAAATTGAGGCAAAACAAAGTCTATTTAACCACATGTATCTTTAAAGCTTTGATATGGACCCATTCTTCCTGTGTCTGTTTCCTTTGCTGCATAGCCAATCTCCCCGACTGGCTTTCTCAGCTACAAAATTCCCCTCTTGGGACAGGTCAGGAGAAAGATAATTGCTGTCTGCTGCCCTCCCCCAGGATCCTGGGGAAGCCTCATTCATCTACCCTGGCTGCAGGTGTGTGACATGGTCTGTGACAGCTTATCAAATGGTACAGTCCCCAGCCCCCTGCTTCAGGAGGTTTGTCTGCAGCTCATTTTGGAGCTCAGCTCTCTCTGGGACATCCAGAGCACAAATAGCTTCACCCAGTTAGAGTTTGCAGTTAAGCCCGGTGTGTATTGGCTGTATCCAAACGCTGGTGTTCAGACATAAGACCAAAACTCGACAACTGAGGGGAGGAATTCCACTGTTGGCTACCCAGCTACGTGGCCAACATTCCCACGCAGTGTTCAAAGAGAAAATAACAGCACAATCCAGCTGCTTAAGAATTTATAAGATGAAGGATTACAGCTGCTTTAACGGACAGAAAGGAGCTAATGTGTTTCCTGTGACTACACATCCTTCCTCAGCCCATATCCCTCCGTTAATTTCTCCAGGGGGAACAGCCTTTCCTTTGCTGCCTTGTGGTGGCCCCGTGCCAGTGGGGATGGGCAGCGAACTGGGGTCACGGCAACGACCTTTCTTGGACAGAGCCCACGGGAGAGCACAGCCACAGAAACCCATGTGTGAGCCCCGGGCCACCGGCAGGGACGCGTCCCAGACCGGGCAGGCGGCCGGAGCCCCCACCGCCAGATTGACTTCTCCGCTCTTCTATGAAATATGGCTAAGCGGCCCTTCTATTCCAGTGAATACGGCTGGCCGCGGCCCGCCCACGCCCGTGACGCCATCAGCGCGCGGAGGGGCTGCGCCGCTACTCGGGACACCTCGGCGCGGTGGGGCGGCGCCGCTGCACGCAGCGTTACGGGCCATGGCTGCCGAGATTCACTCGCGGCCGCAGAGCCGCCGGCCCGTCCTGCTCAGCAAGGTCGAGGGGCACCAGGACGCCGTGAGCGCCGCGCTCCTCATCCCCAAAGAGGACGGCGTCATCACGGCCGGCGAGGACAGGTGACCCGGGGCCCGCTCCCCGCCGGGCACGCCCGGGCCGCGGGGCTGGGGCTGAGGTGGGAGCCGGGGCAGCGGGGGCTGCTGAGGGGAATCCGTGTGTACTCTGTCCCTTTGCCGGGAGGCGCCAGGGACTCCGCACCTGCAGCCGTAAGGAAATCCGCGGAGCCGCGGTTCCGGGGAGGAAGATGCCATCAAGATGCCATCAGCTGTGAGGGAGGATTGGCTCGGCCCGCCCGGCGCGGGACGCGGGGCTGGCACTTTCCCACCGGCGGGGCGAAGCTGCTGTGCTCCATGCGCGCTGTCCTGCGGAGCAGCTGGGAAAGCACATCTCGTCCTGTGTGTAAATGGGTCCTGCAGAGGTTATGAGCAGAACCAGAAGTGAGAGAATATTTTTCTCTCGGCCTTCCGCTCTGCGGGTTGAAACACTTGCAGTGTGTTATTGCTTTCCCTGCCTGTCGGGAGAGCTGGAGCTTCCCAAGCTGCTCTAGTCGGAACGAGCCCGTTCTGATGGCTTGGTGTGCAGGTCTCAAACCTGCTTCCCTCTGGCTGAAGCCGCTCAGGGAGTGAGTTGGCAGACCTGAGGGGAGAGTGCGTGATGAGCTGCTAAGCACGGTGCTTTGTGCTTCGAAAGGAGGGTGTCTTCAGAATCTGATCCTGGTCCTTGGCACTGGCTCGCATACCATGTGAAACGTTTGCCACAGAAGCTGGTAATGTCATTAAGCAGTTACTCAATGAAAGGAGAGTGGAAATAAGGAAGCAGGTAGCACAGAAGGTTGTGGTCAGGAGAGTGGTGAGGGGTCTGCAGTGTATAGCGAGAGATGGAATTTCACCCGTGCTATGTGGAAATGTGAAGAGGGGTAGGAGATGCTTCTTAAGAAACTGTGGCACCGTTTGGAAGAAGGATGGTAAAAGTACAAAAGTGCATTCTTTAAGGTGTAGCTTGGTGCAGGGATAATTTTACTGTTCTACTCTAAAACTTTTAATACTAAGTTTGCATGAATTTTTGTTTGAAAAGCTTGACCTTGTGAGAAACAGGAGGGTATGAGTGCTGAACTGGGTGTTATCTGAATTGGGTTTTCTGGCATTTATTTTTAGGTCAAAAAGTGCAAACAGATCAGCTGTCTAGTTGGTTCATATCATCCCTTCCCATGGAGATGGCTTCGTGCAGTACATGTTGGATTACAGCTTTTGGATGGGACTGGACAGCTTCCTTTTTATTCCACACTTAGGTGTGATTGTTCAGCTTGCTTTGGTGGGCTTCCTGAAGGAGAGAAGAAGAAATAGTGAATTTTAAGAGTCCATATCTGTGCAACCCTGCACAGAGTTTCATGGTACAGGTTTGCAGAGGCTTGTGGTGGCAGACAGTGCCAGCTTTTAAACCCAAGGTCCAATGCCAAAGGTTAAGCAGTCTGCATGCTTAGACTGCTGATAAGAGCCAAGGATAGAACTGCATCTTTATCTGGGCAAGTTTCGATGTCAGACACAGACTTGTGCAAGGAGAGCAGAGGCCACCACCCACCTTTGGTGTGTGTAATTTCCAAGTGAGTCTGTGGACTTGTGGCTGAATTTGTGTCACCTGCCTTGTTGTGAGAAATTACTTAAATCTTTAAACTTTCAGAAAGTGCTGCACTGTATTACCTCTAATCTGAGATACCTCCTACAGTATATCAAAGCTTTCACCTACAGTTTAACATGTTATCAAACAGTGCTCCCCTATTTGTTCACTACAAGTGGGATGTAGGTGTTAATACTGCGTACTGATTATGCTACTGGCAGCACAGTACAAGAGTACAAGGAGCAAAAGAGCTGCTGTGTGCACTAAGAGCAGGGCTAAAGTATTTTTTATTACATCGTAATGCAGCTAAGGCTGTCAAGTATTTCATAATCACCAGTCACAGGAATGTGTTTACAAGCTGGGTAGTGAGGAAAACATTGGTGCGCAAACCTTCTCTGGGAATGATATAGATTATTCTCTTGTTAGAGCTATTTGTTGTAGTTCTTTCTATTTTAAATTATATTTCTTAGAATGAAAAGTAAGGGTTTTATTTTTTTCAGAGGATACAAAAATTTTCATAGTAGATCTGTGAATGACAACAAAATTCTAGGATTTTCTTTTGAAGTTTTGAAGATGAAAAAGGAAACAGCAGTACCTGCAGGAGACAAAGAGTTTATTTTCCCCATTGGATTTTTCAGCAGGACACTTGCCATCTGTGAAGCTTTCTCAGAACTTATCTAGAAAGGATGATTAACTCTGTGTCCGTGTTGGCATCTTGTCTGACCCTGGCTCCAAGACAGTGTTGGGAATTGTTGCAGTGTGTCCCTCAGCAGACAAATAACTACGGCAAGATGAGTGTTTCCCAGCTGCAGCTGGGAGTGCTGAGGGATGATAAGCTGTATACAAGACCCTAAATGCAAGATGAAAGCAATGTGTTTACTACAGGCTAACAGGAGCTCTGGAGTCACTGGCACATTTCAGTGCTGGTGTTTGGTGACCATCAGTAGCTGTTTAAAGTACAGTATTAGCTTTTGCTGTTTTTTGCCTATGAAACTTAAATATTGGTCAAAACATGTTTTAGTTTTAGCAGAAGTTTGATAAAAACTATCAGCTGTGTCCTTGAGCTTCCATTGCACTGTGATTAAACCAGATTCCTACTGCTGTTTTGGGAACAAGGTCAATAACGGTATAAATATTTTTGATTTAGTTTAACTACCAGAAAGAGACAGTATTCTGTTCTTGCTAGGACAACAACTGAAGGAGTTAGGAAGATGCACTGCTGAGAACAGGGCTGGTGTACCTGTGTAGTAACCTGCAGCAGTGCTGGTATTGTAACAGGTTGGGATTTGCCTGCTGGTCTTTCATCACTTCTCCCCCCTGGCATCTGTGTTGTTGGCTTTCCGAAGGCAGCTTTGTAGCAGGAGCACAAACACTGTCGGAACACAGCATTGTCTCTGCTCTCAAACCCCAAGTTTTTTCTCCAGCGTTGTTGGGTACTTACTCACTCTGTAAATCAAACAGTGATTGAGAACAATAAAAACTCTTAGAAATTGGTAAGGCCAGTCAGTGTTGCTTGAAGATGGCTTTTGAGTGTCTTTCTTTATGCAAAAACCCCTTTGAATTGCTCTTCTATAAATGTGCATGCTGCCCAGCTGAAAGCAGCTTCTGGTTGAATACTGAACGCTAGGGAAGTTTGGAGGTAATTTTTAATCTTTTTTAAAAAAGTTTTGCTTCCTCCTGCTACTCTCAGAGACCTGAGTCTAGAATTTTAAAAGTCTGTATCTGTCTCTGGGTGAGTTTCAGCATTTTTATATCCTTACTGCGACTGCTGTCAAACAACCCTGTGTCTTTCTAGACCCTTAGGAGAGAATGCTTAAGGAGAAGTGAGCCGTAGCCAGCTCTTCTCAGGTACTGAGCACAGGATTCTCCACTAAATAAAGACCAAGTTTTGAGGAAAGTGCCAAAGACTCTAGGACAGTTGTCCTAACAAAGCAATTGAGTGGTAGAAGGAGATAGTGGGAGCAGTATTACTGGAGGACTTCTCTAGTTCTTTAAGAACTAGTATTTCATGAATTAATTTGTCCTAATATCAGATGCATCACAAAAACAGGTCTGTAAGAGAATCAAGGCACAGATCACTTGCTGACTACTGTGAAACTATCTCTTCAAATTTTGCTCAGTCAGAGTTTTATATAATTAGATATAAAGCTGTCTGACAGCTTATCTTTGCAAGCACGAGGTAAGCGGTGTCTAAATCTTACTTAAACCAAAATAAGAAGCTTTCAGAAGTTAATTTTGCTAACTCTTGCAGCTATTTCCTTAGGCTCTTGACTTCACTGAGGGACTGTGTTGTTGATGATAAACGCAGAAATTATACTCCCATTAAATAATTTCTAAGAAAAAACAAATCTTTGCTTCCTTTACTCTAGTTTAGTATAATTAACCACAGTACAGAGAGGAAGCTAAGTCTGCTTTTGAAAAATCAGCAATGCATGATCTTGATCACCATGATAAATTGTTATCATGTAGTTTTTTAAAATAAAAAATAATTGCATGACTTTGGCTAGAAGTGAAAGAGTTGAATTAGTGAGAGTGGAAGGTACCATCTGAGATGTTCAGAACAGTTTGAATATGATGGAGATGCTTTAAAAAGCAAGTGAAAAAGCTGATAGAAGTCCATAGGTGCTAACCTGTGCTATTAGTGGCATTGGCATCATTAAAATGACTTAGAAGCATTGTTTTCCCCATATTCCATGTTACCAAGAAATAGCGATTGCTCTTCTGAAGTGCTGACTTACAAGGCAGGCTGTTGATTATTGTAAAGGTGAAGTGCTAGCTTTTAAGAGGCTTAATGCAAAATATTTAGTGGACTAGACTAATGTATATATGCCCCTAAAGTGGTGAAAAAGTAACTTGATTTAAAAGCTGAAAATCATTCTTTTGGGGCACTGTAAGCTCAGCTGTAGTGATTTCAGGTTTTCTAAAAGTAGTATATTAAGGGTGGGCATTGTCTACTTTATTTTGGATGGTCTTTTAAAGAAAAGCCCTTAAATGGATTGCAAAATTAGAATGCTGCTGTTGTATCTTCAACAGTAAAAGTTCTGAAAAGTTCTAATTGTGGTGCAAGACACTGGTCCCCTCCTGTGCTCTTTTAGTTAAACTCTTTACTGTCAATCTTACATGACGTTTAGCAAATCAGTCCCTAGTATTTTTCTAGAAAATTCTAAACACCAGAACTTTTATTAGCTGACAGTAAATAGAACAGCACATCTCAATGAAGCCTCTTTACAGTGTTTCCAGGTACATATATTTACAGATCATTTAGGAATGAGTACATTGGATTTAAACAGTAACAAGAAGGCAAACAATTGTTTGGAGAGGAAATTTCAAGGTTAAATAAACCTTAACACTGTCTACACGCGTGCTCTTAATTTCTTAATGTAGAATCCCTTCAATGTGTCTGTTGTAGCAATGTTTTTAATTGATAATAGTTTCCCACTTCCTGGCTGATACTCTTATATCCCTCCTCCCAGGATGTGACAGTCATCA
The DNA here is from genome assembly GCA_013399225.1 of Rhipidura dahli. Taxonomy (NCBI): domain Eukaryota; kingdom Metazoa; phylum Chordata; class Aves; order Passeriformes; family Rhipiduridae; genus Rhipidura; species Rhipidura dahli. Next base: position 113,385 of record VXAC01002678.1, on the reverse strand, counting down.
GAGTAGTATAATGCTAAATGTTCTCAAGACCATTTATCCTTTCCTTCCAAGAGATGATTCTAGAAGGTTGCAAACTAAAGCCATTCTTATAAAGAATCTTAGCATGCTGTCCAACTCATCTTGTCAGCTTTTCCATTTCCGTTTGACTGGCTTATCAATCCTGATCATATTTAGGGCAGAGAAGCAGTGCAAACTAACACCAATTAATGTTGCTTGTCCTTTGCATTCCTCCATGAGGAATTAGAGGCATGGCTTAGAGGAAATAATACTGAGTTAGATATGTTGTACTCTATGGATTCTTAATATTTGGGGATGGAGATGTCAGTAATGTGCTGGTCTAGAGGATGAGGTGCTTCTGGTATTAATATTCAGTATCTGGCTTGCTGAAGGGTGAGTTACACAGAGATGCTGTAAAAATTAAAAAGTTTGGACATCCATAATGAAATGATTTGCAATTCTTTTTTTTAAAATGTATCGGACACATAATCAGCTATAAACAAGCTGTGCTTTGCTCTGCCAAAGACACAAGGTTTTTGCAATTTGAATTTGACTTACATCAGCCAGAGCGAAGAAGGAAGTAAAGGGATGCAATTTGTAGCAGTTTCTGAGGTTAGCTGAAGTAGTATTTCCATTTCATACTTATTGAAACTTCTTGTATAAATAGTTTTGAAGAAAACTTTTCTAAATCCAAGGGTGCCTATTTTTAGTGCTAATATTCTTGTTATATTAGAGTAGTATTTGAGTACTATTATTTCTCTTATGTCGTTCCTCTATTATATTTGAGTGGCACAAAACCTTAGGGGAGTGGAGCTATTATGTAAGTAATGAAGTGGTTCAGATGCAAGGGATGGTGCACTTATAGCTGGCTTCTCCCTGCTTTTCCCATGACACAGAACAATCAGAGTATGGCTGAAGAGAGACAGCGGCCAATACTGGCCCAGCATCTATCACACCATGGCATGTAAGTACAATATAGAGATGGTAAGTGGTGGCCAGGCATAGTATGGGTTTTGTACCTGTGCTCTGTCTGGGAATACCTCCTCATCATTTCCCCAAGGGCTGGATTCCCTCAAAGGTCTTGATTTTGGAAGCTTTGCAGCATCTAGCTCAGACTTTGATTTGAAACTAGCTGCATAGTGGGTGAGATCTGTGGCAGTGTTCTGTCAGAACCACATCCTCCACCAGGTAAATCATTGTGGATCTGCAGCAGGAGGTGCCTCTAATAATGGCAAATAATTTGTCTGCCAGTTAAGTGAGCTTTTATAATCACTAACTGAAAGTTCAGACATAAGAATACTCTGCTTTCCTAGGTGTGCATTTTTATCATTCAGGGCTCTCTTTGAGATAATTGTAGCGAGCTCAAGTTCTTACATGTAACCAGCTGTTGCTGTTAGCTCAACTTTCAGCCTGTGTAGAACTCCTCTTGCTGAGTTCTGCCTTGTGGCAGGAAATAGCCATTTGCATATGACTCCTATTGGTATATCTGAGTTACAGTAGTCATGTTCCTGTCCTCAGCTTCACATGTGGGAATTGCACTGTCTTTCCAACAGATGTCACCTATGCAGACTGGTTTCTGTCATGCTACTTGAACAGCTTTTGTCCTGAGTGAAAGAATTTACTTCTGTCAAAGTCATGTGAATCCTAATACCTCCATTTAAGTAACTGTAACGTACTTGCTTTTTTTTGACAGCACCATGTTCTGCCATGGCTTATCATCATGACAGCAGACGGATATTTGTTGGCCAGGATAACGGAGCTATCATGGTAAATTGTTGAGACTTTTCTTCTGAGTGTAGGTTAGAATTGCTCCAATTGTCCATGTGTTGCTGGCAGCTGATAGTCTGTTTTCTTTCCATTCTTTTTGGAATGCAGCTACTGCTAAATGGCTGAGCTTCTTGGCAGTTCAGCTGAGATGTTCATGGGAGGACGGCAAAGCAAAGGTTCCTCTGACTAGATGTGAGACAGGTAGCCTCAAGAAGCTCTTGAGCCATTAATGCAGCAGTTGACCCAAACAGTTATGCTTTGCCAAGGAGTTGTTTTGAGGGGAGTACAGTAAGCTGGGCAGAGTGTCGTGGTGGTGCTCTGACAGGGGTTGTGAACTGCAGTTGGTTTGCCCCTGGCCAGGAGTATGGATCTGTCTGTATCCTGCCATGCACGTCTCTGGATTTGCTTGCAGCAGATCTTTTTATGATATAGAAATTTCAGCACTAGCTCTAAAATTATAAGAGACTGGGTTCATCTCTTTTTGGCAATTCTTTCTTCTCCCTTTCTATACTCTTGCTGTAAATGCTGTCCCTGCCTTGGAGAGTATACACTTGGCAGAAGAGAAACTGGGTTTTATTCTTCTCCCCTTGTTAAAGGAGGGGAATCTTATGACTCTCAGATGTTTTAATGGTTTCCTTTCTCTGGAAAGATAAGGTCAAAATAATAACTGCCCCATAAGGAGCCAGGGTACTGCATGAGTGTCATAAAGAGTGATATTCTACAGATAACTGCTATGAATAGCCTACAAAGAACTGCATAGAATTCTGGTGATAACTACTGAAATTTTAAGATGAGACTTCTAAAATTTCATTAACTCTAATGGATCAAATAGAAAATATTCTCACATAAACCTGTCCATTGTGAAGTCGCAAGCATGCAAATCCTAAATACTACAAGATAGAGTTTTGTTTGCTCCTGTGGGGGACAAATGAGATCTTATCTCTTCCTATAATCTCCCTTCAGCAAACTCAATTCTGAAAGGATGTTCCCTGTTGAAAATTCAGTCACTTAAAACCTTAATTTACAGTTGGTATTTCAGTGTGCTTTGCTCCAGCCTCAGGAGCTGCTTGTTTTTTGTGAGACATGCTGCTGCTATGCAAATTGTGTGAGGTTGCTGCTCTTTTTTGGGTAGCAATGTTGGTTATGCCACTGCGGTATCTTCTAACAATTTCACTTTGCTTTTAGGAGTTTCATATTTCTGAGGACTTTAATAAGATGAACTTTGTGAAGACCTATCCAGGTAAACTGTTAACCACTATCTACTCTAACATTTGTGTGAAAGGGAAGGCATCTAAAAGGCTTGGGAAACTGGACACAATCACAGATTAATCAAGTCCAGATATGCTTTAACTCTGACTGACCTTATAGTTGTCACTTAGTTGGGGATACTTGCCATAAGAAAAACGTTTTGTCAGACAGCTGAGTCTAAGTTGTAGTCATTAAGTTCACTACATCATTAACCTGCAAGTGTAATGAGCCAGAACTAGTGAGCTCAGATTTCGCTCTTCAGCTGAGGTAGTTGTGCTACGTGAGTGTTGGTGTAAGAGTTTTCTAAAGGTGCATTTTGGTATTTTCAATTTCTGTCCTTACTTTTTGTAATCAATGGCCTTGGTTATTTCTAGCTCAAGGTAGAAGGTACTTACCTTCTCTGTCATCTTAGGAGAGCAACAGGGATGAAAAACAGCTTATTTTTCCATTATGTGGGAAACAGGGATTGTGGGATTGTTCTAATATTTAGAGAGATGCTAATTTCAGCATTTGTCTACACATCCTTTAAAAAAATACAAAACTCAATTGTTGGTTAAAATTGGAATATTAATGTGAAAGGCCTGAAGGAAGCTCTTAAAGACTGCAGATTATGTAGCAAAACAAAGTGCAGTTTGTCTTGTGACTCCCTGACACCGATAGAAGCAATATTCTTGCTTGGGAGAAAAAGACCTTGTTCTTAAAGCAACAAAACCTCCCTTTATCCTGAGGGAGATGATTTAACAATTCAGTCAGGGGAAGTACTTGCATCCTGGGGGCAGGGGACGCTTCTTGCTAAAGCACATGTAACTTCTTGGTTAGTGGCAGCATTCTCAACAAAGCTGGGCGGGATTTGGTTGCTGTCGCAGGAAGCAGTTTGAATGCCATGGAATAGATATCCCTTCAGGTGCTTAAAAGTATGAACGTGAGCATAGCTCTTTGGGGTTAGGAAAAGATGTGTTTAGTAAAGCAATTCGAGTTTTTAGATGTGTTGCATTACTCCCCAGAAGTCCTGGGCTAACTAGAGGAAGCTGAGGATTTGCATATTCCTTAACCTTGGGTATCTGGACTGAATTCAGCTTCTCTGTCTCTGGGAGAAAGGCTTGCATCAGTTGACTTATGGGTTTGGTTCACTTGAGCTATTCAGAAGGCAAATCCTAAACAGAGCTATGGGAACCTTTTCATTCAGCCTAGATGCAAGTATAATATAATGGTAAAAGATCTCCCTGGGGCATTGCCTAGATCTCATCTTCAGCCTCTGTCTGTCTGAATTAGAATGGAAGTACACAGCACTTTGATTTTTTAGGAAAATTTGCTGGAATTTTTTTCTTCTCGCAGCTCACCAGAATCGAGTGTCTGCTATTATTTTCTGCCTGGCATCAGAGTGGCTTATCAGCACAGGTCATGACAAGTGTATCAGCTGGATGTGCACCAGGAGTGGGAGCATGCTGGGGAGACATTACTTCACCTCTTGGGCTTCATGTCTACAGTATCCTTTGAAAAATGATTGCTACCCTGAAGCTGGAAGAGTACTTTGTTCCTTTACCTCAGTTTGTTCTCAATTTTTCATGTATAAAAACGAGAGTGACATCTCTTGCAAGTCTGCTTACTCTTATTCTCACCGTAAGTTTAATACCTTTATTTCTATTAGTGTTATTAAATAGTAGAAGAGACCTTGTGTTGCAGAAATCCCAGTCTGTACTAGTTCCTAATTTTGAGGTGTTTGTCCATAGCATCTTGTGGCAGTGACTGTATCTATAGCCTGGCCTGTAGACTTCCTGGGCAAGTGTCTTTGTTCAGCAGATGCCAGTGTGCATTTGAGTTCTTCTAGAGCATAAAACATCATGAAAACCCTTTGAACTGCTTTAATTTTTCTGTCTTTGATCAAGTTAATATTTTCTATCTTTAAGCTGCAGGGTACATTGAAACTTTATTCACCACCAGTAATAATTTGTCTGTGTGCAATTTGCTTTCTGCAAACTGCATTTAATAGCAGCATTTTCAGTTTAGACACTCTGGTTGTCTATTCAGTTGTAAGTACTTCAGGGCATTCTTTACCCTATGTAAAAGACTTACAAAGCTAGTAACTTGAAAAGTAGTTCACTTATCAAAGCTTTTGAAAGCAAATTAAATACTTGAAATTCTAAAACTATTTTTTAACACTTGTTAATGGTGGCAATTTAGATGTTGCTGGACAGTAATTGAAGGTTTAATGGCAGTATGTTTTAGTAGCAAGATTCAAAAGCTGAAACAGATCAACTACATCCCTTGAAAACATGAAGGCCTCTCCAGAGCGGCTGTATACCTGTGTCCTGGTAAGAAGCTGGGAGGAAAGCTCAGTTACCACCTGCATGTCTGGCCTTCTGAGGTCTCCCATCTGTGCAGACCCTGCCTTACTGACTGAAGAATTGTCAGGTTTGTACTGTTGTACTGCTGCTCTTTTTTAGAGTCCAGGGGAGTTGTGTCCCACAAAACATTCCATGTGCAGCTCACCTCAGCTGAGTGCAGCACAGAATAGGTTAAAGCTGCTGTATGTGTTGGAGACCAGCTCACAGCACAGGTCTGAGCCTGACTGGGTTCTATAGCTAATGCTATTGCAAATAATGGCACAGTTTATTATTAAAATGGAGAAAAGAATATGACCTTTTATATCAATATAAAAATGAATTTCCACTGAAGAACTTGAAATTTGAAAATCCATTGTAATTGATCAGCCTTTGGACTTGTATTTGGAAGAACCAGCCTGCACTAGGTGCTTGGGCCTCCCTATCATGAGATTCCTTATAAGTTGTTTCTTAATGACCCTATGTGTAAGCTTCTGAAAAACAAGGCAGAGTGCCACTGAATTAGTGGGGATAAGCCAAGTCTGAACTTCCAAGATGAAGACAGGATCACATATTCAGAGACTTAGAGGACTTGCTGGAAGCAAATTGTTTATCTCAAGATCCTGAAGGCTTAAGAGATCTCGGAATGTCATCAGATGGCAAAGCCTCTGCATTTTCACTTAGGGTGGTGGGCTTTTTGGTAGGCTGTCTTTTTAAAGTTAACCTTTTCTGTTGGATACGAAAGACTATTTTTCTAGCTGCTGCTTGTGTTTTCGTGTGGTTCCAGGAGGACACCTACATTTATACACAGCTCTTAGGTTTTGTGGTGTCAGCCGCATGGGTCTTTCATAGCTCTTGCTTATATTCTGAATAGCAAAAGTCTTCTAAAAGCAGCAAATTATCTAGCTCCATTGGCTTACTATGCTTTGGTTTCTGGAGTTCATAGTTACATCGTGGCAAAATCTGACTGTCAGAACTGTTATGAAGTGTAATGCTTTTGCCCAGTGTGCCACCTTGTTAATGGATCCCATGTTAGGATGTAGTGTGGCTTTTATCTCCATGTTAACTGACATAATCCTTTCTGAAATACAGTTCAGTCTTCAATACCACACTCAAGGACCTGCATTGGTAAACTGTAAAGTCCAGAGGACAGGACAAGAAATGAGACAGTCTTACCTTGGCAGTAGCTAGAACACTGTGAGTGTACTTCCACTGTAAGGGGAACTCGCTGTGGGGGGACAGTATCTTTGTATCTTGGTTTTCCTCTCCTGGAGATATCAACTGCTAGAAAACAAGGGGTTTATTGGAGAAGATAGTAGGTAAGGCTGAATAGCACCCAGTGTCCAGCGAGGTTCTCCTAATGGTTGCAGAGAGCCCTGCGCTGCAACAAGGAGCCTGATGAGTTTTGGCATCTTGTAGATGAGCATGAATGTGTTCTGTGAATATGTGCTAGAAATGGCCTAAAGCTACTTGGCTTGCCTTAAACTAGGGCATGGATTATCTCATGGCTTTCTCCAGTGGCTTTCTAAAACTCTCCTCACTTAATTTCTACACAGTGTTACTTGAACGTATAGGGAAGTGTGATGAGAAGGAAGGAATCAAAAAGGTTTATTACACTATCTAACCACTTTAGAAGTAATTACGTAAATATTTATGTGGCATATTAAAATGTTCTTTTCCAACTTTTTTAGACTCTATAGCTGACTGTTTCACTCATGTAAAATACTCCTTGAACAAATGAAGCTTTTCCTTGACTGGTGTTCAGATATGATCACGAAACTCAGCATGCATTTGTTGGTGATTATTCTGGACAGATCACTCTTCTGAAGCTTGAGCAGAATACCTGCTCAGTTATCACAACCCTCAAAGGCCATGAAGGTAAAGTAACTCTTTGTCTTAAATCCACTTGTCCCAGATATGGTACCTCTTTGTAAGTTGGGGTGAGATGTTCAGTTGCATAACTGCCTCTTAAGGGTAGATATTGGATGAAAAACCAGTCCAGGGTAGTGGTTATCATAAGCTGTTCAAAGCTGTACATGACTTCCTGTTAAAGAACAAACACATTCTTGCCGAGGGGAAATCTTAGCCTTATAAATGCCTACAGGTATTTTTATTGTAGATGAAAAATAAAGGTAAACGTAGACATTCAGTTAAACACAAGTTATCCACTAGATGGCTACCTTTAAAAGCTTTTGTCTCTTTAACATTGAAGAAACTGCTTAGTCTAAGGCAAATGTCTCATCCTGTATAGTACAGCTGAAGTCCTTACATCAAATGAAGAATCAGGTGGTCCATAACATGATATGGAACCTTACTCATTACAGTCTGCTGTAATGAGTAAGGCAAGAATGCAAATCACAGAATAATGGGCAACTTAATAACATGCTGAGAAAAATAAACAAGACAATGCCTTTTCCCTGTAGGAACTTTCAAATCAGCTGACAGTTTGCATGTGGGTGGGCATGAACTACTGGGTCATGAGTCTCTGACCCACTGGAAAAGGCTGCCTTGTATAACAGCTGTAAGTATAGAGTAGGCTTTGTTAAAGCTCGGTACGCTCCTGATGTACAGATGACTGTAAAATGATACAGCTGGTTTTGAATGCAGGAGGCAAGTTGAGATTTTCAAGTGATAAAAGTCTCTTCTGCTTTCAAGAAGAATATCAGATTGTTTCACAAAATAATTCTTTTGGCCCTAGAGACTCCTTTGCCTTTCTATACCTTTGCACTGGTCTGTGTTCAAATGCAGCTCCTTACTAAATGTCACTGTTAGTCTAAAAGCAGTGTGACACTTTCTTATAGTGTGTGTTCTATCTCTTCGAGTTGTGATGGGGCTTCCAAGCACCAACTTCAGCAGTGCTGTCCACACAGCAGCCAGCTTTGGCTCATGTATTTCCATATGGGGACTATGATCCTTAAAACAAGAATTGAGCTAGCATAAAAGAGAATTTCAGGGGCAGAAACAGGTTTTTCTTCAACTGGTATAATACTAGTTATTTCATCTTTTTTCCTGTTTGTTTTTTTTTTTTAAGCAAATCGGATTATATTTGACTTTTTTTTTCTTCCATAGTATTTGTGTAATACTCTCAAGATCCAGTAACTCTAAACTTAAATGGCATCTAGTTCTTCAAGTGCAGCTGTGTTTGACAGACTTCAAAAGTCTGATTTTGTCTTGTTTGCTTTCTAGCTCGTGTTAAATGTGAGTTCATAAGCAGGCAGTGTTTGCTTTGCAGTTTAAATGGTTTCAGAGTTTGTTCTCAGCTTCCAGAATTCACCATATTTAACAGCCTGCTCTGTGTAATGCTGAGATAATACTGAAAGTGTGTCTTTTTGGTGCACATGCTATTCCCAAATGGGTCAGTCTGAAAATAGTGTAGCCTTAAAGGAGGCGAAAAACTCCTCTTGCTCCAGAGCACTGGAAAAGACTGATTTGGGCTCTAATTACTGTTCATCATCTCGGTTTCAAACTAACAAGGCTTTTGATGACAACTGAGCAATGGAAGGATTTTTTAAAGTTAAGGATCTCTGCAAGGGAATAAAATGTCCCAACTTCACACCTATAGGTGGCATGAGTAACAAAATTACTCCATTAGTCTCCTGATTATCTTACCATGCATATGGATTTAGTATAAGGCTGCTACTGTCAGATGACTCATTTCTTTCTATTCCTGTCTAATCCACAGCTGCACTGGGCCTTCTGAAATCTAGTTTTGTAATTTAGTGAGTAGTGGCAGATTTGCTAACAGCAGTGAAACTGTCACTTTGTTTCTTAGTCCAGCTATTTTTAGGTTGTAAATGGTTATGTGACAGTGGCTTTACCTGAGAACACTGTGATCTGTCCTACAACCACTGACCAAGCACCTCATTGTGTTGTAGATACTGGTTTCTGCTTGGCAAGTGTTAGTACTTCAATCTTCCAAAGCTCACAAAGCAGCCTGGCAACTCTTAAAATCACCAACCTAAATACAAGGGGCAGAACTCAGACTTTCTGGCTTATGCTGTCTTCTTAGGGACATTCTGTTCTATTGTCCAGTACTCCTTGCCTCTCTGTCAGGCCTGCACCTTGCTGTTGGATGCTTCCTTGCTTAAGGCTTTCAAAATGTTACTGGAGTAAGGCAGTACCTCAGGTTTCACTTAAATGCTCCAGGAGGTCATCGCTGTGCTGGGGAGCCAGTCCCTTACATCTAACTGCAGAATTGTTCTTTCCTAGGGAGTATTACTTCCCTGTGGTGGGATCCTATTCAACGGCTGCTCTTCTCAGGTGCCTCTGACCACAGCATTATCATGTGGGATATTGGTGGAAGGAAGGGGCGAACGCTGCTGCTCCAGGGACATCAGTATGTAATGGAGTCTTATTTTTCTCATTTTTTCACTCAGTCCCAGGAACACTAAATAGTGTGGCAAGATATTTGAGTCATTTTGAGTAATGGAGAAAGTTACTCTTTGCAGAACCCTGAGGAATTTGAGGGGGACGAAGGATAATCAGTACTAGGAAAGCCTTACTGATAAATCTTTTTTCTTGTTCATGTTTAATACATTATTATTACCATGGTTTAGAAGTAACACAGAAGTAGTTTAGAGACAGAGGTGCATAAAAATCCTAAATTGTCTGGTTTGACCTTTATGTAAAAATTGCTTGTGTCTGTATTGTAAATACTGCACTGAGTTACTTGTGAGAGGAGGGCTAAAACCTTTATGTATAAGCATGTTCATGTACCCATATAAAATAAGCTTCAGTATGTTCCTGCTCTCTCTCTCTTTCTATCAGTGAGATGATAAACTGGATAATTTACAGGGATAGTCTCAACTTCAGAAAGTATCATGTCTCCCCTCTTCTGAAGTTGTGGTAGTTGTCTGTATTAATCAACTCTTAATTTTTAAAGACACAACACTAGCTGCCATTTTTAGATGTAGGGCTCTAATTCAGTCTGACAGGCAGTTCACCACTGAAGATATATTCTACTTAGAAATGCAGTGGTAGTAGAGATTTTCTTTATGTTTTAAAGATACTTGTGTTGTGTGTTCTCCTCTTGTCTAATTCCATAGATGCCTCCATCCACCTTTGATCAAGAGTGATAGCCTTAGCCCTAGAACTCTTGTTAAATCTTAAGGATTTAGTTTTATGGCTAAAGAATTAATAATAGAGGCCTAGTTACAGAAAACCCTCTAGTTAGTGACTGGAGGACTTTATCCTGCTGTTACTGCTGCCTCATGTGTCCTGGTGAAGACTTGTAACAGTTTCTGTTCATAGTGAATGAATGGGAAAGTAAGTTCTTCTGAGAAGCAGAATGACTTTTTAAGATTCAATTTAGATGTTGCAAAGCATTATGATACTACTCAGATTCTTTGTGTACTTTCTTAGGGCAGACGTCTGTTTTGCCATGACTTCCTTTAGGATTAAATTGACTTACTGGTGAATCCATACTTTGCTTTGCAGATACAGACTGACTTACTATGATTTGTTAGCAACAGTGGAACCTCTGTCTGCTTCTTAGATGCATCTTGAAACAAATATTTCTCTTTATTTTTCCGGTTGTCTCTGTTTTGATAAGTGGCTCTCCTTGCCAACACAGAAGAGTATTTGCACACACACTCTGAGCCAGTTGACACTCAGTTCACCATCAGGGCTTACTGCCAGCAAATGTTAACATGGAACTGTACCTCTGGTATTCTGGTTAGGCCTGTAAGAACTCTCAGCAACATCCTGATGCTGGGGTAGCGCTCAGGTGACAGCATCTGTTCACTCATCCTCTGAGCTCTACTCAGTGGACTTAGCAAACTGGAAATCAGTTTTTGGCTTCCTCATTAGTTTTATTTACAAGGATAAATCAGGTTTGCTGGGAAACCAAGCTTTGTTTAAATTCCTGTGGGTAAATAATGTGTGCTTTGTTCACAGTGACAAGGTGCAGGCTATCTGCTACATCCAGCTGACACGGCAGCTGGTGTCTTGTTCAGCTGATGGGGGAATTGCTGTTTGGAACATGGATATCAACCGAGAAGAGGTAAGTTCATGTCCGAGGTCAAAATTTTTTTTCCCCCACTTTTCAGAGACTAATGTTACTTTCCTTAGTCAGTTCTGCAGGCTGCTTTCTTCATGTTGTTTGACACTTTAAAGCTGAATGATATTATTGAAACTTGTTCTGTTCTAGTGGCTGGCTGTGCTGCATTCTGCATTGTTGTAAATGGGTTCCCAGGACAGGAAAAGTGCAGGACATTTGGGACTGCTTAGAGTTTTTTCTCAAATATACAACAAGTTCACTAGAATGGCTGTGGCCTTTGCTGCTGGAACAATCTAAAGCAGGCATACTCTTGCAGTAAAGAAACCAATGGACTGTGCTTCAGTAGTCTTGAATTAAGTTGTCAACTTGTGGCAAAGCAAGTAAAGAAGTGAGAGGCAGGTTTTGAGACGCAGTTCAAAAGGCAGAGTTTCAGTCCCCAGGCAACATTTTTTTTAAAAGATCTCAGTACACAGCAACTGACTTGGCCATACACTTTCTTTCTGCATCAGTTCATATCCATGGTGGTGCAACTGAGAATGCTCGTTTTCTTACTGTCAGCAGTGTAAGTGAATTGAAAAGAAAAAATGTTTTGTTGTTCCAGCTTTCCTTCTGTCAAGTCTCAGGGAGACTTCCTCATGAGATGTATAAAGTTGTATAAAATATACATGTTCAAATTCAAGTGTATGTACTAAAAATATTATGTCTCTTTTACAGCTGAAATGTGTAAAAGTTCTATTTTCATTTGGCCTAGTCCATTTATGGCAGGAAAAGTGTGTGGGTGGGCAAAGGGTTGCTTAACGAAGATGTGGGTAGGATGGAAAATGCAGATGAGCTCCTAATTATTTCAAGCTGTAATCCCATGAAAGTAGAAAATATTTTTACTCACAGAATTTACTTCTGGACACCCCCTTTCTTAGAGAGGATTACTGCCTCATAGTTTCTATAGTTTGGACTATAGAAGCACTGGTCCTTAAAAGCCATCCAGGCAACCAGAGCAGCAGTCTTTGACTGCCTGCAGTGGGTTTAGTAACTTAGATGTTTGAATGAGTTTTCTTATAAAGGCAGTAACATAACATATTACTGTAGACTTAAAAGTGTAGGAGGTGTGTAGGTAACCTATAACTGTGTTCTTGGGTTTGGGGTTTTTGTGCTAAACTTACTACATACTATGCTCTAGGCAATCTACTATTGAAATGGCCAGAACTGAGCCAGGGCATCTTTCCAAGTAAAATTTTACTTTGGGGTCTTAAAACAAACTTCCTTGATTGTTATATGAGGGGAAAACAATTCTGATTGTTTGCATCTCCTGCTCTTTTGTAGGCTCCTCAATGGCTGGAAAGTGATTCCTGTCAGAAGTGTGAACAACCTTTCTTCTGGAATATAAAGCAAATGTGGGACACAAAGACCATAGGGCTGAGGCAGGTGAGATGGCTGGTTTCAGTGCTTAGCTGTACTTCAGCATGTGAGCAAAATGCAAACAGAAAACCACTAAGGCTGGTAGATCTTTTCAACTCTTGGTATTTTTACTGCTTTTGAAGTGAGGGTATATTGAGAAGTTACAGCTTCTAGGCACTGCTAAGACATTTCCAAATTCTATAAAAGTGTTGCATCAAACTTCTGTCACAGGTCAAAGCAGGCATTGCTAGAAGTGCTCTTTTGGATTTCTCTGAATGTTTCCATGCTTTGGAACCATGGACAGCTAATCCTCAAGCATTGTGTAAAATGGCAAACAGTGCCCCATAACTGAGCATGGAAATGCTCACTACAGTGAAGCAATAATGGCCCTGTTCTTACTGTACCAGAATGTGAAAGCTTTCCAGATAGTTTTCTTTAAGAAGGGATTGGACATGCACCAAGACATTCATCTGTTTCTGACTTCCTCAGACTGTTTTTAACTGGGTTGCTTGTTCAACCCTCTTTTTCCCCTTTTCCCAGAAGGAGCTTGCAGGAGATGTACACAGAGAATATGGAGATAAATCCATTAATGACCTAAACAACTGTTCAGAACTCCAGAGACGTTAGTCCGTGGTTGAAGTAACAGAGAATTTCCTAACAGGTCGCAAAACAGAAGCTTTGTTGTTTGGTGGACACTTGGTACTGTGGTCAAGTGACATAGTATAGTGATTTATTTGTTTGTTTTCTTCTTGCTCCATGAAGCATCATTGCAGAAAATGTGGGCAAGCAGTGTGTGGCAAGTGCAGCACCAAACGGTCGAGTTACCCAATCATGGGATTTGAGTTCCAGGTCCGTGTCTGTGATTCCTGTTTTGAGTCCATCAAGGATGAAGAGTGAGTATTGAGTAATTAACTGTAGTAACACTGCTGGTGTGCAGAAATCCTTGGGCTCACTCCACATGCACACACAATGCTACAAAATACCCTGAGCTGACTCTCTGCTAATAGGCCTTGGGGGCTGAAAGCACTGTGATGGCAGAGATTCCCCATCTGGCTCTGCAGGTGCATTTGGATCAGATGTGGAATTACCACATTTTTATCCTTTTTAGTTCTTCTTTTCCAGGAGCCCAGATCTAAACTTGAAATATATTTGTCTCAACATTTCAGTTTAGTTAAAAGCTATTGATTGCACTTAACATTGCTAAGTTGGGTGCCAGACAATATATTTCAGCTGCCAGGATGTATATGCATTAGATCATGTACACTTTCTAAAAACTATTTCTTTGGGAATATTCTTCAGAGCTCAACATGATTTTCCCCATGCAAGCAAATGGGGTTAAACATCATTTGCTGTCTCATTAAACTTAGAAATAGGATACCCCTTTACTCTGGATATGAACAGAGTAATCAGATGTGAAAATTTGGGGGGGCTTGGGGCTTTTTATTGTGTTGTTGGGTTTTTCATTGTTGAGGCCTTTTGTTTGCTTGGGTTTTTTTGAAAAGTGAAATGTGGTGCCCTAGTTGGCCTCTGTAGCCAGCAGGGTAAAAATGTAGCTGAGCTTGACTTTGGTAACCAGGAGTAGAAGTATTTGTTAATGCAGTGTCCCACTTCTGCTCCAGCATTATTAACAGTCAGGCTGCAGAAGGCCAGGAAATGTCACACCTGTGTAACTCCACAAGCAGTGCCTTAGCATGACTTGCTAATTTAATTCTGTCCCCTTTAATATGGCACTGCAGCACTTGGAATTGAGTTATTAGTACTTGAGCAACTTAATTTTCTTTTAAGTTTATTTTGTACTATTATAATGATGCCATGAAGCTTCATCTGGTGGCTGGCTTTCATTTCAATTGTTCTTGTGCAGCCGTACTTCCTTGGCAACCTTTCATGAAGGAAAGCACAACATTTCACACATGTCCATGGACATCTCCAGAGGGCTAATGGTGACCTGTGGGAGCGACCGGATTGTGAAGGTATTCCTGCATCTCTTGCTGCATTTCTTAGAGATATTTAATAGAGAGTTAATTTTTGTATTTTTTTTTTCTTTCTGACAACTACTGCTACAAACTATCTAATGTGGGAAGAAGGAATTGTATTTGCTAGGCTGTTCTTCTGCAGCTGAATGAGGAAATGACTTGTAACTCCACTGTATGGAGTGCAGCTGTTGGATCTGTTACTGTTGTGTCTCTGAACAAACACAGCAGGCATGGGCAGCAGGAGAATCTGCCATCAGCCTTAAAAACACAGACCTGAGGAAATGTACAGGTTCCTTTGCTCTGAGCTCCATGGCTGAGAGTATGGCCACTGAAAGCCCTTGTTTTGAGACAGTGACACGGAGCTCAGACCGATACGGAATCTTGCTGTGCTTGAGCTCTACATTAACCACGCATGCCAGAGCTGAGACTGTGCCAGCCTGTCCTCGTGTTGCTATAGGCATGTTTGTGACAAACTGCATAGCACTTCTTAAAACAGACCTCCACAGAGTGCAAGAAGACTCTTGAGCCCCAAATTTGGCTTTTGGTTTGTAAGGCTGGTAGAACTCTTTAGGAGATTTTCCTCAAGCATAGGTTAAAAAGGATTTGTTACCTTGTGTCCAGGGATGTCTTTATGTTTGCTTCTGTGCCTCTTGCAGAAAGACCTATGAGTGTGACACTAAAGCTGTGTAATTCTCCACAATATTCTTTTCCAGATCTGGGACATGACGCCAGTAGTTGGTTGCAGCCTTGCCACTGGCTTCTCTTCCCGCTGATCTCCTCTATGGCAGGTTTACGCACCTTATGTACAGCAATACCGAACGAATGGAATCCTCCTCAAGAATATTACTGCAAACACTGGTTGCTTGATTCTCCTTCTGCTGCTGTTCCAGGATGGACAGTCACCCTTGTAGAGCACAGCTTTTCTGTTGGGCTCCCCGGAAATCTCCGTGGTGCTGAAGTGCGGTTCCGCAGCCTCTCGGACTGACATCAATGGTTTATCTGCAATATGACACCTGGATGGAAGGACCTGTCGTCTCTTGGTTTACATACGTAGTGTTAGCAATGTGCTATCTCTGCTGATGTATCTTGTACAGATACCTTGTAGCTAAAGCATTACCAGAGTAAAATGAGTGTAGTAAATTCCATTTGTGCAAATAGTAAAATAACTTATTCTCTCTTCCAAAAAGCAGTTCTGTTGAAATGTTTTTGAGCAGTCACTGTCTAAATTGCCTCCAAAAGGTATGTTGGTTATTTCTATGAAAGGAGGAGATAGTTCAAAGTGGAAGGTAGCTTCTTTCAAGTGAGATAGTAAGAGAACCTTTGATCACACAAGATCCTTTATTGGCTTTCTTGTAGTGTTTGTCTTCAAGTTCAGTTGTTAGTGAAATCACTTTTGTGGAACAGCTGTTCTGTGTAGGTAGCTGGTGAGTCTGCAAACAATACTGGGCTTTTTATGTAGTGTTTTAGCATAGCTGATAAACTTCTGTAGTTATTGAAAGCGTGCAGCCCACCTGCTCTAAAGACTGGCCACAGGTATGAGCCATGTACTTTGACAACTATAATGTTGTTGGAATGGGAATCTAACCAAATCTGCCTTGTTACAAGTAACAGTTGAGAAGAAATGGCCAGTTAAATTATAGAGATTTTCTTCTGTGGAAAGGCTGATGTTCTTAAATGTTCAGGAACCTGTCTCTGCTAAAGTACAGCATAAATTCAAATACTGTCTTGATGTTGCTTAAAACAGATAAATACTGAGCAATAATTACTGAGGTACAGAAGAGCTGCTTTCTTCCCTGCACCTAGGTCTGTTAATCCTGAGAGATCTATATTGAACCTTTCCTGTTTGAAAGCTGAGAAGTATGAAGAAGAGCTGGGAGGCTTTTGTGACTGTGCAGTTGGCACATAAAGGAAATAACTAGTGAGAGATACTGTCAGTAAATTGGTTTGTCAGTTGAGTGAATCTCCTACATCGGAATACTGTAAGATAATTTATTTTGTAACTTTGGAAGTTAAGGTGGTAAGTCACAGAGTTTAAGCTTAGAGCTGTTCAGCTTTATCTGAAAACAGATGCAATATGTGTGAGGACAAAAAAGGGTAGGTCAGCTAGCCTGGAATAGGTGGTGTTACACAATTATCAAAGGTAATACACTCTTTCTGGCAGAAGAGTTGAGGGTTAGACTGTCTTTACTTACAGCAACAATCAAGTGGTGCTATGAGTGTTAGTGAATTCAAGTCCTAGGTGTGTAACTTGACACTAATAATCTGCATTGGACCATGCTGTAGGCTGAAATAGATTAAGATCATTAATACATCATGATTCACTTGCATTTTAAGCCAAAAATCTCATAGTCTCCAAAGGGCATTAGAATCCAGAATATGATAGTTATTATTACTTTGTGTACTTTTCCATGGGCCTTCTCTGGAAGTTTTGTGAAGAGTCTTTTAATTTGCTTAGCCTTATTGGGCCACTGAAGAATAAACAAATCCATCTCTTGTGGGGATCCCAGAACTTGTTTTGCCTTCAATCCAGGATGTAGCACTTGTCACACTGATTTGATTCAACTCTTGCTACATCCTGTATAGCTTAGGTTTTTTGGAAAAGCTTATTTCTAAGCTGTTGAGAGAAAATCAGCTTGCACTGGAAGAGCAGTTGCAGCTTTATGCTCTGAAGGCCTTCACCCTTCTAAACTAGGAAGGAAAGTGCTGCAGGAGTGAATAAGCTCTGATAATGCTCCGCATTCACTTGCAGACTTCTTCCTGTCTGGTTCTGGAAGAGAACAGAAGCCTTCCTCGCAGCATGTAAGGCAGAACATGAGTTACAGTGCTAGAACTGTTTAATATCCCACTGTCATAGGTTAGGAGGATCTAGGGTGTGAGTTAAGCTTGGAGATTGATGTAGATGTGCAATGAGTACCATATTTTTCAACCCAGGCATTCTGAAACCTATACCTGTGATGCTGAGGTGTAACTCCTTTGCAGTTAGCACTCCAGAATTCAGCTTTTTTAGTTCTGATTACTCAATATGCCCCTGCTCAGCACACAGCTCCCCCCTCCCTTCCCTATGAATACTTCCTCTGCTTTACATTATGTTTTTGCCACTAGATAATATATTCTCTACTGCCTAAGGAATCTATTTTCTATAATTGATATACTTAAAGATAGTGTTGGTTCTGATATAATGACAACTATGGCCACTAAATCATTAGTATTTTAAGTATACTCTTGCTGTTGAATGAGTAATGCTTACAAACCACTAAAGAGAGAGTAGTTTTGTTTATAAACAACTATTTTGAAGGCACACACTCTCTCCTGAAACTGAACATACTTCAACTATGTCAGCTCAAGTGTGCAGTTACTGAGAAGCCTGGATTTAAAGCATTACAGAGCTTGCTTGTGTATCCTCTTCCATTGGGGCAGGGAAGGGGAGCAAAGGGTACTAATATGTGCTAATTCTTTCCTAGTTGTAGTTCTGTACCCTGCAGTGTTAAGAGAATCTAGATAAATCTGTCCTTTGCTCCTTCTTGTCTGTTTTTTAAACTTTGATTACATGTACAATAAAATATTTCTTGATATTCACTTAGTCTATTTGGATGATCCATCAT
Source organism: Rhipidura dahli (assembly GCA_013399225.1). Classification (NCBI taxonomy): domain Eukaryota; kingdom Metazoa; phylum Chordata; class Aves; order Passeriformes; family Rhipiduridae; genus Rhipidura; species Rhipidura dahli. The sequence goes on along the minus strand of VXAC01002678.1, from coordinate 95,084 downwards.
TTTTCCATCCTGTGAAAGCACAATCCCCATTTTGTGCTCTGGCTTTTCCTTTACATGCCCCACAGACAAATTGTAGGTTCCTGGGAGAGCTTGTCGGGTGTGCTGGATTGGAACTGAATGAGCTGCAGCAGGTCAGAGGCCCACAATGAACTTGTGAGCTGACAGATGAGCAGCTGCTGTATGGTCCCAACTCATACAAACCTCTTCCCTGGTTCATCTGGCTCCCCTTCAGAGCTCTGCAAAGGTTCTTATCTACAGAGTACCCCAGGGTCCTGTCCTGAGATGCCTTGGACCTGTCTGAAGTGCCAAAGAAATGCTAATTTTGCTGGATGGGGTGAGCAGAGTCTACAATATAATATATACAGTGGACACAAACTGCAGCCACACAAGGTGGTTGCACTTGTTTCATGATACTTTCTCACAAAGAAAGAATGGAGATAAACTGGGAAGCATCCTTATCTTTAGTTGCTCACAGCCTTCACAGGCTCAAATACAGCACTGGCTGGCTTTGTAATATTTGGAATGTCTGAATGTTGGTTGATGAATATGTTGCCTGGCTCACTGCTTCTTTGGGGTATTTGGAAGCCAGAGAGGGAATATGGGAGAGTTTAACAAACTTGCCACCTTTGAATGATGGCTGAAGAGCTTGTGTGGTATATAGTAATTTTTGTTGGGGTTGTTTTTAACACAGTATGTCTCATTTTGAACAGCTTAAACTTCTCACCTTTCCCAAGGCAAATTCCCGTGTTTTCTAGTTCCAACAAAAACTGACTGGAAAAAATGAAGCTGTTGCTGATCTATAGTCAGAAAAGCCTATTTAGATGTCTATGTTGACCAATTTATGTTTTGAATAAGGCATATGAACTCTAGTTAAAGTTGAAGATGCTGGAGAATTGCTGATAGTGTTCTTGTAGTGAAAGCACAAAAATAGATGTATTGGTTTTCTAACTGAGAATGCACAGTTGGGAATGCACAGTTGATCATGTCTGAATTCCTGATATTGAAGACTTCATTTAAATTTCAGATAGCTGTGTGGCAGGTCTTAGTACCTGTAGTGTTGACTTTACTCACTGAAGAGATTTAGAATACACTAGATGCAGGAAAGGGGCAGATTTTTATGTTTATCACATTCACTACTATAGAGTTCAGAAGGAAGGCTCTCTAAGGTTTTTTATCTCTGTTGACCAAGTCCTCAGAGCTGAATGACCTGACTAACTGTGAAATGCCATGATCAAACTCTATAGAAAATGATGACTTTCTGCCAGCCTAACATTTAAAAACTTTTGTCCTGAACTAACCATCTTAGAGGGAGTTTCCAAGTGGCCTTTGAAGGCTTTCTCTGCCTCTCATTCACAAAAGGCAAAGATCGAGGATCTCTTAAGTGACTGCTATCAAGTGATCCTACAAAGCTTTTTGTCCCTTTGGAGCATGTAAAGTCATGGGCTCTAGGTAGCTGTGTAGTCTGCTCCACTCTTAATATGTAAAAGCTAATTGTTGAACAGATTCAAAGACAGTGTTACCTGTTTTATTACTCTGGCAAGGGAAATATCAAAATGGTATCAGTAATAAAATCGATACAATATTTTTCATAAAATTAAATATCATGTAATAAAATGAAGTATATAGGGTCATTAGAAACTCTTCTTTCTTCTCTACATGAGCCTTTAACCCCCCAACATATCAGCATCTCAGAGTTGCTGTAACTACCTGCTGTCTGACTCACATTTGTACCTAGGGTCTCTGAGAAGTTTTAGTGTATAATCTGCTCACACAGAGAAGTAGAAGCATATTCATTGACTTATTCTTGATGTATTCTAATAATTTTGGTGGGATTGACTGGCTTGTCTGCAGGAAATTTGGTACATTAATTCCTAAATTGCTTTGTATCACAAAGATATGGGTTGTTAAGATGCCTTTCTTTATAGGGAAAGACACATTAGAGTTTAACTTGCTCTTAGCTTTGCTACTCTAGCTGTCTTTCAAGAACATACCATGCCTCTCAGTATCTATATTGTTTCTTTTTCCTGAAGCATGTTTTCAGATGCTCTCAAAATCTACATGTGTGTATCAATCAAAAATCTTTAAGTTTTCATGAGCTCGAGTGCACCTGTGGGCACTGCTTGCCAGTACTCCTTGATGGCACTGCTGCTAAGCCATGTTTTCTGTTCTAGTCCTGTCCTTTGTCTTTTCTCTCTTCTCATTCATTTCTCTCTCTTTCTTTTGTAGTTTATAGCTCCTTCTCCAGGTTTCCCCCACAGCAGCACATCCATGTTGGAGTTTGGCTCCCTGAGACAGGTGATAGCAGCTCTTGAAGCACAACTGCCCTGCTCACCTGAGCCTCCTGATCTCTCTGCAGTGGCTGCATTGAAGGATGACCGAGGCAGCAGACACGGAAGGTGAGTGTTGTTTAGGAAACAACCCATTTCCTTATCCTCAGTTACAAGTCTCCATCCCCTTAGGCACCCATAGCAGTGCAGCCAAAACTTGGTGATTGGCAGGGACGGTGTGGAATAAACAGAACTGTCAATAGTGCTTATAGGGTTTGGAGAATATCAGGGTGATTGCTGTCAAGAGAACTGCACGTGTCTAAATGGTGTTTGTGGGACACTCAATTTAAAACTTGAACTAGGCATTAACTAAAAGAGGGAAACAAGGCTGTACATTGTGTTCATTACAGTCCTTTTATGGAGAAGAAATTCTGGGAATATCAGCATGCTCACAGGCAGTTTGGGGTGCTTTAGTCCTTCCACTCCAAAGCAGCAGTTCCCTGTTTTATGGTATGAATATGCCACCTGAGCACTCTGCTGTTTCAGGAGCATGGCCTAAATGGGATTCGATTTTACAACCAAGATAGAAAGAGGAAAACCATGAAAGAAACTGAGTGAAGGTGAACAGGACAAAGAACTGACTGGCAGTGTGGTTAAGGCATGCAGAGCTGTGATTCTGGGCTGGTAAGGTAGGATGCTGTGGATGTAATAGCTGTTAATCCAACTGAACACAAGAGGGCTACAAAACCACGTTTTCTCTGGTTTGAAAAAGTTCTCGATAGACCTTTGTTAATGTCTGTCTACCTTTTGGCCAGCTTTTATAGAGCTGGGAAATAAAATGCTACTTGACACCCTTTAAGTGCTTGTATACACCTATCATTGGTGTATACAAGGTGATAAGGATTTGAAATTGCTATTTTTAACACTTTTCTAATACTTTAAACTACTTAAATGTTGGGACTACTTACTGAACATGTTTCTGTTGATAAAGTGCCAACATCTGTGGCACAGATACATAATTTAGTACAGGCTCTAGTGATAAAAATGCTTTGTTCTGCACTTAAATTGTGGAGAATCCAGGCTGTGTGAGCAAATAAGGAAAAGGGAACATAGGAAAAGGGAACATAGGAAAAGCAGTCTGGAAAAGTACAAGCTCTGCTCAGTAACCAAGAGCAAGAGTTAGGTTGCTTCTCTATTGATCCAAAGTGCAATTAAAAGCTACCTCCTGCAGCTGAATTTAGATTGGGCTTTTAGAGGTTTTTTCTTTCCCCCGCAGACCTAGTATCAAGTGGTAAAAAACCTGCACAGCAGGTCTCCCATAAAATCACCAAGTGAAGTGTTCATCAGTCTCAACTCCTTGGTTTGCATGGGGCTACTTACCTGAAGTAGTCTGTGAGCTCAGTTCAGGTGTTGAAAAAGCATCTGCTGGCTAGAATTAGAGTAAGAGTTCAGTGTTCTGCCTCATTTGTTGTGGTACATGGTGTCAGTGAAAAGGCTTCTCTCTGCAATAAAAGCGTGGTTTGGTTTTTTTCAGAAGAAAAGGTTGTGCAGTTTTGTTTAGAAGGAATTGAGAATGTTAGATTTTTTTCACTCCCTACTGTTTTTTAGAGTAGTTTGTGTCTCTTAACTGAAGCTGTCACAATTCATTTGTTTCTCTTCAAATGCACAGGAATATAACTTCCCAATCAATTGTAAATCTTTGCTGAACATATAGCTTTACTTACATGGTTCAGGATTAGCTTCTGAAGTACATAAAGCCTGTAGAGATTAGGAGGGTTCAACAAAGCCTGTTGCACATTTAGGCATGACATTTTAGCAATGACTTCTTTTCACCTAAATAATGCCCAGACCCACCAAAACTGATACTTAGGAGCTAGGGAACTTTTTACATCAGGTGTAGGCACATAAGGCTCACTGAATCCACTGTACCTCTTGGTGTGAACATTTTCTACCTCTGAATGTGACAGGCGCCTACAAGAGCGGAATATAAGCAAAGAGGATAAAATATCCCACAGCAGTAAAACGCTCCTTGCCTCTCTTAAAAGCCTATTTCAAAGAGCCTTTAAGAAAGAAAATGTTCATACTCCTTCCACACAGAGATGGAAGCCAAAAAAGAAGGGTCTCAAAACTGCAGCAGTTTTGAGTTAGAGAAATAAATATGCATTACTTTGAAAATATTCATGTTCAAGTCAACTAACTGGGAATAAAGGAAACACTGGAAGGAGTTCACGTTATGGCATTTTACTGACATAAGTTCACCCCATTGGTTCACCTGGCACAACTGTGTGCCCCAGCTGCCTCCCCCTGCCTCCACTGCTGAATGACACTAATAGCTCAAACTTCCCAGCTAGGAACTACTGATGGTTATCTTCTTTATCAGAAAATTATGCAGGTACACAGTGCTGGTGGCAGAGAGGCAGGGAGGGGAGAATTCTAAGTCCTTGCCGTGGCTAGTTAGGCAGTCAAAAGTGCAACCTGGCTTTCTGAGCTGGAAAGCATCTATTTTAGGCATGACCCTATACCTAGAGCCTTGTTTCTGTAGGGCTTCTCTCTGCCAGCTTCCAAGATTGGCTATAATGGGTTGACTTTGGCCACTGCTCAATGTGCACTCTCTGCACATTGTGTTTGCTGCTGCTGCTTTTTTTTTCTGATTACTTGCAAAAACACACAAGCAGCAGGCTAGTTCTCTTGAGTTTATAGCCTAATTAGGTAAGGTCTTTGCTTAGAAAAGTAAGATTATTGGGAAACAGTTGTTTAGCAAAAAAACATGACTGCCTGTCACCTGAGAAAATTACACAGGTAGGGACTGAGGGGTATGTTCATCCCTTAATTTTAAATTCCTTTTGGAGATGAAGGTATTGATGCCTCAGATCTGTACTACAGCTGCCACTGTGGTGTCAACATTCTTGTGGGTTAGGCAAATCTAATTGTGAGTGTTCTCTGAGGCCTGGCTTTCCCAGAGCTGCAGTGCTATCTGTGAACACTCCCTGTTCACCCAGGGTGTGTTTGGGGTTTAAGTACAGAGTCAGCCCTCTTTTGTTCTGCACAGGCCACAGAAGGTAGAGCTGGGGGCTGCAAGGGACAGAGGTATGAACACGGTGGTGGGGAAGGCAGGTGTTTATCTCCTGGGAGAGGCAGTGTGGGTCTGTGGCACTTTGTGTGGATATTTCAGAGAGAGAGGCAGTGTGGGTCTGTGGCACTTTGTGTGGATATTTCAGAGAATCTGGTACAAGGTTTCAGTCTGCTTTAACAGATTCTGATTGCTCCAAGTGTGTATTTGGCAGTGTGTATCACTGAAGGCAAGATGGTGCCCCAGTAAAACCAGTGAGGCTAGTGCTGTCTGGCAGCACAGCATGGTGTGTGCTGCACCCTACAGCACAAAGGGTGAGGTGTTCCTGCCCTCTGCAAGATAGTGCTGCTTTTTGGGCCCGGCATGTGTACTCGGGAAGGACAGAGGCCAGGGGCAAGTGAGCAGATGAAGTATCACTGAGATCTGTGGGCAGCTGGGACTTGGCATTTGTGTGCTGTGCACTAGCAGCATCACAGCACAGCGTGTGAGGTGCTGCTTGGCAGGCTGGGGCTGGAACACGCACAAACCACAACTGAGCAAGCAGCACTGAAGGACTCCAGGAGCAGTGTCTGTAGAGACAGAAATGAAACTTAGGGAGGGCTGAGGGGAGTTGGGTCATGGATGCTTAGGGAAACGTGGAAATGACCTCCGCGTTGCTGAATGAGCAGAAGGAGCATACACCTGCATTTGTACTCTGCTCTTACAAATTTGCATTTCCAGCTGGGAGCAGATTCAGCCCAGTCACCCCCTCAGCTGTACATGCACAATTGCTTTTGGCCAGGGATCTCTCTTCCTTCTCTGAAGCCAGAGGCTGACGAGGGGTTGTCGGGTTGTCGTTGACACCACGGTGATCACTGAAGTCCCCAAGCCCCTTTGGATCTCTTTCTCACTGATGACTCACATGCATCACTGCAGCCGGGAGCAGGGCACAGCTCCTCCCTGCCTGAGCAGGCCGGATCCGTATCCTGAACTCATGCATGCAGGTGCTCTAGGAGATGTCTCTCCTTTAGACTACAGACACCGGACTTAAGCATGCTAAGTCTTCTCATTTTATACTCATGTGGTAGTTTGCATCTGAATCAGACCCCTGGTACAAGCTCGAGAAGCCTTAGGCCTGGATTTAGATCTTTTCATTCCAGTGCTGAGTCTGTGATGTTGCACGTTCTTTTGGCACCAGCTGCTTATCAGCAAATCCCTGCCACAAGTTACAGGGATTTGCTGATGTCTTGCCCTCTCATCCAGCTCCATCACAAAGCACCGGTGAGCAAAGCCCAGCCACTGAAAGTATTTAAACTATCAAGAGTTCCATTTTGATGGTGATGGGCTGCGGAGCTATCATGCCTGTAGATCTACCCGTGTCTTTAGGGCATGGATGCTTGGCGGGGAGTAGCTCGAGCCGGTGGATGACATGAACTGCGTTTTGTTAATCTCGGGTGTGCTGAGGTAAGAAAGGTGTCCTTTGAGCGGCTCACGCGCGTAGAGGGCACCAGGTGGGGTCAGCCCGTGCGGGGGGGAGCTCGGCACACCCGGCCGCTGGGCACCTCGCTGCCGGAGAGCCGGTCTGTGGAGCCCTGCCCTGCCCTTCCCCGCGGTGCCGGGCGTGCAGCCCTACCCCTGCCCCGGGCGGCCCCGGCAGCGGGGGAGCGGCGGAGGAGGCGCCGGGAGTTCCCGTTCGGGGCATTGTGGGAAGGCGCGATGCGGCCCGGCCTCACCTGAGCGGGGCGGGCGGGACGGAGGCGGCCGGGCCGGGCCGGCTCCCAGCCAGCCTCGGCACTGGCTGCGCCGGGACCCCGAAAGCCATTCCCAGGCGGGTTCGAACAGGGTTTGCACCTGTTTGGGGAAAAAAGAAAGTTCTGTTCTTTTCCTTTTTTCCCCCGACACTCGGGGTGAGTTCGGGTCACGCCGAAAGCCTTTGGTAGACAATCAGGAAAACAGGGCTGTTACAGACAGGCTTTATAAAGTCTTCCTGTAACTTGAGGAGCTGAGATGCAAGTCGGCTCCAGTGCCTGGAGAAGGATCGAGTGATGTTTCGTATGGATCTGTCTGTCTGTAGACTGGCTGGTGACAAAGCGGGTCGGTGTTGGGCAGTGGGTTTTCTTGTGACAGGATCTTTGGAGGCTTTTCCCCAGGTGTATTCCCTGGTGTCAGGTAAGTGGAGGGCTTGGACTGCAGCATTACCTCCAGCTCGGGTGCTCCTTTGCCACTGCCGGGTCTCGTGGGGGTTGTTGGAATTTGGCTGCATCTTTCCATCAGGTAATGATGCATCAGCGAGAGAGCAGATGGGTCTGGTTCTGTTCCTTGTGTATCGGTCACCAGTCTTACTCTGCGACCCGGCTCCAGGGCTGGCAGTGGCTTGTTTGAGCTGGGAAGGGGCAGCAGCCCTTCAGGTTAAAGGGCTGATGGGCAGGATCTGGGAAGGGAGACCCTTTGCCTCTCCAGTGCTGCGCTTGGTATGGTGCTGACATCAGAAAAGGTTGCTGTGGATGCTCTGTTTTGTTAAGCATGATGGCCAACATCTTGAAAACAATGGCTAGATTTTCCCCCGGAGCTCCCAAGCAGTGAGATGGTCAATGGTGCCTCTTAATAGAGACACCATCTCACTCCTTGTTAATTCAGGCTTGAGGCACGTTCTACGGACATGCCCCGAGCTGCTGTCTTGCACAATTTGCCCATTGTGTGCACCTGTAATACGAGTTACTGGCAGTGCAGCTGAACACAAGTCTCTCAACTCCTTCAGTGGAGGCCAAGTGCTGTTGTTTGTCTCTATCCTCAAAGGCAGAGCTGTGTTGTTTCTCTTCAGTGGTTTAGCCAGAATGCTAAATATGTGTTAGTGTCCTGTATTTAGAAAGGTGTACCTGTCATTATATTTGCAAATAGAATATGCACAGTAATGAGTTTACAGATGGCAATGCAGTCTCCACACCTTAAGTCCCCATAGAGATGTAATTTTTCTGGTTACACCCCGAGACAGCCCTACATACCCACTTCCCTCTGGTAAAACTTATGTAAACAACTGGTGTTCCCATTTTGCCCTTGAAGGTCAGTAAACAGGGGAGCTGATTTCAGGGAATCTGATCTCAGAACTCTCCATGATGCATATACTTTGCAAATGCCAGTTTTCAAAGCACTCACGATGGTCCCAGGGGAGTGCTGCTTACAATAGTGCTGCTTATTGACAGTTTGGAGACTGGCTTGCAGTATTGATGGTTAGAGTTTTACAAGGTGAGTGGGCATTCTTACAAGTAAGAATTTTATTTTTTCCTTTTTTGAGGCCATAGTACAAATACTTGCTGGTGTTATTGCATGATGTTAGTGCTGTCAGCCTTACCCAGCTCTTCTCTTATGGGTCTGGTGCTGATGAAACAGTGCTTTTGTCAGGGAACTCTTGTTTAAATTCCTCTGTCATCCAGTCTCTGGAAAGGGGTTGTTAACACTGGATTATGAGTCAAGAAGTAAGGGTTTGTTGTGTTACAAACCAAGAATAAGCCTTATCCAGGCTCATGAGTGATGAGCTTTCAACAGGGAGTTGGAACTCTCCATACACTCATTCCTCTGTCCTGGAATGACAGGGTTGTGCTTGCCACGTTTTTCTGTGCTCTGAGATGGAATTAAAGGTTCTTGTGCAAATGGTACCATGGCTTAGCAAGAGAGTTGTTCCAGTTGTTTGCTCTCTTGCAGATTTCCTGGCAAGTTTCAGGGAAGAGTCTATTTAGCAAAGCTGACTTCACATCTTGCTGAGAAACACAGCTTTTATGCCCAGCTGCTGCTTTGGGACAATTTTTTTTTTTTTTTTAAAGAAAAGACTTTTTAGAAAGACTAAATTCTGCTTCCTGACATACCTGGGTGCAGCAGAGATACATGTCATGCAGGATTGCTGTCTCAACAAAGTCAAAGAGTGGGGAGAGAGCACAGAGGAGAAAAAGATAAGTCTCCCCAAGGACATGTGTTGCTATAGTCTCTTGTGCCTGTAAGTGTTGCAACACCTCGGTCCTCCTGCTGCCTCAGTGTTACCAGTATTACTTTCATGAATAAACACAGGGCTTGCGTAGCTCTGCATGCAGAATTGGTGCCTGTGTAGTAAAGGGTCTGATTCCCTCCTACCTGTGCTACTCATCACTACAGGGAGACAAATCAGTACTTATGGGCATGATCTGAAACCCTGGAGAAAGATCAAAAGAATCCCATTGAGCACAATGGCTCTAAAAATGTACTTGGCCTGAATAGAGAAGGAGTTGGCAAGCACAATTTCCACTTAGCAAGACATTTGATAACCAGTCAGTGATCTAGAAGCTGGGGTGGAAATATTAGTTTCTGTGACTGCAGCTGCTGACACCTGCCTAGTGTTTGGAAATGAACTCTCAGCTCTTCTGGATATTGATCTCACCAACACTCTCAATGTCCTTAATTGTTAAAATGGACGCAGATCTGCAAAAGATGTTTCAATGCTGCACAAATTTTACTATTTACAGTTCTAAGAATGACTGCTTGTTTTCCACTCCTGATACAGCTTTGTATTGGCCTCACAAAGAACTTTGCCCCTCGGCATTTACGTCTGAAAGACAAGAATGGCAACAGATTAGAACAGAGGAGAGGAGAGAAAATGACAAATAAATTATTCTGTTGTTCAAGGCAGCAGTTCTTACGCTATGTGACAAAAAAAGTTCATGTGGTATTTCTTGGTTAATTTATCTTGAAGTGAAGTTTTACTGTGGTAGTACATAATTGCAATGGAATAGCATCCTGTGTACAAGATCCTGAGTAGACAGACAGACTTTGCTTGGAAAGAGGTGACTGTGGGGGAAGTGATAGGAACACGTGAAATCATAAACACTGTAAAGATTGGCTGCTACACAAAGAGTCAGGGTACGTCCTGTGAAATTTTTAGGCACTAAATGTATAAAAAATAAATGCCAATTCTTTTTCACACAGTGTAGGTGACTGTTTTTGATCCACTGCTGAGGGTGCTGTGGGTGTCCCAGTAGTTAGGCAGTTCTTAGAGGGTGGGGCCACAGGTGTGTTCTCTGAATGCAGTTTCTGTCCCTGAATCCTTAAAGCTGTGACTCTTGGAGATGGCACTATCAGTGATTTTACACGTGCCCTGTTCTTTATGCTGTGCCCTTCTGGAAGCTGCTTAGATTAGAGTACAGCTCAGGGGGTGATCCATAATCTGGCATTCTGTTATTCCCTGTCATCTAGCTGGATTTTGGAATACTGTTTTGTGGAATTTTTGAGGAAAAATGTTTTTTAGGCTTCATCTTTGGAAGACCCTGACTTGCCAGTTTTGGATGTTCCTTTTCCAAGTGGTCATGACCATTACAGATTGTCACTATTTAATGCTGGAGCCCACTCAGGCCATGTAGGAATTGCAATGCACACTTTATACTGTCTCTGGGTAATAAGATCATTTCTGAAAAGCAGAAGAAATGTTACAAAATGTTTGGGGTTTTTTAATGGCTACACTCAACAAATAAGGAAACTTCAGGCATGTCTCAGAGCCAGGAGTTACTAGGATATAGAGTGCCTAGAGGGCTTTAGAGAAAGCCATAGTATCTGTAGGCAAATGCAGGAGGAAGGCTGGAAGCATAATGGGCAGCTTGGTCTGTCATGAGGCAAGAAAATGAGAGATTTTGCTGCTTTTCTCTGTCTTTAGTTACTTCAGAATCTCATGCTTAATAAACAGTTCCATAGACCTATGAAGCCATCAGTTCCTTGCAAGAGCAGCAAAAGGACAAAATGATGAAAGCACTGAGGAAACTGGTGGGTCAGGGAGGGCAGATAGAGCTGCCCCTCCCTGAAGTACTTGAAAGATTTATGCTTTGGCATCCACATCAGGCATTTCTGTGAGCCAGTCGTGGTCTTGCCAGTGATGCCTAAATTAAAACAATACTGCTCGTGTGAAAAGAATTCTGTCTGTGTCTCGTGTATTCCACGACTAATTTCCATCCCTGCCCATTCATTTTCCTACTGTCCTATTCCTGCAGGCTGTCATCTGCATTTTCTTGGGTGTGTTGGCTCTGTGCTTTCTTGAGTGGCCACCCCTGGGCCTTTGAATTTCTGCAGATGTTGCAATGTAGAGAGGGAGTTGCAAGATCCAGTCCTGCAAGCATGGGAGTAGGGATACAGCATGCAGAGGCATTGGGGTAGGATGGGAAGGTGCAATTTACATTTGTGTGTTTGACGGCATGCTTGGCATGCCCTTCTGGCCAGACATGCCCTTCTGGCCTGGAATGGCCTCATCAACACTACAGACATAACCCCAGGTACTCTATGCACCAGTGTTTTTTAATTTAGCTTGCTGAGTTTATGTAGGATGTCCATCTGCTCTCATCTGTTAGGAAGGGCATGAAAATTCCTTTTTCACAGTAAATGCCTGTTGTTGCCTTGCTGCTTGCTGTTGGAGCTTGGAGATGGCTTTGCTCAGACACTTGCAGTTCTCACTCTTAACAGTGCCTTGTTAATCAGCACAGGAGCTGTGTGGTCACCACCTTAGTCCCTGGGGTAAGTGATGGGCACAAACCACAAAGGAATGAGAAACAGACTCACTGTTGTTGAATAAAATGCAGAAATGTACCGTGTTGTGCCTTTGTCGTTCAAGGCTGTGTGCTGGAAGGGAGAGCAGGTGAAGTGTTGGGTGAGTGCCTTGTGCTCTGAGCTCTAGAGGAGCCTTGGGAAGGGCTGCATGAAACTCAACAGCCCCTGGGCTCAGGAGATGGGATGGGAAAGAGGCAGTACCTCAGGCATTTCCTTACTTTCATGTCTCATGACAAGACATGGATAAATAGCAGAATGAATTTGTCGTCCTTTCTCATTCTAGAGGCTAAATGTTGGGCCAACATGTAAAGCATTTTGTGAGATCCTCTGCTCTGGCCCTTTCTTCCGTAAACAGTGGTTGCTTCTTTTATGTTTATGCTTAGGTTAAATTCATGGGTTTTTTACCTTAATGAAAAAAAAGCCATTTAAAAGGGAAAATTGAGAATTTCTCTATTGAAAATGCCCAAATTCAATGCTTCAGTTTCTAAAAGATTATCCCATGCTCTTTCAGAGTCATAAATCATGACCTTAACTCGTGTGAATTTTTTGCCCTTTTCGAGCTCAGGTTTTCTTTGAACGTCTTTGTTGGGAGCTGGAGGAATGAGTGTGAGGCTGCTGCCAACCTGCACCGTTCCTGTTCCACCAGACATGGGAATCCCCAGACTGGAGCAGTGTCTGTCAGCTGCCCGAGGAGCCAGGGAAGCTTGTCACCTTCTGGGTGTGCCTGCCCTGTACCAGAGCAAAGGTTTTTAACTTTGCTCCTAGAGAGGTCAGAGGCAAGGGAAGGGCACTGCAGTCCTTCATGTAGCAGGGCTTTGCAAATAACTGGTAAGGCAAAGTGGAAATGAAACTAAAAGAGCTGCACCTTTTGCTGGAATTCATTGGGTGAAATTTTAGCTCTGTTTCTTCACTAGGAGTTCAAGGAACAGGCTGGAAAAATAGCTTTCTGGGACTGTAAAGTACACTGGGGTTGTAGTGAATTAGGTGTAGCTCTTGGCAGCTTGTTCAGCCTCTCCCCCAGTGTCTTCCTCCTTGCAGTAACATAGTGAAGGTGTCCTCTGCCTCCCAAAAACACGTAAGCTATAAAAACACCTCTTAAGAGCCCAGCCTAGGAGGCAGAAAGGATGTGATTACCTAGTTAATAATTGTTTGAGATCTCTTGGAACTGCTGTTTTTGTGAGCTCAGCCAGCTCGCATCCCTGCTGTGTCTGTCCCGTGGCTGGCACTGAAGGGACAGCGGTGTGGCTGCTTCCCACGGCTGTGATGCAGTCCCTGGCCTGCTCTCCTAAGGCAGAGCCTGAGGCAGCTTTGATGCAAACTCCAGCTAGGATCTGTTCTTGCTTATTACCTGAAAACTGGAGTAATTCCACTTGCAGCAATAAAAATTTAAGAAAATTGAGAGTATTTATGCTCTGTGAAAACTGGATGCCATTGCCTGCATCTACCCCTGTGGAGCTGTTTTGGGAACCTGTGCCACATCTGCTCTCCAGGGCAGTGCAGGAAATGTAGCATTGCTGGTGGTGGGACAGCCCAGCATGTGAGGGGGAGGAGGCACAGGCATGTCTGTTCTGTTGGGAGGACACTGGGGAAGGAATGCCACCAGTTCATGCCTGTGCTGTAGGGAGGACACTGGGGAAGGAATGCCACCAGTTCATGAGGAATGAGCCAAGGTCAGGAGGACTCTGACCTGCTGGATGCAGAGATAAGCGGGAGCAGAGCTGGAGAGAGGTTGTGGGGCACTTATGGGGCACTTAGAAAGCTCCTTGAGCTTTGTTTTCTGGTCCTTAGGTAGGGATTGGAAGTGAGCAGCTTGAGCTCAGCTATAGTGTTGTGATTATAGTTTTATTTAACTCAAGTGAGGCTATCAAGAAGGTTTTTGCTGTCTGGATCGATACCATATGTTATAAATATCCTTAAAATGCTGGTGTGCTTGTCCATTTAACATCTTCAGTAATAAGATAAGGGTGATTTCTGCATCATGAAAAGCATAAAATCAATGTGTAACTATGGTCACATGTGCCTGTAATGATCTGGCACAGCTTTTATTGCATGGACTTTGGATGTATTGTTTAGGGGAAATTGTTCAGAAATGTTCCTAATGGAGATTAAGCGAGGAAGAATCCTGTGCCAGGTAGCTTGCAATACACTGCTTCGGGATTTCTGTGTTGCTGGGTTTGTGCATATTTTCTTTTTTCTTACTTGCTTACATCTTGCAGACTAAGTACACGTTTTAAATTTTAAAGCTGAGAACCAACAGTATTTAACAAACATCTGTCACCTCCTGTGCTGCTGTGAATTAATGTTTTAGTGACAGAGTAAACAAGTAAGAAAATTAATGGTTTTAATATCTTTTACATAATCTGTTTTGAATTTTACATATTTGCTTTAGAAGTGTCTGAAACCCCAGTGTGTATTAAAGGTCAGTAGCCAGATGGGATTTCATGTAACAGCAGAATACCAAAATACCTTTACTTGAGTGTTAGTATTCTGTCTTGTCCTGATGTGGGTAGATTGTTAATAGGTCAGTTGTTATCTGTTCAGTACATCTTTTTCATTTCACGCTAAACACCTGGCATTCCAAACCGTGTGTTCACAGTATAGCTGTTTTTTTTTTTTTTAAATTTTCAGTATTTACTTTCCTCCCCCCACTCCAAAACAAAACAAACCCACTAAACAAAGCAAACACTAAAATGAATTTTTTATTCTTGAAATGTTTTGGAGATTAAAAAAAAGCTATTGGCTGGAATAATGTAAATGTTCATATTTTTTAAAAGAAAAAAAATTAATGAAAGTAGGTTTTGTTCATTTTCAGTTGTGATGTAAAAATAAATACTGATAAAAAATCTGGACAGATGTCTATGTAGGGAAATAGATTCTTTTGTATTAGAGGAAAGAATGAAAAACAAGAGGAGCAGAATATGAACTAGACTAAAACAGTGGCAGCAGATCAAGCAGACGTCAGGAGAAACAGAATAAGTTAAGAAAAAACTTTATCATAGCAAGTCGCTTCCTCTCCACCAGGTACAGCCACTCAGTCTGGTTTCCCCAGGCTTATGTTAGCAGCTGAAGTTCTGGATTTTCATCCACTTCCCATTTTATGTCATCTGGGAAGTTTCATTGATTAGCATGTCCTGTATTGTCTTGTTGCTCTACAGAAAGTTTTTAAGGAAAGCTGAAAGTTTCTGCACTCTGCCAAGATGTCTGTTTAACGATAGCAATTCCTAATTTGCAAATTTTAAGTTTCAGGTGTCTGTTTTATAAAGGCAGCTTTGATTTTGGAGGTCTCTTAACTGAATTTGGAGAGGTTACAGCTGAAGCAGAGTGTAAGCCCAGAGCTGCTGGAGTGACACAGCTGCCTCATTGAGCAAATCCTTGCCCAACCAAACATCCAGACAGGAAAGAAGATTCTTGATGTTTTTTTGCCGTCTTCCTCTTCTGCCTCCCCTCCCCTGAGGCTCCTTGTAGTGTTCCTTTCTCTATCCTCCTCTCCTCCCCCAGGAACATGGAGCAGCCAAATGCCACAGAACAGGTTTGAAACCAGTCAGCAAATGTTATGCAGGTTGAATTACAGGAGGAGGAGAAGCTGTTCTTGTGCACATTCTTCTTTCTCACAGTGGGGTGAATTACAGCCTCTTGCACACCCCTGGAGTACACCTTGCAGGAAGAAATGGGGCATATTTTACATGTTTGTGTTATTGAACAGCAAATTGGAGAAATGACTCTGGGAAAGGAAAGCCAGGAAAACCCCTTTCCCATGTATTCATTTTTATCTGCTACCCCTGCAGGTGGTTTGTTGTGTATGTAGCGGAATACAGCCCTTTAGACAGTTGTACTAATTGTTATAGATTAGGTTAAATTTTAAACCCTCTGTAAAGGCAAAAATGATCCAAGTTTGAAACCAGCAAGCCGGCTGTAATGTGTTTGATCTGTCTGAAGTGTGTTATGGCCAAATTCCTGGCAGGGAACAATCCAGAAGACAAGCTCCAGTGAGCTCCTTATCAGATTATTACAGCCCATTAGTTCAAGGAGGAAAAGGTCTTCTAAGGAAGGTGGAAAGAAATCAGTGTGTGTTAGTTTTACATATCTCTCTTATATTTGCTGTTCATGAATATGCAAACCTTCCATATTTTGCATTTTTGATAGCTGTTCTATTTATTGGTAAATTATTTAATATCAAAGTCTAGCATTTGGGTTTTTTGTAGCCCTGCAACTAAGGGTGTTGTTTTTTATCAATAAAGTTTTGTAGACCTTGATAGAACAGAAGGCCTTGTAACTTTCCAACCTGTTATGTAATTTACTGCTGCAATTGATTCAGAGATGCATGAGAAGGGGATAGAGTTCAAGTTTAGAAATCTGATTTAAATGTTTGATTTAAAAAATACCTCATCAAACTATTTTCAACAACCTACAAATAGTAACCAAATGACTGGATTTTCTTACTGACGTTTATGGAGGTCATTTTGCACAGTGCTGTGGGTGGTTGGGTCTGATTCAGTAAACAAGCTAATAAAATTACCCTGAGCTCCCAAAGCAAAGCTAGTCTCCACAGACTCCACGTGTGAAGGAAGCCGATGCTCTCCTAGGAACTGTACTCTTCATCCCAACCCACTCAGTCTCAGACCTAAAAATTCCCTCTGCCATCGTCCCTGGGTCTGGTGATTGTTAGTCACAGCCAGCATGCCCTGGGATGGTAAGAAAGGGAACCAAGCACCCTGCTTTCTAAGGTATTCTGCTTGTAGCAAGTAATTTGCCTTAGCTTTCCTCTGGAATTAGAACTTTTAAAGATGAGTAAAGTATTGCAGGATAATCTACCTCTGTTGGCAGTTTGGCTGCTGAAAACCAACCAAAAATTTCTTAATCAACATCTGTCTTGTCATCAGCAGTATAGGAAAGCAAATATGTTTTCACAGTCATGGAGCGAGGAACAGATGAGTTGTTGGTTTTGTGTTTGTGCAGGACTTTAACATTTCCAGGTTTATTGATGCATCAGAGTCTTTCCAGTGGGATGTAATGAACAGAGCCATGAGAATGAGGAATGTGTTGTGTTGTGACAACAGTGGGGCTGGGCAGAGCAAAGCTGAACTGAATGGAACAGCATTGGATGTTGAAACTGAAAATGCTGAAAGCCATTTAACCTTTTAAGAATGTATTATTTGCCTCCTACAGAGTTCTCCAGATTGAAGGGACTTCAGAAATTAGAAAAAGGAAGGAGAACCAAAAGAGGAGAAAACCCAAGACCCACAG
>VXAC01002678.1:0-77958 GCA_013399225.1 Rhipidura dahli | reverse complement strand
AACCCCCCCCCCCCCCCCCAATATTTTAACTTCTAAGTACCTGCAGCATTCTAATGTATTGTTTTGTTACAGTACTTCTTAGCTGGCCAGTGATATGTACCTAAGCTTGAGGGTGCACTATTTTGCTGCAGACTATAAAATTAGAATTGTGCTACAGTAAAGGCTCTACCTATTTTCTAGCTGTAGATATTTCTGTAATAATAAAATTGCCTTGTGAGGTACGCAGTTAAAGTCCATATATGAAACAGTGTGGGACAGGAGACCCAAACAAAGATTTTTGGAGCTTGTGTATCAATGTTTATGCATTTAAGAGCATTAAAGGATATTTTCTGATTGCAAAGAACATTGCCTTGGCTCATGAAAGTGGTGGTGAGACATCAACTGCATGTGTAGAAGAAACAGTGGAGTTCTCAAAGCAGGTTTAAGTGAGGAGCAGCTCACTTTCCTATGGGTGAAGCATAACATCCTGAAGTAACTGATTGTCAGAAAGTGGTGGTAATATTCACAGTGATTCCCTGGTTTGTTGGTATTTAACCTTTTAGTGGCATAAATTTGCACTTCTGGAGATATATGTGTACTACTTGCAGGCACTCAGGTTTAAGGTCTCTTGGGTCCAACAGCTGACCCTAAACCAGAATACCTTTTCATTTTCTTTTCCTATTGAAACACTGCAGGCAAAGGGTGCCACAAAGCTCTGTCTTATGCTGAACATGCTGTCAGCTTTTGATAGAGATTCATTGACTCATTCCCTGCATTTTCAGTCAAATCTGATCCTCACCTATCTAATGATTCAACATATTTTTAGAAATTTGTCTTTATCGAATAGCTGCTACTTGTATCCAGTGACTTTTAGGTGCATTCCCACTGACCTGCTGCTCTTATCTGTTGTGAAACATATGCTCTGCTTTTCAAAACACCTTCATCTTTACAAGGGCTGTGGAGTTAATGTGCTGTGCATCAAGCAAAATAGCCTTTGATTCAGCCAGCTCCTGTCAGCAGGCAAGTGTATGAACAGTGAGTGCTGTCCCCGCATCACCTGGGAAGGGGTAACCCTGGCAGCTGGAAGATTCTAATGTCAAAACCTGGCTGGTGATATGAACAGAGAAAGGCAAAACCATGGTGCTTTGCTCTTCACTGTCATCAGGTCATTCATGTGTCCTGCCAGCAGCATACTTGTTTTTATTTAGCGAGCTCATCTGGAGAGTATTATAGGACTCAACACAAGGCAGCTACAAAATCCTTGTAATTTTATCAATACATTAGAATAATGATGGCAAGATCCTTAGTTCCAGCAGTAGATCCTGCCACAGACACGTATGACTAAACCAATCCTTTCCCTAAAATGATCCCACATTTGAAATTTTTCTCAGTATAGTCAGAACTCTTATATCCAGACTACTCAACAACTATGCAACTCAATAGCTAGAGGATGGTTCTGAATTATGAATGAATGCTTTGTTTAAAATCCAGTAGCTTTTCCTTTTTTTTTCTCTTATGTAGAAGCTTCTCTGCTTGGAATTTACCAGAGAGTGGAATGTTTTTATCTTCACAGAAATCCGCACTGAAATCTTGATAGTGATTGTGAACATTAACTTTATAATCTTCACTGTGGAAATGTAGTGATGAAGTATAGGTACAGCAATAAACTGGAACAGGAAACAAGGAGCAGAAGGGATGAGGGTGTAGACTGAAAAACCTCTACAGAAGGATAAGGTTAGGCTAATGGTGAGAGATGTGGTAAGAGACCTGCTGGATCAGGGCTTTGCAAGGATTGGGAGCAGGTGAGGAAAGTGAAGCTCCTGTGCTTCTCCCTGGTCCTCCCAGGATCAGGGAAAGCCACCAGTCACTGTATGGATAACTGGCAGTGTACCTGTCATCATACACATGGATGTGACTATGCTTAGACATCCTTCCTGTAAATCCCTGGGTCCTGATATTGCTGCTGCTGAGAACAGCAATCAGGATGCCTGGCAAGAACAGGGCAGTTCAGATGTCTTCAGCCATTAGAAACATCTCTGTCCCCACTAGGTGGGTTTGTAGTTTTTTTTTTTTTTTTTCCATTTAGCAGATGTCCTGTTGGAGAAGGATGTTGTCCTCAAACTGATGTCCTGCATTCTTAAAGCCATTTTCATGCTCGGGGTGAATGGGTTACTGTACTGCTAATATACACTATGGCCAGTTATTTTAACCTGCTAATAGTAGTATTTATATAAATGGGAATTGATACTTTCCTCCCAAAGCCCTACTGGCATTTAAAAGCTGGCCTTTGTGTATTTCAGTAATACTGCTTATGCTAAGCATGAAAAAATCATAGGTCAAACCTTGTACAATTACAACCAGCTTTAAATTTGAAATTTTAGGACAGTGTAGATTTTGTCCTTTATTTAATACAGTATCAGTCACTGGGGTCTGTCCTTTGTCATTACAGTCGTCTGAGTTTCATAATATCCTGATTTCTTCAGTAAAGCCAGTCAAGCTTCCTTTCCAAAGTAGGTTTCTTCCGCCCCTCACTGCCTCTTCTGGGAACATGCTTCTTTGTGACCTGAAATTGTGCAATATCAGAGTTGTTAGTGACTATAATTACTCTCTCAGTATTCGTATTTCTAGCCTTCTGCCACACTGATCTTGATTTCCCTACACCTGTTGGGGATAAGTGTTTATTCCCTTCGCTGAGGTATCTGATTTTGCTGCAGGAGGGGGTGGTGCCTTCTTCTCACCACTGCAAAGTGGTGATGCTCCTCCTGTTCCCAGGGCAGGGGCAGAAAAAGAAGCAAGGCTGCTGTTTGCACAAGGTAAGGAGGGTGGGTAGGAGAGAGAATGTAAAGGGTTTGCCTAGGGAAGAGGTGCCAAAGGGAGGGGAGAGCTGCCTGGGAAAGCAACAGGAGAGAGGAGGGATCTTTCCCAAGCTGAGCCTCCCCCAGACCTCACTGACACCTCGTCCAACCATCGTGTCAGGGCTGGAGATGTGTGGCCAGGACTCAGATTTCTGGTGCCAGGCAGAGGAATGCTCTTCCCTGGCCATGGCCCTGGTGTTAACCATGTTGCTTTGTTTACTCTAGATACACTTTATACTGCTGTTCAGTCGGCAGGGGAAGTTAAGGCTTCAGAAATGGTACACGACGCTACCTGATAAAGAGAAGAAAAAGATCATTCGAGAAATTGTTCAGATTATTTTGTCTCGCAATCAAAAAACAAGTAGTTTTGTTGACTGGAAAGACCTCAAGCTTGTTTACAAAAGGTGTGAGTAATTTTGTAAGAAGGTATAATCACTATACATATGAATAACACATGATAGAAGAGTCAAAATAAAGGCTTGCTTGAAGAAAAGCAGCAAACAACACTCATGGTGCTGGGCTGAGTTAGGAGTCTGCCATTGGCAAGCTGAGTATAACAAGGCAGTGTCCCTGAGCAAACCAGCAGGGTAATTGTGGGGTGAAAAATACTTGTACAGAGTCTGTCAAATGAGAAAAACAGGAGTAACCTAATAAATATTAGTGTTTGGAAGGCTTTAGACTTCACTGCCCCTTGAAATTCCCCAGGGTAGCCTGGCTGTTTGTGCTGGGTTTTATCAGCTGTTGAGGTTGCAGGAACTTGTCCAAGGCACTTTCATAATTTTGTCAGATTTCGTTTTTGAAATATTTGTTGCTCTGGAAAGTATTAATTCCCATTTCCTTTTCCAAAGAAATCCATTGGTCCCCAGTCACATGATGCCTAATGTTAACTGTCTGTTTATTCTCCTAAAGTTGTAGCAAACAGAAGTAGGCTTAAAGTGTAGCATGCTGGGTAAATTAAACATCTCTCATTTAGCAAAAGTTGAGTTCCATTCTGTGAAGATAGGGATATAAACATCTGACCAGGAGCTGTGACAAGTTGCTCTCCAGCCAACAGCATCAGCAAACTGAAGAGATCTTGGGTTGGTTTAAACATAAAGTTTTGGTGCAAGTTAGTTACAAAGTTTGTTTGTTCTAAGCAGTTTCATTCATTCTGGCCCTATGTAAAACATTGTCATTTGACAGCCAGCAGGCTTGCTGAGATGTAACTCCTTTCACCTTTTTTTTTCCTTATTTTTATTTTTTAATTAGAAGAGGTAGCTTGTCCTACAGTTTAATTAACCTCACTTACTGTAGTGCTGTTGCAGCAGGTGGAGGTGACCTGAAAGTACAACTTACTACTGATTTATTGCTTGTTTTATTATGTCCAGTGTTACAGGTGTCCCACTTTGCCAAGGGTGGAGTTGGTTCTTCTAATTAAAATAATAATTTGTTTAAAATTACCTGGTCTTTTAAAGTTTTCTCTGGGACACTATAAGAATGTTTATTTTAGAGACTAGATAGGAATTAAATGTCATATGAATGACCTCTGAGAGATGAGGAGAGCACTGAGGTTCCAGCTGTTGACCCCCATATTTTTGCCTCTGTTTCCTCAGGTATGCTAGTTTGTATTTCTGCTGTGCAATAGAAGACCAGGATAATGAGCTCCTGACACTAGAGGTCGTTCATCGATACGTGGAGCTCCTGGACAGATACTTTGGAAACGTAGGTTTCACTTCCTCCCATTAACTCATTCCTGTCTGTCTGATAAACAAAATTATGTGCAGCTGATTTGCTTTGTGTTCTATCTGCTGTACTTGTCCTGCAGGTGCTTGCAGTCCAGAATGAAATTAATGATTAGAGTATTCTGTAAAACAGTGCTGAAATGATCATAAGATTGTTTTTCCATCCTTTTTCCACTCGCCCAGAATTAATCTTGATGCTTTGTATGTCTGTCTTGGGATAGTATTTGAAGTGAAGGCTTCAGGAAGAATTATTAAAAGAAAAAACAAGACAGGTTAAAGTACTTTATTCCTCTCTCCTGACATCTTCAGATATACTGGTTTTGTTTATTTCCTAATATTGTGTAACAATTAAGGACATAGAGGCAAGAGATAAAGTCAGTGTGTTTTTAAAGAAATGACTTTAAGAAGGTCCAAGTAAGTCTTTCAGTCAGTCTCTAGACAAGAGACCCATCTTTTCTATGAATATTTTTGAAATTATCCTGCCTACCTTAATTCATATTTTACTTAAATCAGTGTGCCATGACTCACATCTGTACAGCCTCAAAACTAAAAAGCAGTTGGTGGCTGTTGCTGGGCAGGGAATTGTCTTGCTCTGTGAAACTGTGAATGTATATAACCCATGTTAAAAGGGCTATATAGGACCTGTGATAAGGTTAGTGGGCCAGGAAGTCAGCTTTGATCTCTGAAAACCAGCATGAACTTAATAAGGAATATTTGCTTTAAGTCTGTATACATGGAGAGAATATGTGCAGAAGTTTCAATATTACATAACATGCAGTTTGTTTCTTCAGCCTGCTACCTGCCACAGGGGTTCATGTGCTGAGTATATTTGATCATCACAGCAGCCTTTGGCCCAGTAGTGCTTTCAATACTGTAAAAGTGATTTAAATGTGGTTGTGGCCTTTTGTTCTGGCAGGTGTGCGAGCTGGATATTATCTTTAATTTTGAAAAAGCTTACTTTATTCTTGATGAGTTTATAATTGGTGGAGAAGTACAAGAGACTTCAAAGAAGACTGCAGTGAAAGCCATAGAAGACTCTGACATGTTGCAGGAGGTAAGGCAGAGGAGGACAAAAGGCAAACACCTCATCTTCCTACATCTTCCTTGTTTGACAGGAGATGAAAACACAGCTAAGCACTTCTGGTGCTTAATTATCCAAGTGTGTCTTACATTCAGTTTCAACAGGTACAACAGTGCAGTTACATAAGCTTTCAATTCAGCCCTCTGGAATTATCTGGAGGCTCTTTATATAAAGCTGTTGCTCTCTTGCAGTTTAACTGCTAGAGTTTATTAAGAAATAGTTTAAGATGTATCTAAGATATTTCTTTAATATATGAACATAATCTAAGGTTATATTTTATCTATATGTAAATACAGAAGAATCTTTTCTGTTTCACTAATACATTGGAAACATGACCTGCCATTAACATTTAAAATTGGAAAGAGTATGTGCTGCTAAACTCTGCTTTCATTCAGAAGCACCTGTGTAGTTTTTCTGCAGGGCATAGATATGTAACCCTTATTCAGAACCCTGCAGGAATTCTCTTGTTGTAACTTAGACTGTAACTGGTATTGTTGAGCCAGGAATTGCAAAAGCAGATGAATGTGATGGATTTCATTCATTTTTTCCTTGATAGTGAAGGATCCACCACAGTCCTGAAGGGAGCAGCACAGTGGTAGAACTGGCTTGGGACACCCTGTGGGAATCAAGCAGGTCTGCCCTGTACTCATGAAACTCAGGCACTGTGTGCAGAGACCACTGGCATGTAGTTTGGCTACAACTGTGCTACAGCATGATTGAAACAGCAGATTTTAAACCACTCTGTTATGTGTTTTTAAAGCAGAATTATTTCTGCATTTTAATCAATCTGATCTAATTTTATGCAAGACTGCAACTGTCCTCAAAGAGGACAAGGAGGGTTTCTATGAATATTACTGTACCACCCCATAATGCATCAGTTGTTTATTTTTTTGTTTCCTAGACAGTGGAAGAATACATGAACAAGCCTGCATTTTAACATTAAACTACCTGGAGAGAAAACTGCTGTATGCACCTCTAAAGTGCACTTCCTGAAATTGCTTCCCAATGTGCCAGATCCTCAGAGAAATACTAAAAACCAGTAACTGAAGGGGTTTGTTTGTATAATGGTGAAGATGAAGGTCAGCTAATGTAGCAAAGGGTTTAACAATTCTGTGCTTTGCATTACTCTGCATATGAGTTTCCCAGAGTTGTTATTACCCCAATCTAGTTTCTCTTCTCCTTGCTGGACTCAACTCTTGTTTTGTACCAGATCTTTTAGCTATGGGTTTTGTCATCACAAAATGCTCCTCTGACAATACTTTGCAGAGGTATTTTTTTTCTAGTTTTGTTCACTGCTGACTGTATGATTCTACTTTTGTACAAATGTCCATTATTTTGAATGTAATGGTTATTCTGCTGTAATAATAATTTTTTTCTAAAAGCCAAATTGTTGTGGGCCTTGATTTCACAAACTTGTGACAAGATTAACCCCTGAAGTATGTGAGGAAATATGCATCTCTTTGGGACAGCCCCTTTCTTCCACTGTTTTCCTTCTCTTTTCTGCTCTAGTCTGATAATAACACTGCTCCAACTGCTCCTACAGTGCACTCCATGCCTCCATGTAATCTGGAATACTGTTTGACTGAAGGTAGGCTTCTCCTGGGTTTAATGAATCCTTTTCTTGCTGCTGCATGCACATGGCCTGTTTCTGTCTTTCTCCTTATTTTCCTATCCCCTTCCTAGATCCTCTGGACCTCTGCAAAGGCTCCAAACTTTGGAATTGTGCAGCATGAGTGCAGGAGAAAACCTGAAGAGAAAAAATCAGCCTTGGGAAGATAATCTTGTATCCCAAACCCCTATTTTCCAGTAGAGTTTTCCAATCTCAAATTCACACACCTGTTGGGATGATCAGCTTTCTAGTAGCTGAAGATGGCCTGTTTTTGTGAAGTTTGGACAATTTAATCAGCTTTTTATAACTTTTCAAGCTGCAAAAAGGATAAAATAGTAGAGAGCAGTCAGCTGGGCTGTGTGCCCTCCTGTGTGTTATAAACCTCTGTAGCTGTGTGTGTGGAGCCAGGTGTGTTAACTTGCTTTTCAGTGCAATTTAGACTCTATAAACTGATGGAACTGGCTTCCTTACAGAGATTGTCCTCCTTTAACAGAGTGCAAAGCTCAAAGAAAGTCTGTTTATCTGAGCCCATAACTCTCAGCTAGATGTTTTGTCTCTGTCAAATCATGAAATGATTCTATACAAAAATTAGGGAAGTTTATCAGACAAATATGCCAGAATGATCCAACCATTGATTTGCATTTCCTTTCAAGATGTATTTACCTTGATTTCTGGCATGTGCAGTCATGTACATTTCTGTCTGGGGTCTTTCTAGTCTTTAAATGTCCTCCATGCTTACTCTAATTTTGTCATGGCTCCTTCCTTCCTTGTCTGTTTGCATCTTCCTATAGAAGGGGCACTGATGGGTTGGTGGGAGGGTGGGAGCACTTTGACACAATACAACTTTGCTGGTTGTCAGCCCACTCTTGTGCCTGTGCTTTCCAGTCTGTTAGTAAAACTGTGACAAACTGGTTCAGAGCATCATGTTGCTCTTTTTTATAATTACTTTATCCATCTGTTTTCTCTGTATTGATGTCAAAGGCATACTTTCAGCCTGGAAAAGACAGGGAGATTGCTGAAGGGCTTTTAATAGCTCTGAAGACATCCAATTTAATAGTAAATTAATGAAATCGTATGATTTATGTATTATTTTCTCATGGATTGAAATGAAGTTTTTTCAAGTACAGTGTTTAATTGATTAAGAAATCACTTCAGAATGTGCAAAGAGGCTCGTTCCGCTCTTTACCTTTATAAGTGACTTCTACTGAGTGAAATCATCAGTAGGTTGATTTTACTCCCTTCTGGAGCCATGCTGTGATTCTCTGACTCTTGAATCTGTCATGTTGGTTGAATACTGAATTATATCAAAATAGGAGTACCAAAAAGATTTCTTGGTATGAATAAGGGTATCATAAGCCTGTCTTTGCAGTCATTTTAAGAAGAGGTAGAAGGCTTCTTTCTGTACCATTTCAAGTTGAAGAGAATTCCTGATGGAAGAAAGTAGTGGACTGGGTAGAGGTACTTACACTAGCCATGTCAGTGTAGCATCTAAAATAAATAGCATTGCCAAACTGGTGTATCCAGTGTCAGCTTGAGCACTGTGGAGGAATTAGTGTGGTAAGTGTGAAGGAGTTAGTCTGGTTTCCTTACCCTCGTGCAAAAATTCATTGGAATACGGTGTGCCTGTTGTGCCACCTGCCTCTGTGCTACAAAGATGCAGGGAAAGCATGTTAAGTACTCTAAAAGAACTGCTGAATTCTGTTTGTGCTTTAAGAAACATCTACAGACTCCTGTTGCTTCTGCGCGTGGAAGAGCTCCACAAAGCAGGCAGGTGAGCCTCAGCTGATGTGACTTTTGCAAGTGTCAGCCTGCATACCTAAAACCAGGTGGGTTTGAAACACAAAACTTGTATTTAAACTTTTTACAGTCTTCAATAAGAAGGGGATCACTCAGCTAAGTGGTCTTGTAATGGAATTCAGTTCAGCCCAGGCCTTTCTCCAAAGGGAAGAAGCCCAAATGAAACCCAGCTATTGTCATGTTACCTTTAGGTTGCTGTCAGACTGGACTTGTTCCCATCTTTGTGAACTTCATTGCCGCTAACAGGACCCTACATGGATTAGTGCACTGCAGTGCATAGCTCACCAGGAGATTTATGTCTCTTCTTGTCTCAGTTCCTTGATTTTTCCTAGAGCAGGAGGTGCATATGTCTTTGTACATATTCACTAACCTCTGAAGCAGTGCCATTTATATTTGCTGTTGATGTTTCTCCTTTAAACTTGCCTGACTATTCTAGGCAATGCTCAATGTAATGTTTTCTGAGATAACTTTATGTAATTATTATCCAAAAAAGTATTAGCAGGCCCCTTAAAGTTTTCCGCATCTCATCTCCTCTTTTGCAGTTACCTAAACTCTCACCTTGCTGACAAGCTTCCAGCACGTTCTAGTTTGTAAAATTGCATTTACTGAAATAACCATTAATCATGGTCATGTTACTAGCCTAGATTCTGTTCCTTGCTTTCACCAGCTGCATGTAACAAACAGCTGCTTGATTTTCATGTGAGCATCTCTGCCTGGAGGATTCTTAGTGTGATCTTGCTGCTCAGTGGTTGGGACTGAACTGCTTCTCTGTCAGGCAACTGTTTGCAACACATGAGTTGGGACATCTCTGAACATATCATGGCATGAGAGACAGACATTAGACTGGGATAAAAATAAGTGTAATAATGTCAAAAGTAATATTAGAAATGTGACAAATCATTGTGACTGAGAGACAAGAACAGCAGGATCTTACAGGATTAATGAATTTTTATAATTTTTCTTTCTTCATTGTGAATTTCTGAGTGTTCATTAAAAGGTGTCAATTCTTACAAATAACTCAAGAAAACTGACATTTAAGTTGCCTCCTATCAGCTTTTGTTTAACCAAGAGCCACTGAAAGTCTTTGGCACCTTCCCCAGCTGCTCCTGCAGCTCAGCAGTGCTTTCAGAAACCCCAGTGGGAAGCTCAGGGTAAAGTTTAGGTGTGATTCTGTGTCTGAATTTTCCTGGGACAGAATAATGTTGTACTTAAAAAAGAATGAACTACTGTATTTTCCTTTATTCCACAGTCTTTTCAATAGAGAACACATTTTTTTTATGCTCTGCTTAGCACTGCATTGGAGTAAAGGAGCATGCAGAACCAAGACATGAGGTGTGAGGAGGGGCTGGCTTATGGAGGCAGATCAGAGTGTAACAGTGTGAATGGGGCTTTCAGAGATACCCAAAGATGTTCAGTCTCTCAGAATAACAAGGCTCAATGCACAGAGCTCCATGCACAGTTCACAGAGAGACAGAACTCCCATTCCTGCCTGTCCATGATGTTCTATTGCACTGAAAATGCATTTGAAAGTATTTCTGTCAGCTCCTGCGTGAGGGGATGTTGCTCTTACCCTGCCTGAGATGACGAAACCCCAAGGTCTCAGTTCTGCAGCTGCTCCCTGTGGTGGGGTTTTCACTAACTTTATCCAGTGTCTCTCTGAGCCTGTAGGCTGCATCATCATCATCCCGCATCATTGTGTTTCTGATTTAGAGGGCTGCCAGAACTTGTGAGCTCAGACCAGGTAACAGCATCCTTCTGGGGGAGCTGACATTCCTGCCGAATTCAGTAGTGTGCGTGTTCCTTGGCAAGATCACAGTACAGATCAAATATAGCTGTTGATTTAAATGTCTGTTAGGATATTTCAAGGATCTTTTTTCATGAAGATAGCTGGGTTGGTTACAGTATAGTAGTGGAAGCTTAGTGTTTGTAGCAGAAATAACAGGCTGTGCTGCAAGAGAGTTAATGTTTGCTGTCATGGTAACCTGTTGCCTTGGAACATGATTAATGAGACAGGCTAAGAGAAAGGAAGAAGCTATTCTTGAAATCAGCGTTCAGCAAACCCTAAGCAAGACCAGCAGTATACAATACCATGAATTTTAGTTATTTCAAATTCTGTTGTCTAGTTCACTTAACCTTGTCTTTTTATTCACTTATTCAACAGATCTTCTAACCACATGTTTTTGTGCAAAGAAAGTAGTTCAAAGCTAGTCCTTTGGCTGACTAGAAATAAATGTTACATGCACTCCCAGTACACTACAAAATTTGTTCAACTTTTGTGGAAAGCACACATTGAAGACAAACTTGTGGCTGGTCTGGAATGCCCCTATAGGCCAGGGGACAGCAGCAGTTTAGCTGAGGTTTTTGCCTTTTGACTGTTAGTTGTAGGTTTCAGAGAGTCCAGGAATATGAGGTAGGGAACATTTCTGTGAACTTATCCATATGGAAAAATCTGGTTACTTCTGTGTATTGGTGTGGTAAGATTGCTATTCTTTAATGCTGAAAGGAAACTTGAGGAGGGGAATGTACAAAAGGTGTTTGAAAGTTGATGTCACCCTTCTGCCATCTCCTTTTAGAATTCCCACTGAGAATTCTCCTTTCTGGAGTTCCTGCTCCAAACCCAATGTGTATCATTACACACCAGATTCTGCAGTGTTTTCTCCTGAAGAGGTGAATTTTTTCTGCTGTAAAAAAAATTATGCTGAATGTAGAAGCCCTAGTTACACAGAGTGACAAATTCATTACAGCTTGCTGTGAATTTCAGCTGCCCTCTGGACCAGGATCTTGCATGAAGACTGTCAGCAGCTCTGTCTCCCTGCCTTGTGGAGATCACACTTCAGGGCCCTCCTCCGAGCTGACACTGAGGAATCAGCCTTAGCTGGGCTGAGCCAACAAGTCACAAGGGAACTTCTTCACAGAAGTTTCAGGTGAAAGAATCTTCTCTTTTCAGGGCTTAGGACGTGGTTCTGTGTGAGTATTATGCTGCATAACAGATGTAGCAAGAAGGAATATTCTGGGAGAATGAAGAAAGAGCTGTCTGGGTTTGTATGCTGACAGCTACACTGGGGTGAAAGCAGGTTTTTTTCTGGTGTCTGTTGTCAAGGACAGGGTGGTCCTTGCTTGTTCTGAGAAGGAAAATTGACTTGGATAATGAGTTCTTGCTTGGCAAAGGCTGACACAGAGCATTTTGTTGGCAATGACAAGAATGTTCTGTTGGCAAAAGGTACCACAGAGGGCAATGAAATATTGTAAGTTATTTTAAAATACAGTAGTAAATCATTGATTCATTGTGTCTGGGTTAATATGAGGAAACATCAACATTTAGCATGACAGCTCTGTCTGAATGATGATGAAAGTAATTAATTGTCATAAAGGTTATGTTGTAATATGTATTCCAGCATTTATGTTTAAGTCTGGCAAAAGAGTGGAAAACCTAAGACCTCAAGAAATCTTGTTCATCCTTCAGTCCCAGGCAGGATCAGCTGTACTTGAATTGCATCTGAGTGATGTTTTGTAACTTCTTCAAATCACCCTGTGGTGGACATTTCAAAACATTCCCGAAGAGTCTGCCCTGAAACTAAACTCCCCCTCTGAGGTTAAATACTTTTCCCAATGCCAGCTCCTTTATTGCTGCATAAGCCCAGTACTAGTTGTGATATCAAGCACAGATAAAGAAAATTCTCTATTACATTTCCCTGCAGCAGCCCTTTGAGGGGTTCTGTTTTGCTGTCCAGCTCCCAGGTAGTGCTCAGGAGCAGTGAGGTACAAGACTGGCTGTGCCTTCAGTCTGGGCTGTTCAGGGGTTTTAACCTTGATTCTCTTGTGTGAACCATATTCAGTTGTGGTGATGAGCAGCTGGTCAGAAAATGTAAATAGCAACTAAGCTGATGAAAAGCAGAAGCACAATTCCTTTCTCCTGTTTTCTTACACTCTGTAACTGTTCAAAACAGCTGTGGATTCAGCAAATACTTTGGGGTGTCCCCTGTTATAAACATGAAAGAAAGCTCAGACTGCTTTAATGGGGTACCTGCATTTTTGAGTTTAAATTACCCCCTGCCTGGCTTGCTCAGCACTGAGG
Organism: Rhipidura dahli; assembly: GCA_013399225.1. Lineage (NCBI taxonomy): Eukaryota > Metazoa > Chordata > Aves > Passeriformes > Rhipiduridae > Rhipidura > Rhipidura dahli. The sequence goes on along the minus strand of VXAC01002678.1, from coordinate 64,841 downwards.
AAACAGCTATTTCTTTCCAGGTGTAGGAAAAGGGGAGATTTTTTCACTGTTACAACTCCGGAGTCATGCTTTAAGATAAAATTTATGAGAAATAAATCTTGTTTAAATTCTAACAGGTTCTGGCTGTGGGTGTGAGGTTCCCACACGTAATTTTCCAGCTGGAAAGCAGTGGAAGAGCTCACCCCTAACAGGCAGGGCTTTCCTGGAGGACAGAAAACTTGAAATATGAAAGGAGGTATGGTATGAAGGCAGACAGTGAAAGAAGGAATTACAAAAGGGATGATTGCTGGCTGGCTGGCTTCTCCTGTGGGGTGCTGGAGCACAGCTGGGCACAGCTGCACCCCAGTGCCTGTGGAAGGGAGGGCTAAGAGCACTCATTGACAGCTGGTCTCTGACAATGTGGTGGCCAGGTTAGTCCTGTTCAGCAGGTAAGTGCCCAAACAGTGTCCCAGGATGTGTTGGTTTGCAGGAGAGATAGGAAATGAAATTCTTTGGGACAGTAGAAGGAATTGAGGGGCTGGCAGCGAGACACAAGGGTTTGCTGTTGGTTGGCTTGTCCTGCCATGCATTAACAGTCAGAGAAGCCTGTGTGTTGTGTGCAATGGAGGCTATCCATAATAACCATGTTGAAGCATCCAGTTCTCTCCTAAAGGGAGACCCTAAATATTTGCAGAGTACTCCAGTAAAAGGAAAAACTAGCAGAAAAGCAAATGGATTCTTAGAGACAACCTCCATTTTCCTTCTGTTCCATAATGAAAATACAGAATTTGTCTATAACAAGGTACTGATGGTTGTTGAGGAGTTTCTGCTATTTTTTAAGGTGATGACTTTGTGTAGCTGCAGGAGGCCGTGTGTGAGACCACGCAGTGACAATGTGGCACGAGCAAACAGGAGTGAAAGTGCTTACTGCTCCCCTTCTGCTCCAAGGTGATCCCGGCCAGGAGCAGGAGGGAGGTGCTCCCCGTCTCTGGCATGCAGCTTCCCCTTGGCACAGGTTGGGGAAGCAGGAAATCTCTTGGTCGGGGATGGCAGCCAAGAGCATTAGAGAAGTCCCTGGTACCAGGTGGAGGGAGCAGACGCAGACTGCCCTGCTTCCAGCATCCCTGCAGGAGCAGGGCAAACAGGGTGAGCCTCCCCGTGGGAAGGAGAGGAGAGACTTTTGTGAAAGGGAAGATTGAGAAGGAGGCCTTCAGATGCAGTCTCCACACCATTTGGAGGGGAATACTTTTGGTGGTTATCCACAGTTTGCACTCATTCTGCTCTCTTTCTGCATGGCTGCTGCCCCCATACTCTGCTTGCTGCTTTTTTGTAAACCTTCTCTGTTTTCTCCAGCCTTGTTTTCTTTCCTTTCCTCTTCCTGATGTCTATTCTTCCATAAAGTCCCCTTCACCTCCTGTCACTTCCTTTCTCTACTCATTTTTAACTGACTTTCCACAGAAGGAAGGCAAGGTTCTGCCTCTCCAGGGATGGCAGAGCAGTGGAGCCCAGGAGCCGTGTACTGCTCAGCCCTCAGCTCCTGCTGATGGCACTTCCACCACCTTTCTCCCCTGTTCCCTTTCTGTGTGTGTTTCTGCCAAGAATGCAAAGTCTGTTGGAAGGCCTTGTTTGAGGAATGAGCCCATTTCTGGTGTTGTACTTCCCCTTTCTCCTCCCTGAGTAACTGCAGAGCTGGGTCTAGCTTGGGTGAGTTTTGCAGAGTGTGATGCTTTGCATAGTGTGTTTCTACTACTCGATCAGATGGCACCTCGGTGCTTTGCCAAACTGGAATGTTATTTGGGATCCAAATGTGAGATTAAGAGGTATATGGAAAACTCAAGTCTTTTAGGACTTCATTACTAATCAATTCTAGAAAGATAAGCAAGAAGAGTATTTTCACTTATATTTTAGCATGTTTGTTGTCCAGAGTTAACTCAGACACCCAGAGGGCATTTTGCTGAGAGCTTTCCATCTCTGCTTCAGATCTGCTTGAGAAAACTGATCTGGAATGCAGAGACCCCACAGAAAAGCAAGCAGTTAAACTGAGCCAAGGCTAAGAACGTTAACAGAGCCAAAAGGTCAGGCAGGAAACCCATTTTACACCAAAATGACAGAAAGATGGTGTTGATTTTGTTGATTGTTTTTGAATAGAAAAGTGTGCTGGGCAGAGGCCAGTGTCATGGCAACCCCTGGACTGTGTGTAACAGGCTTTTCTGCAGCTTTTCTGTTTTATTCGTTTGGTCTATCATTTCAGTCATTCTTGCCTTTCATACTGTGGCTGTAGCCTGAGCAGGCCTGGGGGAAGGAGCTCAGGTGGGAGCCCAGCCATGCTGTGGCAGCATTTTCCACGTCTGGCACAAACCCCGTGTGTGTGGCTGGCCCCATGTTGCCACATGCACTTTGCAAACCTCCGCTTTGCTCCCTAATGGACTGACTTTGGTGCAGAGATGGAGCTAACAGAGGTATCTCTGCTTCCAACACTGTGCTGGGGAGGTTGGGATTCGGGAGCTGTAAGTGATGCTGCCCTCCAGGCAGCTGGGATCGGAGCTAAATATATCCCCTGCCCCCTGCCACTGCTATTCCCAGCTGAGGAGTGAGAGCTGCTGCCTGGGCTCAGAGGAGGCTGGGGCTTGGTTGTGCTGCCTAAAGCTAGCAGAGAAAATACATATCACAGATGTTAGTAATTAATTCCATGTAAGAGCTAAATCTCAAGTTACCCAGCTTGTTCCCCTCTCCATCATTTTGCAGGTTTTCTGGATAAAATGCCGTGGTCCATCTAAATGGGCTTGCAGTCTCAGGTAAAAATCTGAGTTTTAACTGCATAGAAATAGCCCCTTTCTCAGCTACTTCTTCTGCTTTTAGCTTTTATGGCTCTCAGCCCTGGTTTGTTTCACAAATTCAGGGCTATGTTCATGTCTGATTTTTTTGAGAACATCGTCATGTTTCACATGACCTTAGCAAGGCACAGAGGAGAGGGAGGCTGGAGTTTGGTAGCACCAGACTTGTTGATGTTTCTCTGCTGTCTGTTTGGGCACTCTTATCAGGTGTTACTGGGCAGCATCACTTGGGCAGCTTCAAGGACTGATGCAGGGCTGCTTTGGGTTGTGTCAGCATCTTGTAGAAGCCCTCCCACCTTGCTGTGAGCACGGGGAGAGCCAGGACAGGGCGTGAGCTCACTGCCCTGCCGAGCCCTGCTGAGCAGGGAGCTTCCTGTGGGGTGCACAAGCAGGGCTTACCAGAAGGCCTAGGGCTGGGGGGGTTTGTTTTCATTTTCCAGTCAGTATCTGATAAATCAGCGTGCCTGAGGAAGTATGTGTATGGTTTTGGTACTCAACAGAAAAGTTTACCCTGTGAAGGTGCTGTGGGTGCATATGCAGGGTGTAGCTCCTCAGGCAGCAGCAGAGATGACCCCTGACCAAACGCCTGTGTTTGGGAGGAAGTTCAGGCTGTTATATTGATACCTTTTTTTTATCTTTTTAATGAAACCTCCTTCCTGCCATTTCAGAGGAGAGGAGGCTTTGACGTCATGTGCTGATGAGTCACTGCTGTTAGCAGGCCAGCAAGCAGCGATTGAGAGTGCTGTCTGGAGCAGCTGCTCTGTTAATCATTCACAAAAAGCCCCGAGAAAGCTCAAGGGGAATGCTTGTGAATAATTAAATTTCTGTTTTCATTATGAAGACGCAGTTGATTTACCTGGTTCTGCTAGAATCCAGGTATTGGGAAGTGAGGGAAGAGGACAATGATCTCACTGATGAGTTGATACCACTGTAAATAGCTTTTGGATAGGCATTGGTGTCAGTCAGGCATAGACATGATTTAACAATTTCATGTAAAGCTTATGTAATGTAGCTCTGACCATCATATACATCTCGCTTGCCACAGCCTCTTCAACCATATTTGATTTCTAGAAGAGAGTTCTTGGGGAAGCAAATGCCCTTGATAAGGCAAGACATGGATTTTACTGGAAAGCTGGGTTTCTGGTATATATCATTGCCTAAAGTTGTGTATTCTCAAAGAAAGCAGAGTTGCCCAGGTTAGTTCACTGATGGTTCTCCTGTTCATAAACATCTTCTGGGGGTGACTGGATCATTTGGAGCTGCTGCTGAATCGATATCATGACAAGAGATGTTGCACTCATTGTTGTGATGAGCTTTTAACTTCAGCTACCAACATGCCATGATCAAAGCACTCATTAGATTCTGTTGTGGGTGAGTAGGACTTTCATTTCAGACAAGGTCAAAACTGGATAAATTCCTAAATGGTGAATTATTCCCTGCTGAACTCTTCTTCTCTAGCTTTAAATGTCTTGGACAAGAGCTTCTGCCATTTACCCGAAGGTAGAATAAGGGAAGTTGTATTCCCAAAGCTATCCCATCCTCTAAGTGGTCAGTTGAAGCTGCCTTAGAACAGAAGGATGATGCTTGGTCTTGACAAAATATTAGGTTTAGCTTTGCCTACATGGTTGGTTTGCTGGGACCGTGGGGAGCGTAGGATTGCTTACAAACATTGACTTTAATTACCTATACAATGTGAGTAGAAAGTTGTTGTTCTGCCTGTCAGACAAATAATGAGAAAGAAAGCCCACACAACGAAACCATTTGAGTCTGATGAGCCTTTCTGTCTTTGGGCATTGTTTTTATAGACTTGTGAAAGCCCATGGATGTGTAGGCAGAACCTAATTAACTACAGCTGTTGAAAGAGAAAGTTTGAAATGATTTGTTGAAAACTGACTGTGTTTTTCATCTTTCAGCACTGTAGCCAATTTACTGTGGGTTTGCTTTCTTGAATTGATTCCTGCAAAGTTTAACTGATCATATTAGCTCCTCCATACCCACATTAGCCCCAAATTCTACAGCTTTCTGTCGCAGTGAAGGGACTTATTCAACGGGCTGAGTTATTCTTGCTAGATGAAAATAATCCTGGCAGATGAAACCAGATAACATAGCTGTGGGAGAGAGAGTTGTCCTGGAACTGCAGTGGCTGATGATTTGCCATTTCTGTAATGAGATGATTTCCAGAGCCCACATCTCAGTCTGCAGATACCAGGGCCAGTCTGGACCCTTTCAGAAGAGCTGGCCTCACTCCTTGGGCAGGGCCAGGCCTCCTGGTGGGGTGGGACAGTGGGGTGGCTCTTTAGATATTTAGGGGTTACAGCAAAGGCCCAGCAGGTGATGATAGATGAAATTTTATAGAGGGGAGCAGGGGTGATCATTGGAATGGTGAAATCTGGGATGGGATGCCAGCAAAAGGCTGACTGTCCTGGGCTGGGAAACCAGAGCCTGAAGGATGGGGAGAGAAGTTACAATTATGAGGGCTGTAACTTCCCAGAGCTTTGCCATGCTGTAGTGAGTGGGCAGTGTTGTGAAACCCATGGAAGGTGTGATCAGGAACAAATGAGGTTTGCATTGATTTTGGCAGTGCTCAATTTACAGATGTCTGCAGCCAGAGGTTCTCTACACAGCCTGTCACAAGCAATCGCAGATCATGCACTGAGTGACTGTGTTCCCCACAGAATCACAGCCTGAGAAAAAGGATGTCCAAGGATGGGTGATTTGTAACTGTGGTCCTGTGGCACATCCCTTCTGGAACTTGTCATGTTTGCCTTCTGAACCTTTGAGATGCCTATGTTCAAGTTCCTATTAATTTCAAGGGCCGGAGAGACTTAAATACTGAAAGATGTGATTCTATTAAATAAATGACATTATAAGTATACCTGGCTTTATCAATAACTTGTGATATTTTGAGATTTGGAATCTCCAGCATCGTGAGCCACTGAGCCTGGGATGTGGGAGGGAGCCCATTTTGGATGTCAGAGCTTAGGGTGGTTATTTATATAGCAGGGGAAAGGTATCAGCAAAGCAAATCGTGTTCTCACAGATGGAGCATATGTTGTATGGCATGCAATACAAAGGTATCAGGGCAGAGCAAAAATTGAGGAATATTGAAAATGGGGGAAATCAAACAGGAACTTACAAAGTGCAGGAATAAAACAAAATCAAAAGGAGGAAACCAGGTAAAATCTAAACTGAATACCATTTCTGAGGCCTCGTCTCAAATGTTGATTCTACAGAAGATGCTTTTTTAAAGTTGCTCATTAAAAAGGGTCCTACTGAAGAGCTATTGTTCCCTGGGAAATCAGATGCATTGTGTAGTTGAATATCATATTCAAAATAGAGAAGGATTTCTGGAAAGATATAGATGCAAGAAAGTAATAAAATCTGAAGAGGTTGTTAGAGAGAAAATTTGCCATGTGAGGTGTATTACACCACTGAGAAGCCTCCAGCAACAAGAAATCCTCTGGGACACCAAAGCCTGGCTCTGCACGTAATCCTGAGCACCTGGGAGTCCCTGAGCTCCCTGCCCTGGAGTCCTTGCCTTGTGAGTGAGGACAGCTGATGGCCTTTGCTCTGACATTTCTATTACTGGAAGCATTCTCTGTGGGAAGGGCTGGAAGGTTTAAAAACAAGTTTGAAAATTTTCCCTATTCTCCAGACACATTTTTTTTCTCTTAATTGCAAAGCAAGTATAGGCTTTTTGGGTTTTTTTTAATGACTGATTCAGCCAACCATTTAATCTTTTGCTCTCTGTACTCAGCAAAAATGTGATCTGTCTGGAAGAATAATAATTGGAGAAAGATTAATGCGAAGGACCAAAACAAACTGGGATTAAAGGATGGGTTCAGGAATCTTTCCCCAGCCCAGGTCAACAGTACCCAGAAACCGTCCAGTAGGTTTTGGCATAAATGTGGTCTTGGGCCAGTGTCCTGGGGTAAGTCTGAGCCCCGTGGCATCAGAGGGTGGGTGTTCCCTCCCTAAGGCACTCTCATCTGAGCACAGGCCTGGCTGCCTCCTGCCTTGCTACTCATCAGTGATCACAGTGTTGGGTAGGAAAAGGCACAACTGTTTGCTGGTCAAATCATCAGATTTCTTTGCTCACTTCTCAATTTGTGCTTGGGAGAGCTCATCAAGGCTCCTCGGACCTGCCAGCTACCCAGGACTGCGCTCGATGCCTTACTCACACAGCAGAGCATCAGGGAGTTCTTGTAATGCCAGAGCTGGTTATGTTAGGTGTGTCATCATTAATTATTGACAGAGCACTCAGAGGTAGGATTGTGATAGTTCTGTTCTTTGTTTCTTTTATAAAAACAAGAATAGCTTCTAAAGTTAAATTTTAAAAGTTTGAAACTTTGCAGAGCTGCCTATTCTCCCATGCCCTAGGGGATAAGTTTCTTTTCTTCTGAGGTCAAAAATAAGTTTCTCTTCCATCTTCCACCCTTGATCAGGCACTGTGGGACTTCCAGAGGGCTCTGTGTCCCATGTAAGCCAGCATATCAGATGGCTCCCATGCATCAGCTGCAAGCTGTTCTCACAGGTACCAAGGCAGAGGAGCAGTGGTGACATTGGGGCAGTGATTGACTGCTCCCTGCTTCTCAGGAGAGCCTAGCAGAATCCTCAGGGTGTGTCATGCCTTCAGTCCGTGCTCATGAAGATGGAAATACCTGTTGCAGCCCCTGCTCTGGCAGCCTGATCTTGCCTGTTGCATCCTTGTGGACATTGTGGCAGGATTCTGAGTGTCCCTGTGAAGCTGTTCTGCATTTTGAGAGCATGGCACCTTGCCTCCTCAGAGAGACAAAGACCTGCCCTTCTTTTAGATCTCAGCCTACTGGAAAACAAGGTCAACCCAATTGTTTTGGAACAGATGGCTGCCTTCCATGTAGTGGCATTTCCCTGGCTAAATGGAGCCTGACTAGACATAAATATCAAGTGTAGCTGTATGTGGATCTGTAAGTATAGCAATGAATTGTAGGGTTAGGAGAATTTAGAGCTGCTGAAGAAATGATTATTTTTTTCCCAAAAATTCAGTCAGCGATATAAGTAGCTGGTTTTCTTCATCTTCAGTAGTCATCCTTGACCATAAGTTAGGCTGACAGGTGACAGGTTAGCCCAGTCCCTCCTGGGGAAGGTTTTCAGTGAAAGATGGCTGGGAGCAACTGCATGAGAAGAGTTTGATATATTCTGAGCTGTCTGCCCCAGCAGAGTGAGGGTTTGTTGAGGTCTGTGGAAATGTGAGCTAAACCAGTTCTGATCTTGATTCTGAACCAGGAGATTGATGGGGAAGCATGGGTTACAAGGCTAGAAGAAGTGCAGGTGAATTAATGGCACACAGAAGACTACCTTGCTGTTCCCAAGTAAATGCATGCTGTTGTCAGTTTTGCTTGTTTTTTTCAAAATATAGGGAATGATTGTACCCCAGATTCTTGTCTGACTGTATTACAGCATGCCTTTGGGGGGGTAGGGGGAGTGACCTACATGTCTTATTCATGCATTCGAGCATTACTTGAGATTTCCTGGTTTTTCAGGATGTCTGTATGCTTTTCCTGGTCCTATAGAAGAAATTTAGGTAATATTAATTAGTTATTTCTAATACTATTGTGCAGGAGGGAGCCTTCAGAAGCCCATTCCAGCTCTATTCTCATACTGCTGAAGAAGCAGGCAGCCCCAGCAGTGAAGGTCCCTGCTGCAGGGTGTTTTACTCCTGTGTGAGACAGTGGCCTTGGTGGCCTGTAGGGAGCTCTGCCTTTCCAAGAGGGACATTCACATCTCTCCCCTCCAGCTTTACCTCATTAGCTCTTTTCAGAAAAGGCAGCAGGAATCTAATGTAATCACTTTGGCTTTCAGAGGCCCTGGTTCAGGGTAGGGCACTCTGGCTCAGTAAAGGGAAATGCTGCTCCATGACTCACTTCCACTTGTCTTCCCTGAGTCACTGTCCATCCCTGCTGCTGGAACTACCTGAAAGAGTCTGACTGCATTCCCGGGCACTGGGAGTGTTACCTAACTTCAGATGTGGAGGGAGTTCACTTAAAAACACGGGAGCTTATTGTCCCCTCCAAAACACCAGGAACTTCAGAGATTTAGCAAGTGTGTTTGAAAGCCTGGCTTAAAAATGTCCAGCTTTCCTTAGGGTGGTGGGTCATTGCTGGAAAAGGAGAGCAACAGCCACAAGGACTTTCAAAGGAGCTCACATCTGAGCCAGAGGTGAATTTCTTTTGCCACTTGGGCAAGTTTCCAAAGCAGAAACAAACTCAGATATGGATTTTAAATATCATCAGCCTTGCAAGTCAAGCACCAAGTTCAAGTGTGCAGTGAAGGAGAGACCTTGACTGAGTGCCCAGGCTCAGTTCTGTGCCTTTGAGCTCCTGTGTCTGAACAGGAGGGGAATAACCATCAGGAGCACCTCCACCCTGCCCCTTTGGGGGACCCTCAGCTTTCCTCTTCCTGGGTTTCCTTCTGGCTCTTTGTCCTCTTTTTTTCATCTTCTGGTTCTGTTTCCAGAAGTGCTGTTAGTTCCCCATGTATTTGTTTTTCCTGTCAGGCTTCCCAGTGCCTGTGGTGATTGCATCCCACAAGTCTCCCTGGTCCAGCTGTAAGTCCAGAAGCTGATGTGGTCTTAGGTATGAGCCTGCTCAGCCTCTCCTCACATAACCCATACACACGTGGCAAGAAATCAAGGTATTTTAAAAGCAAACCCAGTTTATTACAAAATAGAGAATTTTCTGAAACAAACATTTGTGTGTATTTAAAGGATTTTTTGGACTTTTTTCACTCAAAGGTTTTTTTGTGCATCAATATTGAAGACATCCTGTTTTAAGAAATTTAGATGAAAACTAAGTTAATATATACCCCAGTATACCCCAGTATTCTTATAAAAAATGCTCAGTTGTTTAAATATCTTTACAATCCCAGGGAATAAATACCAGCATCAGCTTTGAGACTGAAGTGAAGCTAGAGGCATCATTTATTTCTCAATAATGTTAGGCTACTCAGCTCCCGAAATCCACAGGTTTTCATCCTTTTTCTTGTGATTTGGTTGCATAAGGTAATAATTACGTAGGAAGGAAGCATTCCTTCACACAGACCTCATCTTTAGTTTCAGTATTTCCAAAGGAGACTTCCCAGCCTGCTTGGAGCAACCTTCCAGAAGGCAAAGCCATTATTGAGAGATCTGCTTTACACAGATATCCTTTCTGCTCCCAAGTAAAACTATTCCTGGTCATGAGAGTTGTTGACCCTCTCCAGATTTTTGCCTTTATGGACCCAACTGCTAGTCCAGAACAGCATTGGGGTTTTTTACTTTGTTAAGATCTAGTGATGAGTCAAAGTGGCCAAAGGGGGGTCAGGGCAGCTGCAGAGCTGCTGGCTGTCCCTCCAGCCCTGTGCTCCTGGTGGCTGTGCCTGACTCCTGCACAGATCCAGTGGCAGCAACCAGGAGCTTGGGCTCCTTGCCCCAGTGAGTTGATACATCCCCTGTAACAAACACAGACCAGAACATTACTGTAAGTAGGTCTGTTCTATAAGGCAGCTAAGAAATTAGCAGGAAACAAAGCAAAACCTGGCTCCATTAAATCTGATTAGTAGTTTTTGCTAGAAAGTGCTGGCAGCACAAAGATTTTGTTGTTGTTTCACAGAGGCTGGCTGACAGTGAATGACTGAAGCTGAGCGAGGAGTGCTGGATTTATGTGTGCTGTGTCCAAAACAAACTTGATGTTCATGTGTGAGTTTAAATGTTCCCTAAGTCTGTGCAGAAGTGAGTCCCTGAAAATTAACTTTCAAAAGCTGGAAATGTATTTTCCAGGGCCCATGGATATTTAAATCCCTAGGTTTTGGCTTTGCTCATTATAGAATGCATCCTTCCCTCTGATTAAGGTGTTTATGAGCTATGTATTTCCAGATAAACACAAATAAATGAGGCTAATTTATGGGTTACCAGCCCTCAGTAATTCTTGATGATTGATGCAGTCTTGGTGTGGTTTGGGTTGCACCTCCAGTGCAGCTGCTTGAAGCTGTCTGTATCCTCCTTGGGGCTCTCCTTCTCCTCTGGGAGGGGAAAGAGACCATTCCTGAAGCCTGAACCTGGCTTCTGAATTTCTGCAGTCTTTCAAGTTTGTTTTTATTTGTTATATTTGACATGTCTCATGAAGTGACTTATTAGTGGGCTATTGAATACTGCTGAATATTAGGGCTGCTTTATTCTTAGTTCTACAACTGCATTTTAGTTAGTCCTCTTTTCCATCATTTAAGTCTTATTAAAATACAGTGTATGTCTTGGAACAGAAAATTAGATGCTATAAATCAATCTGAAAACTAATAGCTACCAGAAGCTAAATTTAAGTCTGTCAGCAGCCCAGGGGTTATTTGGGCAGGCAAGTTTTCAGCCAACTCTCTGGATAAGATGCAGAAAGGTTGCATCATTGCAAGGCTCTGGCTGGCAGAACATCCCATAAGAGCAGAACACCGTTGCTTAGCGACTCATGAAGGATGATTAACCCTTTCCCAGAACTCCCAGTATTCCTATGGAAACTCTCCTGAACCATCATTGTGGACAATAATTGAATGTGAAGAAACTACTCTAATATCTTTAGCCACTAGATGTATTGATTTATTAATCATTAATGTTTAATGAAGGGCTGTCTTAATCTTACCATTAGTTACTGAACGAGGTCACTAAATCAAAAGTCATTTGTCCGTAGCACGACGTGTAATCATTGCAAAGGAAGGCTCATATCATTACAGTAAAGGTGGAGTAAGAAGTGATTAAAACTATTTTGGGACTGATGGTGGTTAATGCCGCTGCTGCTATTTCTTCATAAGAACTCAGGTATTTCTAAAATTTCAGCTGAATTTAAAGGCTGAGCCCATGAGTTGAATTGCTCTTGCACGGGGTACCTTGAAGCAGAGATCAGCACCAACAGGAGTTAGGGGAGTTCCTCACCTCTCATCCCTTTCCACTGCAACAGAGGCATTATAAAGGCCATTTCAGCCTGAAAACAGTCATTTTAATTAAAAAATATAATTAATCTTTGATGTTGGTGAGCTGAAAAAATTCTGTTCTCTTGTTTGAAAGGCGCCTGAAATTGAGCATGAGCTGATAAGAAGGAATGTGTGGGTGTGGTGGCGGGTTTGGTTTTACCTGCTGTTGCCTTTAGCAGATACTACAGAGCAGAAATTTTCCACACAGTGTCACTAGTGTGTTCCAGCATTCAGGTTGATTATTTAAAACCGTGGTCACTTTGCGGGGTGTTCACGTCGTGTAGCTTGAGAGTGAGATGTGGTGTCACTTTAGCTGTGCACAGCCAGAGCAAGAGGAGCAGTTCTCACCTCTCACAAGCCCTGGGCTGGGCTGCCCGCGTTTGCCCTCTTTGGAAGCAGCCTGGAAAGACCATTGGACTCCAGCCCAGGACAGCGCTGGGTGAGAGGAGCCCGGCCCTCTGGCTGGAGGGCTGTCCTGAGGTGTGCTATCTTCACAAGGATGGCTTCACAGCGTTCAGTGTGCTGCTGAACGACAGTGCCAGGGCAACGTGGTGTTCCATTGCAGCAGTGGAAAATCCCCCCACGGGAACAGTGCTTAAAGCATAGATAGGGGATTTGAAATTGTGACCCGCTGTGATTTTAGTTGGTAATAAAGGCAAGAATTCCCCTGGAGCAAGAAACACTCTTGGTTTCACCTCTCCCCCTCGAGGAGTTCCAGCAGCAGTAATAAGTTTCTGTAACTACTGACCCTCAGTTCTGGTCTCTTGAGGGAAGGTGGGGGCTGAGAGCAGCTGCCATGGCCATGGGCCCGTGTGCACTGCCAGTACCTGTGTGACTCTGCTTCATCAACAGGGAAAACCACCTGGGCTAGAAACATTTTGTACCTGGTAGTGTTGAGATTGTGTTCTCTCTCATTTGCAGATGGTTAACTCTGTGACCTTAGCAGAGACTTACAAGCCATTAGAATCAATCCAGGTGACAACTTGGCACGAAGATAACCTTTGCTATGACATATCCAAATGCAGGCCCTGTGTTTCTTAATTTGTCTTTATTCTGTGTGCTGCTGCCAGGCAGATACAGACACTGCCAGTGATCTTGTTTCCCAAATGCATTTCAGACTTCCAGCTCCAGAGAGCACCAGCCCGTGTGACAAACAAGCTGACTGTGTGCCATGTGGGGTTTGGCACTACTGCTTTTTCAGTGAGTCCATGCCACTGAGAGCTCTCCAGGGAGATTAATGCTGTAACAGAGGCACAAAACAATGCAGATATTTCTGAACTGTTGGGCAGATTATTTATGGTTGTTTTGAACATGCTTTCTTAACTTGCCAATAGCAAAGAGAAACTTGTGCGACTGACATCTGAGCTGTTTTCTCTCGCTGTTGTCACCAAGGGGATGGAGCTTACAAACTGGGTTGTTTCACTAGAATGGATGGATTTGACTTGTCTGAAATACGATTTCTGCTGGCGCCTGTCAGAAGCAGCAGCCATTTGTCTTGCACTGTGCTGGCTGGCGCGGCACACAGTGGGGACAGTGTGTATTATTGCCCTGCTCTATCCCTCTCCTGGCAGGCCTTCATCATGCCAGCTGTGGTGGTTTGGTTCTGAGCAAGTGATCCTGCACTGCAGCTTCCAGCTGTTCCTGGGCAGAGACTGCCCTGGGAAACCTTAACATTGTGCACAGAGGAGTCCAGCAGTCCCCTGTGTGCTCCAGAGGAGGAGCAAGCACTTCAGTGCTCTCCTGGGGCTGGGGAGAGACAGGGCTGAGGCAGCAGAGCCCTGAGCTCTCTGCTGAGCCCTGAGAGAGGCAATGTTGCACTCTCTGCTCCTGTCCCCATGCCTGGCATTGCTCACTGCTGATGGGCACAGCAGGAGGCAGCGAGTGCTCACACCATGGGCTCTGCCCTGGCTGCACACTGAACATCTCTGTACTCTCATCTCTGTTTCTGGGGGGTTCACAGGTCTGAAGCACTGGAATTTCATAATATGCCTCTGGGAGGAAGAAACTTAAGCTGGGATTTGTGTGGGCAGTAGGGCTACAGCAAAGCAATATGTGTGGATGATTCCGGTTGCCATTGGGGAAATCCTTGGCATTTCTTGTAGCTGTTCTGATTCAGATTTGGTGTGGTTTTGGGGCACTGTGTGGTTTTGTCTCTGTAGGAGTGCCTGCTCTATGGAATGGCTCCAATGTACTTTGATGCTGGAGCTGCCCACAGAGTGTCCTGGGGCTGTGTGGGTTTCAGGGTGAGGGTGGTGCAGGGGCTGAGATATTTCTGTGGGCTCAGACAGCCTCAAATGGGCTCTGGGTGCCCCACAGAGTGTGAGCACACTGGGTACCTGGTGCTTAGGCTCGCAGTGAAGCCGTGGCTGTTTGTAAAGCCCTGTCTCTCCCCTCCCTCCCTTCCCTGCTGCACCGGGAAAGGAGAACTGTGGCAGGAGAAAGCCCAAACACCCCGCAGAGAGTGAGGGGAGCATTCACACCTGAGCCCATGCTGGGACCTGCCCTGCCTGCCTGTGCACCCTGGTGGGGTGAACCCAGATTAGCCCTGCTCCAGCATCCCCAGAACTCTATTAGCTCCAGGATGGATTTGTTGTCAGCAAATACACATGTACCTGCCCACAGGGATCCAGTGCTCCATTTCCCATAAGTTCTTTAGTTTAGGGGGGAAATCTGGATATATGGTTATTTATTAGTTCCAGGGGTGCTTCAGCCATGTGAACTGTAAATATGAAAATGGCATATGAAATTCTAATCACTAGAATGGGGAACTAAAAGGCCACTAATCTGGAAATTATTGATTTTCTTTTTCCAGTTGTTCATGGTTAATATTTAGCCACCCCTATCTGTGCCTGAGCATGCTTGTGAACACAAAATGTGAGACAGGCAATAAGAAGTGGCTGATTCCATTTTAACATCCTTTAATTAGTGCAGAATACAGCCTGTTGCCCATATCTTAAGTGGAAAGGCTGCACACTGAAGCGTTCCCCACGATGAAATAATGTGTGATTCCAGGTGAGGCTCTTTCTTTCAGCACTGTCAACAGTGAGCCCTGGAGAGTTTGTTCTTTCCAGCTGGATGATAGCAAGTGACAGATTTCTTAATATTTGTTACAGCCTTTCACTGCATGGCACATCAGGAGAAAAAGATTCACTGCTCTGAATAGCTGAACCTGGCCTTTTTGTTCTCACCGCTGGATTTTAGTGGTACAGCTTAACATGTAAAGCCTGTGATATGAGATTATTAGAAGTTCTTAGGCTATAAACAACTATATTTTAAATTGTATCAAATTCATTGTGCTTCAGAGCTAGAGCCCAGCCTAATGCCACAGTGCTATAGAACAGAGAAATTTTTGCTGGTGACTTCTGTACAAAGCCATAGACAGCTGATTTCAGTCACAATACAAGGCTCTGTTATGTCACATTTCTCTTTCCTTGTGGTTTATTTTGGCCAGTTTTCCATCCTGTGACTTGTTTGCCTTCTTACTCTCCTCAAAACCTACTGAAAATTTTATGACTTTTTTCTATAGTAAAGCAACCTCTCCCTCTTGAACACTTAATGTTCAAGCTGTGATGGGCAGGGAAATCTGCAGGGAGAGATCTGGGAACAGGGAGGCTGATGGAGTTCCAGCAGTAAAGATGATGCTCTGCAGCCAGCCTGAAGCACACAGCCAGCAGAAGGGGGACCACGACCTGGTGCCCAGCACAGCCTCACTCTGGAGGCAGCAACCCATCGCTGTGGCTGGAGAACTTCTTCAGCTGCTTTATTTTCAGCAACTGGGAAAATATATTGTCATGGTCCTTGTTGCAAAGGGTAACCTGCTTTCTCTCTCAGCTCTTCCTCCTGCAGGCTGCCCATTTTTGTTGGAGACAGAGAAAAGCAGCTCGTAGCAGCTTCCACTGAGATGGAGATAACTGGGGAGCGATGGCTGTGAGTATTTGAGACAAACCCTACCCTCAGGACAAGTGTACAGGCAAAAAGGGCTCCTCACCTCTATCCAGGCCCAATCCCTTGGCTGGGCTGTGGGTGAGTGTTGGTGCACAACAACTCTGATCTGCCTTCAAGCACTAGAGAGCAACTGCTAATTGTCCTAGCAAGTGTTTCAAGGTTTTCTAGCCCAATAAACTTGGATGGCATCACTGCAGTGGCTGAAGAAAGTATTTTGCAACCATTACTGGACCTGAAAGTTAAGTAACTTTTTATGGGTACTGAAGCCAGCTTGATTAAAATGGCTTCCCTCTCTGTCTCCAAGAAGTTCCTGGTAACAGTGGAAGAGTTGGATGTTTTGATTCTGCCTATAAACTAATTTCCATTGTATCAAGAGAATAGTTCCAAGAATTGCATATAGAACAAATGCTATATTTTGAGAAGAACGCTCTATTCCAGATAAAAGATGTAATTGTTATTGAGAAAGATCAGAAGATACCCATGAAATATGTGGCTGAAAGTGTATTTGATAATAGACAAAAATTATCATCAAAGCCAAAAGTGTCCCAGTTACAAACACTCAGTTACAGACATTCATTTCTTGTGGTCTGGATCACCTGATTCTGTCTGATAAACATCACCTTTATTTTTTGGGAGTGCATTTCCCCCCTGACACACGTGAAAAATTTGATCTTCCTGGCCCATTTGCAGCATCATGTAACAGCCAAGCTTGTGTCTTCACATGTCCACCCAGGGTTTGATGGCCTGAGATCCTGGTCACAGGTCATAGCTCGGAGCACTGACAGTGCCTAATAATGAGGCACTGTCATGTCAGATACTACTGGATGAGTTATTTGCAGCAAACAACCGATTTAATTTCTTTCCCTCAGTCCCCGAATGATCTACTGTGAGGCTTTGACTGCCAGAGATCTGCGTGTGTGAAATGACAATGACGGTTTTATGCAAATGGTCCCATGCTCTGGATTGCCTATCAGCTATTCAGAGACATTATTTCTCATTATTTGCTGTTTTGTCTGAATGACAGTCCTTGCAAGCACGGGGTGCTGAGGCTGAGCCTCAGTGTGCAGCTTCCAAGCTCACAAGGAGCTTCCAGGAGGATCTTTCAGCAGGGCCATGTGCATGCTCCGAGCAGAAACCCTCATGCAAAAGGACTTGCTGCCCTTTCCTCGTGTTCCTGTGCCGTGCTTATTGCTGGCAAGGGATGGGAGTGCTGTCTGGTGTGCGGGGCAGTCCCTTACCTCACTTTGTGTGGAGCCTTGTGATCACCTTTTGGCAGCATTGCCGTGGTTATCCCCACGTGGCACCCTTGCAGGGAGGCCGGGGTGAAGCGGCAGCGGGCAGGGGATGATCTGCTTTGGGTTTGACGCTGGAGGAGCCGATTCAGAGGTGGGGCAGGGCACTGTCCCTGGTGCTGCTCGCTCCGTCCAGCCCTTTCCTCCGCCTGGCCAGCAGGCGATGTTTGCTGGGCTCCTTACGCAGTTTCTCAGCGAGAGGTTGTACATGGGAGAGCTACATCACTTGTGACAGTTGTAGCTCTAAATAGGAAATGATTAATATTTCATGATTATTTTTCTGTAAGGCATGATTCTTGGGAGAATGCATCAGTCTGACTTGCTGGGGAGAATGAGCCTGCCTTGCTCAGCTTCAAATGAAAATGTAATCAGGCACTGCATGCTAATATTGCTGCTTTAGATGAAAGCTCTGTGGCTGCCTGGCTGATGCTCTACTGCCAGTACATCAGTGCAAAAGTGTGCACTGCACTTTTGGAAACTTCTGTTTCCCTCATCAGTCTTGCAAGTTATCTGCCACTCTGCCTTTGCCTTGTGCACCTTTAATTGAGATTTAAAATAGTACAAGAGGTCATGAACATCAGCCAGCTTCATCAACTGCAGAATCTTTGATACCGATCTTTCCTTTTTTATATACTTATTTTTTCCTTTCTTGAACCATAAGCAACCCACTTCAAAATATTTCAGGGTTGCACCAGAGAATAGCAAACAATTGGTCAAGGAAACATTCTTGTGTCTGTGATATGACTTTTCTGTGAAGGTGGCTGTTCAAAATGCCTCTAGATAACAAATATTGGCAAATACCTTACAGAACTCTCGTTCTTATAACATTAATGGAATGGTCACAGAATTACTGTTATTCAGCAGTGAGGCCACCAAGGCTTTAACTGCCCTGGAGTGCCACAAGGAAGTCTGTGGGAAGATGATGGAAAGCTTGGTAAGAAAAGTGCAATGGAAGCTGCTCTTTTTCTGCTCTGCCAGTTGTTCTGCAGGAGGAGTTACACCCTGTTGTAGTAGGATGCTGATAAATACTGCAGATCAGGATGAAAGAAAGAGAGGGACAGATTCCTTCTTACATGTAAAGGTTCTTTAACCTGAACTAAGTTAGACCAGAAGAAAATGCAGGATGTTCCCCCAGACTGGTATGATGACTTAA
Organism: Rhipidura dahli; assembly: GCA_013399225.1. Taxonomy (NCBI): domain Eukaryota; kingdom Metazoa; phylum Chordata; class Aves; order Passeriformes; family Rhipiduridae; genus Rhipidura; species Rhipidura dahli. Next base: position 46,668 of record VXAC01002678.1, on the reverse strand, counting down.
TCCTTGCACAAACAGCTGTACTGGAATATAAACTATTCCCAGCAGATTCTGCTGGTCACAGCCAGGGTTTCATTGGATTAGACACAAAAGAGAATACTCAGAAAAGTGATGAAGGACAGGCAAGATGGCAGAAAAAAAAATATGTTAGAATGTGTCAGCATTGAGGTGGTCTGTGAAAGGTTAATTTAATCATCCTCCACTCCTGTCCCCTGCAAGTGCTACACTTGCTCTTAGTTACAGTCATGTCTGCCTTCTCTGCCTGTGCAAAAGAGTGGATACACTTGCTGTCACCAAGCAAAACAAGGACTCCTGCTTCTTTCTAAGATGCTATTTTGCAGCTGGAACTGTTTGTATATCACAGCTGTTCCAGATTATTTTATAGTATCTTGGTAGCCTCTAAATGAAGCAGAAAGAAATATATGGGAATGGCAACTACTTTGCAAGGCCTCTACACTCACAAGACAATTGACAATGAGTTTCAGAGAGCAATGATTTACAGCACCCCAAGTACTTAGAGACCTCATTAATGCACAGGGTCATCTCAGAACTTTGTTTGTGCTGTGTAAGGATTCAGGGACTTAGAAAACTACACAGCATACATAAATTGCTTTGTTTTGCATTGCTTTTCTGCCTAAAAACCCTGATCCATCCACCCTTTCGGGGTGTGTATAATTTTCTGCACATGTGGTTATGTACTGTGGTATTTGGTGATCCATCTTGTTTAAACTAATGCAGCTGATATGTCAGGCAAGACTTGCTCAGCATTGTTAAAATTCATGTTGCTTTATGAATTTAAGGCTTCAGCACAATGCAAAGTATGAATTCAACAGCTATTCTGTAGGTCAGAGTAGTCTTCAGTTAATAGAAAATATAGCCACGGGAAGATACCACTTCTATCAGTAGATTGTGTCCAGCTTTGCAGATGTTGCTTTCAATGATCAACAGAGCAATCAAATTTGCAGTCTTGTTTTATAATCTGTCTGCCTGAAATTTTTTTACTTGCTTGCTTGGGTTTTATTTTTTGATCTCTTATCCTGAAGTGTCATTGTTTGGTTAAAAGACTGGTTGTACTTAGTTATAATAATTACAAAAAGAGGTTTGGTTTGGTTTTGTCTGATGCCACTGGCACAGAGAAGTGTCTGCAGTTGTGTTTGGTTTCCAAGTTAATGCTGTCTGGGTGTTGCTGTCGATAGATGGTCTCTGAGCCCTGGCTGTCTATGCAGCTGTGAGAAGTAACAACATAAACTTAGTGTTAAGGTTTTTGTCAATACTAATTAAAAATCATGGTTAAGGGCTCTCATTCAGCAAACACTGGCTGCTGCTCAAAGCACTTAGATATGTCTTTAATTTTGTGAGTATTCCAAATATATTTGGTCTCATTACAACTGAAGCATGTACTTTGAATCCTATGGGTTTACTGTTTTTGAAAGCAAATAAATGCCTGGAATTCATATATGTGCTTGGTGGGTAAAAATCAGGAAACATAACTGGGGTTATATGGATTTACTTTTGGGAGCAGGTTCTGTACTTCTGCTTCCCTGCAGGTTAATTGTGCTGGGATTTGCTCTGTTATGCTTCTCCCTTCAACTAATTTTTCCTAAGATTTCTCTTATATTGTAAACCTCATTTCATAAATTTAATATTGCTGTTCATCAACAATTACCCTTTGGTGCCACCTCCTTGGCACAGAGCCCCAAAGAGAGACTCAGTATTCCTGCCTCAGCTCCTGCACCATCTGGTCTTTCCAGTTTGGAGCCTGTGTCTGTGGTTTCCAGAGAAGCATCCATCCCTGTGCTCTGCTGGCTCACACACTGCAGCTGCATCCCTGGCAGCTTTCTTCACTTACCAGCTCCTGCTGTGTCTCCTCACATTACAGTTCTTCCTTCCCATTTCTTCCTGTCCTGTACAAAGCACCTCCATTCTTCAAAAAATATAATGAAATGGGATTGATGTCCTTCCCAGGAGCTCAGGGAGCTCTGCTTCAGCACAGGACCAAGTCTGTACCTGCCACAAGCAGCCAGGTCCTTGCAGAAGAGAGGATGAGGAGTGAGAAAAAGACCTTTGTGCACCAGGGTGAGAAGCAGGCAGCAGGGGCTTTACAAAGACGGTTTCTGCAGCTGTGGTCAGAGAGGCACTGAGCCACAGCCTGACACCACGGGTACACACACCTGCCACAACAGGCACCAGCCCATCGGGGGAACCAAGGAGAATCCACCTCAGCAAACTGACTGGCCATGGCTCCCTGCTCAAAAGCAAGCATCAGCAACCTGGAAGGGCTGGGTTTGGTTTTGTTTGTTTGTTTTTCATATCATAGCATCATGAAATGGTTATGTACAGTTGAGAACCTTATCAATATTACATCTGCAACAGATGGTGAAAACCTCCCGGCGTAGACAAGTAATCCATTTAGTTCTTCAGACAAGATCTCCAGTGCCAGGCATAGCATCTGGCCTTTTGGTCCATGTTTGAGGTACTGTAGTGGAAACCCACAGCCAGCCAAAGAACTCCCTGTGACCCATGTCCACACAGGAGCACCTGCGAGCCACGCCTGGGGTGATGCTGACAGCAATTCATTGAGGGCTTTGTGACCTGATTTTAAACAGCTGCAATGAATTGCTTTTGCCTTGAATTTCAAACCATTTATTTTGGGAGAGCAGAACACTTGTATGAGATGCAGCAGCATCATGCTGAATGCAGTATACCTGGCATTTTTTTGGAAGATGGGCACTGAGTCCTTGGGGATGCAGGTTGCATCTGTGAGCAGCTCCTGGGCTGTGCTGTCTGGGGATGCAGCCCTGCTGCTGGAGTGATGGACCCAGTGATGTTTTGCATCACAGTGGCAGCAGCAGAAGTGCTTCAAATTAAAGGAACTAGCTAAAAGTTCAGTGAAAAATGTATCCTCCCAGGCAGGAGCCTCAGGACTGGGAAGGGCACTCAGCCTATCTCAGGCACTTACCAATAAGGTATGTAAGAGAAAGCATTTGCCTTAGGGGAAAATCACAGCATTTTCACCTGATTATATGGATTTTACTTGCCAGTCAAGGCTCTGATAGCTGAGAGGGATGTGAGACTGCTATCTAAAACAGTTTGGGCATCCAAACAAACGCTCTTCCCAGATTGCAGATGGTTAGTAGCTGTCCTATAGATGGGAGCCTGTTTGGAGTCACCGCTTGTATTTTGACTTTTGCCAGAGAAGGGAGCGGCCTGCCTATCACTTTTTTCCTGCCCCAAGAGACCTTTTCATGACTGAGTGACAAGAAAAAGCAAAATAAAAATGTAATCAGGGCTTTTAATCTTTGCAGTGGATGGATGCCACGTTGTGCTGTGTGCCCAGCTGTCCTCTGGCTCCCTCCCCATCCCCTGCTGGATGGAGTGCGGTGGCTTTCCAGTTGCACTTGCCCATTGTGGAAGTGGGCAGCTCCCAGATCACACTGTTTGATTTCTCTGCCTCCTGCTGTTCATAATCTGCCTCCTGCACATCTGTTTGATGGCATTAAATCCTCCCCACCCAGGAGTGGGTGTCAGTAGGTCAGTGGGCTGTGCTGGTTCTGCGCTCACTCCTGAGCACAGCCAGCAGCGACTGGGGGGCAAATGATTAACCTGCATTTGTTCTGCTTTTTGCACTCAGGCTCTGGACTTGCCTTCATCCCACAGCCACTGAACCAGGGAAGCTGCTATTGAAACCAGCCAGTTCTCCCTGGGTCTATACCCTGAAATTCAAAGTCAGCACAGCTGAACCCTAAAACTACAGAATTTCTGCTTTGATGCTGACGTGACAAATGCTAATAGCCATAACCACATGGGAGGACATGAACTCATGCTCTCTTTTTGATGCAATCACTGGTTATTATGTTGACTAAACTTTTCATTTAGTATACAGTTTTTGAAAAGTGCATGGCATGACATGGTTCTGCCTTATCCACACAAGCTAACAAATAAAACTGTTTGCCCTCTTCTTGTAGGAGGAAATTCCATTACACTGTCTCTGGACTATGCCTTGCACTGGAGTCTCTTTTGTCTATTTTTGTCACATTCTTGACCAAATACTAGATTTGATTTTGACCAGAATCTGTATAAATTACTGTAGCAATAGGGTTGGAATTCACACAAATATGTACTGAACAAAGGACAAAGCTCTGGTCACAAAAAGGGCTGTAATGAAACCAGTGAAATGAATGACCCTGACAAGGACAGTGCACGAGAAAATTGTGATAATGTTTTGTGGCACGGAGCAGAGCATGGCTTTTTGCCCTCCTAGCTTTAACACATGAATTCTCACATGCTCCATTGCTAAAGCACCTGTTGCCCGAATGGAGTGGGGATGGGAGAGCCTTTGCCCACGCGTAGTAATGCCAGCATTGGCTCATGCTTTGGGAATGGTTGGACTCCCCCCCAAAAAAGAAGAAGCACAGATGTGTTAATTTTGAGTGGCAATTTTTCTGTGCTAAACCCTATCCTGTGTTGTCAGACTCAGACAAGGCAGCAGATAACAAAATGGACACTTTTCTGCCAGAGGCACAGAGATCCAAAATCACTGAGCTTCTTCATGTTTATGGCTGATTAATGTGAAAATTAATGTGGCTTTAATGTAAGTAAGGGTTAGAAATGACTTAGCCCCAAGATCATGAAGTTTCTGCAGAGCAGAATTGGTGAATGACTTAGCAGAGGACTAAATAATGGAACTAATTTATGCACAGCTGTGAAAGCACTTTTCTCTGTTTATTTAAAATGAAAACTCACATAAATGTGTGTACAGATCACTGTTGTGCAAACTTTTTTCTCTCCCATGTAAAACTTTTGTGTTCTCTCACAAAATATCATCACCAGAGGGCAATCCTGGCAGACCCAGATGCCCCAAGGTGGCCAATACTCCAGGCTGAACCCTCACACCAGCTGAGGATCTCACCACAAGCAGGTGGCACACACAGGGAAGGCAGAGGCAAACCGGTTTTGCTGGCTGCTGCTGCTGGTTGCTGCCACAGCTGCTCTGAAAGGCTCAGAGGTTTCAGTTATGTAATCTCCAGTGATTTGGGGTGAACCTTTGCAGTTTCTCCAGCTGCCAAGACACAGTTGCTTTGTCTGCTTCCCCCAGCAGCAGGGAATGGTGCAGCTCCTCAAAAAAACCCCACCTGGCTACAAGCAGACTATTTTGACTCAGCTTTAGCAAAGGAGAGCTGGCTGGGGCTGGAGTAAAGGCTGCCTCTTCCATATCTGAATGATGCTGAAAGTTGCTGGGTCGTGCAGCATCACGTGGATGATGAGTTGTTAGAGCAGCCTGTGAGCACAGCCAGCCCTGCAGCTGGGCCCCTCGGGGTGTCAAGGCGAAGGGGAGCCTGCCCCATGATAATTAAAACTCTTTTCTCAACTTCTCCTTGGAAAAGTGCAAAGAAATCCTCTTTTCATGCCCAATGACTAAAAATAAATCCTATTTTGGGTTTCAGAAGCAGCCTCATGACTAAATGAGCCCTTCGGTTTCATTCATGTTTGCTGTCTATTAATCTGTTCTCCTCACCCTCAGCAGGGTATGACTCAGGGCTTCACATTGTCTTCCTCCCTGAACTATCTGTGTTTTGACTTTAAATTCTGCTGTCTGACGCAAAGCAGTGCTGAAATCAAGACAGTTTGATCCAGCCAGCTCCCAGGAGACTCTTGATCTTTACTGGCTGGTAAATGTAGCACTCAGAACAGCTATGCAGAGCAGATATCGATATTTTTACACCAAATGTTGGTAAGCAGATGTCACAGGCTTGTGAAAAGCCTTGCAACTCCACGGGAGAAAATATGTGAGTGTGTGTGTGGGAGGCCTGGAGATAAAAATACTTTTTTGGTTCTGTGAGAAGGCACATATTCTATTCCATAATCCGTCGGTGTTTTGCTATTCCCGTGCAGGGTACTCGAACTGGAGGCTGCTATCCTGGAACAAGTACAGCAGTAAACTCTTTCCCTGTTGATTCATCTGCTGCTTTTGCAGCTCCTTCCAGCACAGCCTTTTCTTCCCCTCTGGCCCTGGCTGAGCTATTGGATCCCATTTCCCTGCCCTGAGCAGGGGGACTCTCCTATGGGGTGGAGCCTGATTATCCCAAGTTTGAGGCATCCTGCAGTAAGAGTAGGTCACTGGGCAGGTAGCAGCAGTCAGGCAGCAGGGCTGGGCTCCTCCAGCAGTCACTGGAGAAAAGAGAGGCATTTAAGGGGTGACAAAGCCCTGGGGAAGGTCCCTAAGCAGGTGTTGCACAGAGTGACCCCAGTCCTGGTGCAGAGCTCTGGGCTGCTGGGTGGTGGTTCCCAGTGCCGAGCACTGGGGCACACCCTCGCGTCTCAGGGGTGGCAGCCACACCTTGCCCAAGGCTCCTCCTCAGAGTTGTTTAGGTTTTCGGGTTTTTTGGTCTTTTTTTTTTTTTTTTTTTTAATAAGCAGGCAGTCTGAAATCCTGAACTTGTAAATGTTGGATGAAAGTCTGGATTTGGTTTTCTATTTTTTCTATTTTTCCCCAGCAAAACCTGTTCTTGAAATATCCCCTCAGGGAGGTGTGTAGGGCAGGCTGGTGTTAAACCTGCTTAATCTCGTTGCAGTGCTGCATAAAGCCCAGTGATCTACAGCCAGTGGACGTTTGCCTTGACATCCCTGCTTTTAAAGGACCGTGGTTACAAACTGCAAAGCCCTTATTTTTCCTTTCAGTGCTGTATTTATCCCTCCCCTTATGGCTTTAGAAATGAAATTTGAGCCATTTAATATCCACTAAATTTAGAGAGGCTAAAAATATTTGCATACAAATATGATTGATCTTTCAAGCATGCAAAATGAGCAGAAAATGACGAGTCTGATGTTGGACACAAGCAGACCTCAAGTATTTTAAAATTAAAATAATTTATCTGTAATGGCAGATGAGCTTTTTCTGAGGGAAGAAAACCTCCTCTCTCTCATTATATACAGAGTAAATGAAGATATTCAAGTCAGATATGGACTGAATTTTAAATGTAACAATGACATTTATTCTGCAGGAGGTGTCATGTCTGTAATGAATTGTAAATTATTTTTAGTTGCTACTAGAAACAGAAGAAGGCGGGAAATAATCAATATTGACACAACCCTGCTTTATTTTTCAGCAGTACTAATCTCTGGTGGCACCAATTAGAGGGGGAGAGAGCTAGAGCTGAAGTGCACAAACTGCAAACCATTCTGGTGCTTAGGAAGGGGCCACAGCAGGCAGACAGATGTGCTGCCTCCATGTTGCTGCTGGGATGGTCATTCCAGCAAGATCATAATTCCATCCTCTCCTGGGAGCTGGGCAGGTGTGCTGGGAGGCCACGCTCTGGGGACAGTGGTGGTTCTGGCCACTGTCAACCCACAGGTACTGGTGTGTCCCGGGGCCTGGGCACAAGGACAGTGACCCCTTGGCCCTTGCCAGACCTCCTCAAGAGAGGTTTCCTGACTTTTCCCACTGACTGTGGGGATGATGATATTCCAGCTGGGGTATGACAAAACAGAGTGGGCTGGAACCTTCTTGCCTTTGTTTGCTGCAGTGAAGTTCCCCTCCCAACCCTGTGCCCTTTTTTTTTGAATGAAATGAAATAAAAGCCTTTGGCTGCAGGGTGCAGGGTTGATTGATTAACTTTTATCTTCTCATGATGCATGACTAGGTAAGGTAGAGCATGTGACAAGGCAAGCTGTTCAGAGAAATCACTGCAGATAGAGCTGAGCTGTTCCCAGGATCCACAAAAGGATGCAATATGGTCAAAATTCACTCAGAAAAACAAGATTACCAAGCTACTTTACTTCAGCAGTTGATATTGAGCTAATTCTAATGCAATTTCCTAAAATTCAGAGACGCTGTGATGTGATCTTACTCTTGTATAAAATGCCACGGAACTTCTGATGACAGAACAGATCCAATTTTCTGTTGCATGACTCATTCTGAGGAAAAGAATGCTGTACATTCAATATGACCAAAAAAAGTACATCCACTAAGGCCCTCCTTATAGGGCTGTGTGGATGCAATCAATCGTAAGCACAAAGTCCAGGCAACACTTTTTGATATGGAGTAAAATTGACAGATGGATTGTAGAGAGCCTTTGGAAAATTTTATCCACTGAACCCAGAACAGCCACAGCAGAGTCCTAAGCCAAGAGTCTGCCTGACTTTATATGCTGTAAATCTCAGGTGAATGGTTAAGGAGGATGGAATCTTGCTCATGTGCCAAATAATTTGGGTGGTCTGAAATACTCTCTAATGTGGAAGATCAGAGAGAGATGGATGGGGTTCAGCAGGATGATTTCATGGGAAAGAATTTACTCCGTAAGGATTAGTCATTTAGTGACAGAATGCACAAAAGCCTGTTGGAAGTACCTGCAGAGGCACAAGAAAATTCTTGAAAGTCTGAATTGAGTAATTTTCTCCTGGGTGTTTTTTGTTAGTATTTTGTTTGTTTGTTTTGATCACATTGAGAATTCTCTCAATGGACTGAGGTGTATCAGCGATAGCAATGTCTGCAGAGCTGTGTTTTGTGGGCATCCAGAGCCTTGCTGAGGGGGGTCTGGTGTTCTGCATGCAGTTCCCAGCTGCTCAGAGGGCACTTGGACCTTGCCCTCTGCTTACTGCAGCAATGCCTTTCTGTTTCCCTTCTTCAGGGTTGCTATCACGGGCCCCAGTGCAATATTTTGTTTGGCTCTTTTCTCCCCGGGTCTGGTAATGAAGCGAGCGTGTTGCATGGAATCTGGGGCCAGAATAAAGCTGCTGCTGAAGAGTTTCAGCACAAAAACTGATACTGTATTTTACTCCTAAAACTACGTGAGGTTAAACAAGATCTCCGTTTCCAGAGTCTCCATGTCAACTACAGCAAATGCAGCCAGGATTGTCATCTTGTCTCTGTTCATGGCTGCAGTTCTTACAACAGCTTACTGTTCTTACAACAATTTGATTTTGTAATGTTTATTGGCTTGGAAGGTACATTCATCCTAGGGTTTTTTTGCATTTGGTGCTGTAAAAGGTCAAAATTGTCAGGAAATATTTATTTTTGGGGAAAAGGAATCCTTATTTAAAAGCCAGAGTAAAACATCCTTTCTGTAATAGAAAGGAAGCAGAAGGAACAAGCTAAAACTCAGCTGCAGCCATGTGTTACATCTTGTGCCTAGTGATTTATGGCACAGTGGTATTTACTCACCCCACTGATCCAGGCATGCAAGCACTGCCCTTTTTGAGTGCTGAGGTAAAACTGCAAAGGGCCTTTTCAGCAGCACCTGGCAGTGGTGCCAGGGATGGGGAGTCCCTCTCTGGCTTCATCCCCATCCAGAGGAGCCCCAGCCTGGCCCCTCTCCCATGCCACAGCCACTGGCAGAGGCAGAGCACACAGCCTGGGGCAGGGGGAACCTTCTGCCTTATCTTTCCCCAGCACGTTTTAGTTTTTCAATCTATCTCAGGAAAACCGTGGAGGGGTTCCCTCCTCAGCCCCCTCCCTCAGGAGCATCCATCTCTAGTTGGTCCAGAGCTCCAGGGCCTCCTACACCTGATGACAAGGCCACAGATGCCATGAATTGTCCCTGCCCTCTGACAAAGCCAGAAATGTGCCACAATAGCTCAGTCAATGAACTAAAGAAAAGAAATAAAACCCCCTGCTGGCCATAACTGTTGAAAGGCCAGCTCCTGCCAAGGCACGGGCACAGCCAGGCACACACACCCTCACTGACCCTGGGGTGCAGAGTCTTACAGCTGGGCTCACACCCACCTCCAGCCCCTGTGTGTCCTCCGCTTTGCTCCTGCCTCACAGCCGTGCCAGAGCGTGTGTCCCTGCTGCTGGTTTGGCCGGCACCCACCCACCCGAGGTGAGGGTCAGCTTCATCCACCCACCCGAGGTGAGGGTCAGCTTCATTCACCCACCCGAGGTGTGGGTCAGCTTCATCCACCCACCCGAGGTGAGGGTCAGCTTCATCCACCCACCCGAGGTGTGGGTCAGCTTCATTCACCCCCCGAGGTGAAGGTCGTCTTCAGCCACCCACTCGAGGTGAAGGTCAGCTTCACCCATCCCCGAGGTGTAGGTCGTGTTCAAGTCCCTCCTCCCAGCCTGTGGGAGCTGAGAAGCAGAAGGCACTGCCTGTATCACGTCTCCCTTTTATTTTTTTCTTTTTAAACCTCTTTTCCCTTTCCCCCTTCTTTCTTCCTTGCCTCTCTTTTCTTTTCTTGTTTTTCCTAGTGGCTTTTTTCCTCTGTCTTTTCCACTTTTCTCCCCGTTTTTTCCCGTTCCCCCTTTATCCCCGCTGCCGGTTTCAGCCGGCCGGGTGCGTGGCCGCCCTTTGCGGGCTCGGAGGTCGCTCCGCCCGCGGAGGGTCCGGCAGGCCCGGGCGGGGCGGGGCGGGCGGGGCGCGGCCGTGACGAGCAGCGAGGGCGGTATAAGCGGGAGCTGTCCGGGTGCTGAAGGCGGCGGAGCGGCGGCGGCAGCAGCAGCAGCGCAGGTAGGGCTGCGGGGATGCGGGGATGTGCACGGCGATCCGGCACCGGGCGAGCGGCGAAGTCGCACCGAGAGCCCGTGGTGCCGGGGCTGGCGCTCGCAAGGGAGCGCATCTCTATAAAATGTAGCCCTGTCACTGTAGATAATTCCGTGTATGTGCTGTCAGCACCGCCCGTAGCTCCGACGGGAAGCAGAGCGCTCCCGGCAGCGATGGCACTCGACACGGCACTTTAGCGGATGGTCGGGGGGCTCCCTCGGAGGAAAACAACCTCCAGATGTGTCCGTACGCCAACAGTCGTTTTATTCACCAGAACTGCTGTGGCTTTGGGCTTTTACCCTTCGCTGATGTTTTGTTTGTGTTTTCAGTCCATTCCCCAGGGTAAAGGGTTAGAGATGCTTTTAAACAAGGTGAATTTAGTGCAGTTGTGTAATTTATTGAAAAAATAAAAGGTGGGGGGAAGGAAGGGTGCATGATATATTTATTTTTCCTTATCAAAAACTGCTGTTAGGTTTCAATAAGACTCTCAGGGCAGGGACACATCTATAGGAAAAACCTATGAGTTTTCACGGCAAAATTTCACTGGAAACACTCGAGTCACATCAGAAACAACTGCTAAGAGAAGGAGAGAGAAAATTACTGCTACCATGGAAACATCCCAAAAAGGAGATATTTTCTGTTGTTTTTTTTTTTAGGGAACTTTTTTCAATCTGTATTGTCTTTGTACATGTTAAACTGTGATGATGATTACCTCATTTTGTAAAGAGGAGCTCTTTCATTTGTTGGCTAAAAGATGATTTTCCTGTTTGTTAGGTGCTAATAGAGGAGAAAATATTCTCTCCCTCTAGACTGGCTTCACAGTTATCAATCTGGAGACAAAAGAGCTGTTTTAGCATATTGTGCTTTGAGAGGCACAGGAGAGAATGTTTACAATATTGCTTAAAGATAGGCTAAAATGTCCTTTATTAAAATCAAATGTGGAACCAATTTACAAAAGACTGGGGAGGGGTCCACTTACCTTGGATAGTGCAGTATATTTAATAACAAGATTTACGACCCGAACTCAAAGCTGTTCAAAGAAATCATTCCCAAATCTGTTTGACAAGGCTTTCAAATATCATCTACCAATAAATTGGGAGTTAAAATTGACCTGGAGGCAAATGCACACAAAATACGTAGAGAGGAACCAATGATCTGTTATTCCTGTAAAGGGATTACCCAGCTGAGCAACATCCTTGTGGAACACTAGAGTAACTTTGCCTGGCTGCACACATTTTGATTTCAGTGGGATGCTCTGGCAAAGCCTGTAACAATCCAAACTGTGTGCAGCGAAGGAGGGTGAGTTCCTGGTCTTTGTGAGTGGGAGGTGCTTGGCAGATGATTGTAGAATGACTCTCCCTTCCCCCATTCCTTGGAAAGGACAGTTTCTCATGTTCTAATCAAACTAATTCTGTTAATAACCAGTCTCTGCTGAAAAAGAAAATGTTAATTTCACTTATTTGCTACAGAAATAGCAAACTAAGTGGTTTGTTTGTTTGTTTGTTTGTTTTTTAAATGGAGATATACATTTTTGTGCAGGGCTAGTGCCATTTCTGTGACAGAAAATGAAGCAATGTCTTGTCTTTGTCTCAGGGCAAACTCAGACATGGAGGGTGGGACCTTCTAATCAGCTTTTGAACTAATCCTTTGTGAAATCAACACTCAAATATATCCAGGCTTGAAGTCAGAAATGTTTGGGGAAATTGTTTGCTATTATGCCTGTTAGCCTGAGGGGGGAAAGATAAGCAGCTGTCTGAACTGATAGTGCTTTAATTATTTAGTGAAGTCACATTATGTTAAGGACAAAAACTGAGCGGAAAAATCTACAAGTGAGCTGAAATGAGCATATTCATGCTGACTTTCTGCATCCAGCAATAGGTAAACACTTGTGTACACAGCTCCTTCAGGCTGTCATGAACCACCAGGATGCTTTTACCAAGCCAAAAACCAAAGGAATCAAAATAGGTCAATTAATCAAATCAGTTTCTATCTTTGTCATTCCTTTCTCATTATTGTACTGTATTTGTTAATATAACTGGATCAGAACAGAGTCTAATCTGCCCCGTGACCCCAGTGTACCAGTGCCTGAGCATGTCCTAGGGAACGACCGATGGCAATTTTCCCCTGTGCTGTGTGAAAGGTGCCCAGCTCCCTGCCAGGCTGGGCTTTTGCAGCTGTATCCTCATGCACAGTGATGCTGTAATCATCTCAGAGGCACATTTTTCCCAGTTCTGTTCCAGAGTTTATTTTTGTCTGGTGTAAGCTGGGCAGACATGGGCTTCTACTGATCTATTCTAACCAAATTTGCCAGTGGTCATGTTTCTTCCTGTCCTGGGACCTGATTCAATTTCTGCTGAAGTGAATGAATAAGCAAATGAATGAAATCACCACTCAAAACCTACCTACTTGAGCCCCTTTACAAGATGGGCTTTAAAGTATTCAGTAAAATTATTTTGTACCTTTAGGATAAATTATAGTTTTCCTCTCATATAAAGGATCATTGCCCTAGGAAGATGACTCATAGAGTCATTAACTGATATTCATTTGTAATACAAATAAGTTTTTTTAATGAAATAGCAAAATAAAGGAAGTAATAGCTTCAGTACTATCAGTACTGACAGAAATAAACTTGCAAGTAATTTTATATGCCATGTTCTCCACTTCATCATATTAATTTTATTGCAGTTTTGCACCATTCAGCAGTATTCTCCTGGCATGAAATTAGATACCTTACTGGAGCAATCTCACAAAATAATTCTGTCTGTAGTTTTAATACTACTATTTATAACAGCATTTAAATGTATGGATACACTGATTTTGTCATTTAAGTGCTATGTTCTCAAGATTAAAATGGTATCTAGATATGTCTATGGGCATTTCATGAGTTGTATAGGATTGGTATTTTGTACTTTGGTGCTGCCATTGGAAAATTAATGTTGGAGCATAGAGATAAGAAATTTCTTGCATAGCTCTGTTTCCTAAGCCTGTGTCCATGTGTTAACAGGTTCTTTTTTCTTCTTCTTTATTTAAAGGAAATATTTTAAATATGGCAGAAACTAAAACCTTCCAGCCTGGAGCAGCCTGTGCTCTCACCTTTTTCTTTGTCCTAATCTGTTGGGTTGATGCAGCCTCCTTCCAGCAGCACCAGCTGCTTCAGAAAGATCCAGACTATGCAATGAAAAACTTACAAAGGCTCCCAAATCCCGACATGATCAAAGCACTGGAATACATAGAAGACCTTCACAAGCAAACCAACAAGGGAGAAAGCAGCCCTGATTACAACTCTTATCAAAGTGTCCCATACCTCCTGCCACAGAAGGAAAGCAAGGATCAGCTTCACCTCCCAGACAGTGTACGGGATTCTTTGACTGAAGATGAGTCCCAGTGGGTTAAGGTAATGCTGGAAGCCTTGCGGCAAGCTGAGAAGGAGTCAAAAGCTGGCCCAAAGGAGAATAAACCTTACGGTCTGAGTTCAGATAACAACTTTCCAGCTGGATTAACTGATGATTACGAGGCTTACAAGTGGCCTGAGAGGTGGCAAAAGTACCTCAAGGTGCCACTTGGGCACTATGAAGATGGTTCAAGAGACAGTCCCTTCAAGCGTACCAATGAAATCGTGGAAGAGCAATACACCCCCCAGAGCCTTGCCACGCTGGAGTCCGTGTTCCAGGAGCTGGGGAAGATGGCAGAACCCGGTAACCACAAGAAAGAAAGGCTGGATGAGGACCAGAAATTGTATGCAGATGATGAAGATGATGTGTATAAAGTGAATAACATTGCCTATGAAGATGTGGTTGGAGGAGAAGATTGGAATCCCATAGAGGAAAAAGTGGAAAGCCAAACCCAGGAGGAGATAAAAGATAGCAAAGAGGAAATTGATAAACACGAAGAGGAGATTGATGAGGAAATGAAAAGATCAGGAAAACTCAGCTTCCTTGAGGATGAAATAAGAAGAGAAAATAAAGATCAAATGTCCGAGGATGTTTCAAAGCTAATGAATTATTACCTGAAGAGGCTGATGGGTAGTGCTGGGAATAGGAAATTAAGGACTGGAGGAGAACTTGAGGAAAAAAGAGGGTCCATGTTTTTGGATAAACAACTCGATCCTCAGTCTATAGCTCAGCTGATAGAAATCTCAAGGAATCTGCAAATTCCTCCTGAGGATTTGATAGACATGTTGAAAGCTGGAGAAAAAAAGCCGCTTCAGAGCGAAAGGTTGGAAGCTGAGCAGGAAATGGAATTCCCGGAAGACCTCGATGAGATAACTGAAACCAATCTAGGACAGAGCGATATATTTAAAAATAATATAAATTCTAAAAACAGGTACATGAAGCAGCCTCTTATTCCAGAAAATCTACCTGAAGACCTCAATATTGAAGATATTGTCAGCCTTCTGGGAAATGATAATTTAGCTAACCAGAATCCCTCCTACTTACTAAATCATCTTAATCAAGAGAATGACTTGCCAAGACTGTCTTACCTTCCCAGAAGATTGAAAGGACACCTGTTCCCTAAAGCTTCCTGGATGAACGGTTTGGAAAGGCGACAAATGGAGTATGAGAAACTGGATGAGAAGGATGAAGAACTGGCCGATTACTTGGCAAAGGTGCTGGCGAAATACCCCGAAGTGATCAACACCAACCAGATGAAACGAGTCCCAGCTCCAGCTTCTGAGGAAGAGGAGCACCTGGAGCAGGCCATCCGAGAGCACCTAAACCAGCTGGGACCACAGGAGGCTGCCAAGCTGGCTTCGCTCAGCAAAAGGCTCTCCATGGCTGGGGAAGCTGATGACACACAAGCCAGGCAGTACCTGGATGAGGATATGCTGGCAAAGGTGCTGGAGTATCTAAAACAGGAGAAATCAGAGCTTGAAAGAGATCACATTACCAAGCGAGCAATGGAAAACATGTAATTGTTCCCCAAGTATTATTTCTCTTCAATGTGTTGACTTCTATCCCAATTCAGTTGTGATTTATTCCTGCTCTCCCACTAAACAACCTATGGTAGACTATTTACCATTGAACAGTCTGCATATCTTTCTCAGAGCTGTTATATTGTTTATTGATATATGTTATAAATTATGGGGCAAACAACAAATTGCTTCAAGTGTTTTAAGAAACAATTTAATGATATCAAGTAAAAGTATAATATGTAAACAAATGACCTTTGCATTGTTAATAAAACATGATAAATGAAGAGTGACAATTATAATTTGAAATTTTTAAGATTAATTGGATTATTTTGTTACTGTCTGTAGTGTTTTTTGTGCAGTATCAAATAAAAAAATAAAGCATTATATATATATAGTTTTATTTACAAGGCTTTTTCTATTCAGTGTTTTACTGTTGATGAATAAATTATTTCTGGACAATCGACTGTGTTTCTTTGTGACAGTTGACAAAGCCGTACTAATTGGAAACATATTTTTACTTCTGCAGATGACTCTTCTGAAATATATTATTTTTCCTACAGATTAAGTTGTTAGCATAAACTTGTGGTTTTCTGGGCCATAAGAACATCAGCTGATATTACTCTTAAGGGAAGAGGGTACCTAAAGAGCTTGCTGAAGTCAATCAGAGTAATAATTACATTACCTACAACTGAAAATTTGGCCTCACATAATTAAGAGATGTATCAGTATCTCTTAGCAGCAGGAGGAACATAAATGCTCTGTCCAGACAGGCTCTATGATGAAGCTCTGAAAAAATACAAAATGGAACCTTCACATGTGAGCTCTGGAAAGCTGTGCTGGAGTAGCTGGGGAGCTCTGCAGATGAGTTCCCCTCCATCTCTCACAATGACAATCACAAAGAAAAAGCCAGGCTCCAAGGTAAGGCAAGCAGACAGCTCCCCTGTGGGGAACAGCATTGCTTTGTCTGATAAAAATATTATTTCCTTTTTCATGAAGTGACCATTACAAGTCACATAAATACACAGAATAGCTTTATTACTCAGCACACTATCTGGACACTTGAAATGTCTCTTGAGCTCCTGTTATGACCTGCAGTAGATGGTCTGGAAAGGTTCTGGCTCTTTTACAGAAGGAAATGTGCTTGCATAACTCTGTGAGTCAGATGTGGTTTTCACTGGGACAGCTCATTTCCAGGATTACAGTTTAAAAGTTTTTCCCTGTGGTATTCTCCAGCAGCTCATCTGGGCTAAGTGGGGTGGGGATGGTTTTTTGGCAAGGCAATGTCTGATGAAGTAAAAAGGATGCAGAAATAAAGCTACATCTTCAGTGCAACCATTACCCTGAGCAAGCATAGCTGACAGGAGCTCAGCCCCTGTTCCAGCCATTATTCCTTGAACATACACCAGACAATAAAAACTCTGATTTTCCAGGGGTGTGTAGGACCTGGAAGAGATGTCACAGACGGTGAGGCATGACAGGTGGGAGCTCCTTAGCACCATTCCCCCCCTGCCATAGCCTGTAGCACTCCCTTGCTACCCAGGCTCCCGAGCTGACCAAAGCCCTGGGGAACTCTTTGGCTGCCTCCAGGCTCTTACTCAGGGATATCTCAATGAAAATTTGGGATACCAGGATGATTTTGGATCTAAGAAACCAGTAGTACAAACCTATGCATAAAAGGACAGATGCTGTCAGACACTGTGCAGAAGAAGAAATAAGCTTTGGAAAATCCAAATCTTGGCATGAATAGCTACATCACATTTTTAGAAGACCACCTCATTCACAACGTGTGCAAGCCATGAGGGACTTTGTGGTTCATCTTCACAAGGAAGAAAAGGGGTGTCATGCTTGAAATAACAGAATTGCACTTTGTCTAACTGTATGGAAGCTTCAAGCTGACTTTGAGATAAAAAGTGACATCAATACTTTTTCCTCTTCAAGTCACAGAAAGTAGACAACTAATCTCCCTATGAAGTGCTTTATTTCTAACAAACTCATCTCCAACTCCATATTGAAATTAAATGAAATGAGAAAATATTAAGTAGGCAGCACTCTCTTGGTAGCTATAGCTGCCTCTTGCTATGCAACCAAAGCTCACGCAGAAGAGCAGATAGTTATTCCTGAATATGCAAGGCAGCATTATCCAAATGTACATCCCATCATGAGATCTGCTCCATTAAACCACTCCAGAGCCTCCCCCTGCAGAGAGGCTGTGTAGTGCTTAATTGTTCTTAATAGCCACGGCTGCTTCTGCTTTCATTTGTCTGTGGTTTGTGTTTTCCTTATGGGTGCAGTGGGACAAAGAGTCATGGTGTTAATAATGCACACAGAATGCATAATCCATAACAGATACACTATCAAGCTTATTATTATAATTATATACAGATAAAGTGACCACCCTGCAATTTTTGCTCGGGCAAGTTGAGGAGCAGATTTTTAATTCCTCTTTTGTGCTATGATTTGACAGCATCCCAGATGCAGCTGGTTTGTACTCTCTGTGTATCAGTGGCTTTTGTCCAGCAAAGAAAATGTTTCTGCTCAGATCTTCCTCTTAAAACTTGCTTCATTGTGTCCTCATATTTATAAGGTCCTCCCCAACACGCAGGTTGAACAGAAATTCTGCATCTGGTCCAAATATAACAAGCTACTGAATACCTTCTTCAGGACCTGAGGTAGTTCTTTGTACATACACTAGAATTCACTTATTAGTTCCCATAAGAGTTAATGCTTTTTTGGTTTGGTTTTATTTTTCATTAATTCATATGCTACTGCAAGTGCTTTGTTTACATCAGCCTCTTGATGGTTCCATTATTTTGTCAGCTGGAGATTTATATGAGAACACTTGTTGATTCAAAAATTAATGTAACCAAATTACCTCGACTGGAGAAATGAGACTGTAGCAATTATTTCCTTCTGAAAGGGTATTTCCACAGCGTGGTGGAAGGGGGTTGAGTTGTGTGTAACATGACAGCTGTAACTGCTTCCCAAAGCAATTTGCAAGGCAGGAGAAGTGACATAAGACACGATTTTCTTAACATGACAGAGGGGAGGCAAGGCTGGAGCACAGGCAGCCTGAGCTGTGCTTTGTGTCAGAGCTTCCTTCAGCTGTTCTTGCTGTTCCAGATGAGAATGCTCACGGTTCAAACCTTCACCTCCAGACACACCTGACCCAGCCCCATCTTCCAGTAGTTAGGTCAAACATGGCATCACAGGAGCAGAGGAGCTCTGTGGCCAAAGGGTGTGCAGTGGGGACTGCTGTGTGGGAGCAGCATTCCCTGGAGCATCTCACACCTTCCCCCCGGGATGCACGGCACTGAGCAGTGGCCATTTACTACGTGATACACAAATCCAGACAGACACAGCTGGATGCCAGCTGCACTTAGCATTTGTTCAGCTACCCAAGTGCCTCCAGAGAAGTTAATGTGAGCTACAGGAACTCCAGTTAGCAGCAGCAGGCAGGTGCAGAGCCTCTAGTGCAGAAAGTGGAAAGGAGAAGCCCTGAATCAGAACGGGTGAGCTGAAGAGCCACGTTATTCCTGACTTTTGGATCATTCAAAAACATTTGAGATTGTTAATTATTCATTTGCAGATGCAGCAGAGATCTAAATGTGGCTGATTAAATCATTTGACGTTTCTCTTGAGAGAGGCTGTTATTCCAGGAAACCACTTGGTATCTGCAAATGTCTTGGAATTAGTGTACTCAAAATTACGAGTTCACTCACAGTGTTTTCCCTTGTAAAGAAGGAAAAGTGACCTCTGATTCCAAATGTAATGTACCCTGATGAATGAATAACTGTGGCACAATTATTTTAAAAGTCCCCCACAGCCACTCAGCAGACCTGCTGTGTAATGACATGGTCCAACCTGCAGAGCTCTGCCTTCCTCTGCTAAGACAAAAAAAAAAAAAAGACAAAAATCTGCAGACCGTGAGCAAGGCAGGCCCTACACACCTGGGGAAGGAGATCTTAAAAAGGGGTTGTTTGGCAACTCCCCAGCTCCTACAACTGCTGCTTGGTGATATGCAGCCCTTCCTGGCATCAGGCTGAAAGTAGAGCCCCATGTTTATCCTGGCACAGAAGCCAGGCTCTTATGGAATGCCTTGGTGGGAGTGCCACAAAGCCTTCAGTTCCTCTGGGCTGGATGAGCAGGATCCAAGACAGGAGCTAAAAGAAATAATGAGCTTTATACCACCTTTGTGTGTGCCTGATTATGTCAGCAAATCTGGGTCCACTGGGTTTGATGAGCTTCTTGCTTATGTTAGAGTAAATCTCTTCTGGTATAGCTGTGGGGTGCATTTTGTGCCACTCCATTTAAATATTTAATGAGAACTAAGTGTTTATGCAAATTTGAGCACTGTTTTTCAAGGGGGTCACCCACATCAGGGCAGTTTTCCTACCACTCTGCTTGCTGCAGTCACCACTACTGGGACACCTCATCTGCTGCAGACAGTGGGATCCTTCCCTGACAGAACTTTGTTCAGGGTCAGCTTGGGAAAGCCTTTTTGGGTTGTTTTCCTCTTGCCCCAAGCTCATGCCAACACACAGAAAGGAGGGGCACTGCATCTGTCTTTTGAGACCTCCAGGTGGAACATACAGGCACTCTTTATTGCCTATGAGAACCCTTTCCAAAAGCACACTTCCTTTAAGTGGATCTTTTTCCTAGCTCAAATTTTAGGTACCATTTAGTTTCACATTGTAAATATCTTGACCCTGACTGCAAGAAGAAACCTCCCATCCCTACTTTCCTCTCTCTTCTTTGGCCTAAGAGAAGGTGTGAGACTGCTTGGATGAGATGCAACATATAATTTCTGCAAAGAAACACATTTTAACCATGGCTACATGTTTTGCCACCTGCTAATAAAAGTCACAGCAGCACAACAAAGCACTTACCATCACTCGTACTCCCCTATTAAGTATGTAAGAGCCAGGCCAGGTACAGCATGCACAGACACAGAAAAAGGTAAAAACAAAGATAAATCATTAAATGGGGAAAACTCCAGAATTCCTTGCTTGTTATCCTTGTAGCATAACAAGATAAGATGTGTTAAATTCCTGCAAGTAAGTTTTGGGATGTAAATATAATCTGACAGGAAAACTGTTTTCCACAAGGTTAAATTTACTCAGATCCAACACACTATCAATTGATTTTTTTCCTTACAAACATGAATGCAGAAAGGTAGAAAGTTTTTGATAGCAGCCAGCACACTGAATGAAGCTAAGAAAAAAATAGATAAGAAAATTTTATTATACATGTAAGTCTGCAACTACCATAGTATTTTACTGGATAATTTAGACAAGAGAAATGTGCAAACTGTGCAAACTCATGAGCTTTTAGTCTCACCTGTGGCCTCAGACTTTTCTTTCCTCCAAGCAACAGTCAGGCTGAAATTTGTTTAAGTGTATTTTTGACTTTGTAATTTCTATTTAAAAAATGACAGCCCCCTGGCCCTCTCCTCACCCAGAGTGTATGGTCTGAAGCTGGTGCAACTGCAGTAGCATGAACTTTTGGGAATGGCTGGGGCAGAATGGCTGCTCTAATGCCAAGAGGTTCTGTCTTCTGCAGTCCCGAGCCTCCTCCTTGTGACAAAGGAGCTCTTTCATCCAAAAGACCTTTATCTGCTGGGAAAAGTTTATGGCTATTTTTTTCTGGAAGAAAAACTATGGTTGAGAATGACACAACTGTAAAAAAATTAAAAAAAAAAAAAGGCAAGCTGCCAAATCCTCAAACTTTATTACTTGTTACTTTTTACTTATTACAAAAACACTGATTTTGCATTATTTTATGCTGTTTCTCCTTTGCTCCTGCACACTGCACTTTTCTGATGCTGGACAAAAATTCATAGCTACTGTCTGCTTCCCCTTTTGGCAACACCTTTTGCATCAGTCTTATTTATATCTGACCCGATGCAGGTAGATCTAACAGCTTCCCACAGCTCTGTGCTGCATGGTGCTATTTGTTTCCATGCCAGGAAATTTTGTGCTATCCCACGTAACGAGGCTGTTCTTAGGCTGCAGCTCATTCCCAGCCCAGAGAAGATGCAGAGCAGGAAGCAGCATCCTCCATCCACCGTGGACAGAGCAGTGACTGACACTGCCTTGGCCAGCCCTGTGTCCCCCTCCCCAGCGTGGGGACAGCCAGGCACACCAGTGCAAACACTTGGAGACACAGGGACAAACGTAGAACATCATTTTCTGTGCAGTTAAACCACTTTTCAGGGGAAGCCACGGAGTGTGGGGGAAGATGAAATAGGAAAGCCTTATAAATATGATTACTTGGCAAAAGATGCCAAGAACACAGAAACCATGAGAGAGATTGAAATGAAGACAAGCTTTGAGATATTAAGCCTCAGTTACTGAACAACTAGAAAACAATGGCATGGCCGACTGGAAGTAATCCCTTCTTGATGAAACAATACCCTCTGCTTGCAGAAAGGTCCAAGGGTCAGAGCAGACCCTACCAACTTGGCAAAGGGTCCAAAAAAGGCAGTTTTTAGGGTTTAAAATATAACTCTGTATGGTAATGCGATGATTCTTATAGGCTGTATGTAAATGTGTAGCTTACTCTAGATTGGTTAAGGAAAATCAGAATATTCAACACAGAAGATGATTTATTGTATTGTAAATGGCAACCAAGCTCTCTTTATTCTTTTTACTCTCTGCATCCTCTGCACTCTCAGTGCTCGCCCTTTCCCTGGGGCTTGGACCCTCTCTCTCTTCTCTGACCTGCTTTGGGCTGTGTCTGGCAGCCCCTGGCAGGTCTCCTACACCCACACACTTTAATAATAAACCTCATGCTCTAAGAACTGATTCCAGAGAACTCTTGTGTCTGTCCCGACCGTCCAGGATGAAACAAGACCCCTTGAAAACCTACAACGGAGCAACTCCTGTTTTCTTCAGTGCTGTCATGGCCATGAAGTTCCTGTCAGGTTAGAGCAATGTGCCCTCTGTGGAGCTGATCACTGCTTCATGCAGAGGTGGCCACATCTGACTCCAAATCTCTTGGCTCCAAACTAGGACGCTATTTATAGATCCCCCTCAGCTCTCCCCACCAGCCTTCCAAACAGGCTGAAGCCTCAACTCTGAAAATAAGAAAACTCTGTTCAGGCACAGATATGAGAACAAAGGGGATGATAAGTAATTTGGATATTAAAAAGTGTGCTAAGATAAATTGTGGCAGGCAGGCCAAGTTCCCGAGGAGAAATATTTTGACAGCAACCTTCTAAGAAAATTTTGAAGTGCAATCAGTTAAATCAATACTTGCTCAAACACCTTTTCCCATCCATCTGATTCACAAGTAGGCAGCCAGAAAATCTGATTAGCTTTATTTCGTTAACCCTGCTAAAGGCAACATTTACATTTTTAACTTAATACTCGATGCTCACTGAAGTGCTCTCCAAAGCCAGGTGATGAATGAGGCTGGGGAGGCCTCCCATCCCTGTCACTCGCTACCACCATATGCCATGGAGAAGATAAATGATAATTGGGAGCCTGGCCATGCTGAAGAATAATGGAATTGTCTGGGGAAAATGGGACTGGAGGCTGCCTGAAGATCAGCATTCCCCTGGGCAAGCTCAGGCTTTGGGAGCCTTCTGTCTTCCAGCTGACACCTCAGTGGTTACTTTCTCAGCTAACTCATTTGTTAGTCAGTTTGTGTAATTTCCTTTTCTTCCATTTACCAGCCTCCTGACTTAGCTCAGTGCATGAGTCAGTAAGCCTGCCTTAATCATCTTCTTTACGAATTCTATTTCATTGTGGATAAAGTTCTTGCTGACCAGCTCCTGCCACTTCAATATCCAGAATGGAAAAAAAGTGGGACTTCGCCCTTGGCTTGGGTGTTTTTAAAATTAACCCCTGCCCTATAGCACCTCTCCAAAGAAGCAGCCAAAAGCAGCAGAAGACTGTTCTATAAATATGAAGAGGAAGTGACCTTTTAAAAAGACATACTTTACATATCAAACTGCAAAGATAAGTAGAATACAGTTTTCCTATGCTAAGACCATTGAGACATTTGCCTTTTTCCTAAGGAAATGACTTTGCCTCATAGCTCACCTTCTTATAGTGCACACTTTTCTGCCTGTGAAATTCATTACCCAGTACTTGATCTCCTCGATAGCCTAGTGCTGATGTCCTTAGGAAATGAATTTTTTAATAATCTTCTTGATGAACATGTGTTTTCTGGCCCCTGAAAATAGATGTACTGCAATTCTAGGCTAGATGCACATTTTACCTATTGAGCTGTACATTTCAGTAGCTGTGACTTTCTCTGTGTGGAGATGGAAATAATTTAAAGAGTCATTTGCCTTACAAGATATGCTTATTTGTCCTCTTACATATCCTCTGAGTACAAGGTTGGATTTATAGCTTGACCTTTTTACTTTACATCTTTCAAAAGCCAAAGAACAGGGAGTGCACTGCTTTATAAAGCCTTGATGGGTGAGCACAGGCACTGCAGTGATATACCCCCCTTATAACACAGACTATTGAGGTGCACAAAGCAGCAGGTGCCTCAGTGCAGCTATTGCTACAGACAGGAAAAAAATATGGAAGGAGAGCAAGCAATATGCTTGATATTCATGGGTTAGGAATATGGTGGGGGACCATTTCTGCCACCAGATGTGACTTGGGCAGCAGGAGACAGTCTTCAGCTTGACTCTCTCATAAGGAAGGCACCAGCCTTGGCTATTTAGTGCTTCTGTTACTTACCCATGTTTCTGGCAAAAGCAACTAAAGCCAGGGATGCTGTTCTCCTAAAAATATTATGACCTTTGGAATTGTGAAACAGTTTGGCTGCCTAAAACTGGGCATCTACATTAAAACAGCTCATCTTTCCCAGCTGCTGTGCCTTGGCAAAGCTGAGAAAACATTTGGGTTGGGTTTTCCTTATAAGCCCCATAGTGTACTGGGGTAACTTACTGCAGCTCTGCTGACTTCACTGAACACAAGGGTTTGGCCATCTTGACCAACAGTTCCATGGAGAAAAATCATCTCCCCTGTCTGTGTCCTGTTTGAGTGTGTGACAATTCCATGAGCATCCAGCATCTCCAGAGATCACCAGTCCCTGCCCAGCACAGCCTCTCCTCTGCCCTGTGCCCCAGAGAGCAGCAGGCAGCAGAGGACTGACAGGGTGTGGGAACACAGCTGTGACAGGACCACCTTCCCCAGCCCAAAGAAGAGCAGAGCCAAAGGAGAAGATGTCCAAGGTGTCTGTGGGGATGCAGACACAGCGCTGTCTCCCACAGGAACATGCCCATGTGCCTCCATGAAACCCAGCCACTGAGCATTTAGAGCCTTCTGTGAAAGGGCAGGGCACAGCTCTGCAGTGTCCTGCAGGCCCTGTGCCATTCCTGCAGCCCCCGGGAGCTGGGCTGCCTCGGGACAAGCCTGGACCTAGGCTGGGGAGCCTCCCCGGGGTGTCCCCTAGGCTGGGGAGCCTCCCCGGGGTGTCCCCTAGGCTGGGGAGCCCTCCCAGGGGACAGAGCTGCTCCAAGCTGTGCTGGGCACAGCTCCCCTGCTCTCTCCTGCCACAGGATATTGCTCTTGCACAGGCTCTGAAAGGTGTTTTTTCTTCTTCAGCCTGATCCTGGAGAGCACAGAGGGTGGTGGCTGGGGCCACGTAAGGACAGACACGCTTGTAGTCTATCCATGCTGATTTTCCCCAACTCTTATATGAATCCAAATATTATCGAACTCCAAACACTTCATTTCACACAACACAAATTTTTATACAGCTCTTGAAGTTGTTTTTACAGCTCTTCTATAAAAATGAAGTACAAACTGAAGGTAAGAATCATCTGAACATAAAATGAACTACATTCTCTTCTGAAAATTCCCTTTCTGTTTAGCTTCTAAGGGTTTTTCAGATGTTCAGAAATCTGCAGACTACTTTACTCAAAGGGGACTTTAATTTTTCAGGAAAATACCACTTGTTTCAAGAAAAGAAAATAAAATTGTCCTCTTTTAAGCTAGAAAGCAGAAAATAGGATCTTCTTTTCAGCATTTCTGTGGCCGATAGCATCTGTAAGAGGCTTTCTGCATTCCTTCTCATAAGAGAATTAGTGGAGAATTAAATATCAAATAAATGTATTGAGACACATCTACGGCCTGATGCAAAATATTCTGCATCAAGAATAAGGTATCCTCCCATCCAGGGAGGTATTGTTATTCCAGAAAAATCTGTCAGGGACCATTACGGATAATACCATATAAAAGCCATAGTTCTGTTCCCCAGAACGAGCCAGTTTGCTTTCTTCACATGTAATTTAAAATTTGATATACTTTTCAACTTTGCAGTGCTGGGAGAGCAGTTCAATGGACTTTTAAAGTTAATTTCAAGAATACAGTTCAATTTAGCAAGTAATTTGCAGAGACCAGCCCTGTGATTGCAGCGTGATTTTCTGCCCATTGCAGAAAGCTCAAAGGGGAAGGAAGGCATCATTGGCGACCCACATAATCCTCTCTAACACAAAATGCAATTGTAAGTGGATATATTATTGTGTTGGGATGCCAATTAGCTACTTCAATGCAAATTATTCTTTAACTTATAGGGCGGTTCTTCCTTAAACCTGAAGTTGCTGCAGCCCTGATGCTGACACCGAGTCATGAGATAAATGAATCACAGAGTCAGGTTACTGCATCTGCAGAGAATGTTCTTGGGTCTAACCCCATGCTACAGCACTTACAGGATATCTGTGAGTGTGTGTGCAGGTGTCTGTCTGAGGAAGCAATTCCCAAGGGATTTTCTGGTGAAACATCTCCTGCACGCTCACAGGGCCAGAGGAGCAACCAGCTGGGTCCTCCAAAGGGGAACACATCCCTCCCCTTCTCCACTCTTGTCCAAGGCCCCTGTAGGTGAATTCACTCCTTTAGGTGAGTTCACCCTTTCCCAAGCACTTCCTCAGCCCCTCCAAGCCCAGAGCTGCATCCCATCTCACTGGAGCAGGGCACACAGCAGTTGGGTGGTGAGCGTGCCAGTGCTACCAGAGGGACCCTGACCTGGGAAGTTTTGCATCTGCTCCTGCTCTGTCAGACCAGTCCAGCTACTGGTCCCCGTGTTCCTCACCTGCCTTTAGAAAGCCAGGTTTGCAATGCAGCAAACATGAGCCAGCAAAGAAGAAACAGGCTGTGTCATCT
Source organism: Rhipidura dahli (assembly GCA_013399225.1). Taxonomy (NCBI): domain Eukaryota; kingdom Metazoa; phylum Chordata; class Aves; order Passeriformes; family Rhipiduridae; genus Rhipidura; species Rhipidura dahli. The sequence goes on along the minus strand of VXAC01002678.1, from coordinate 20,155 downwards.
TTAAAGACAGAGAGATGGAGGCTTTCCAGAAAAATCTGGAGGTTTTTCCACTGCTGATTTCTTTGTGACACCCAGGATAAAACCAAACCCACAGGGTGAGCTTTCTGCACTACCAAGCCAGCTTTCCCAGCAATGCTCCCCCATGTCCCCCAGGAGTAAAAGCTCTTCTCACCCCTGCCTTGGGACCCCCAGTGCTGCTCCCCACTTCAGCAATGGCTCCCTGCATCCCATCTGCCCCAGTCACACACGGTCTGCCAGCGTGGCAATTAGGAAATGGCATCTGGGAGTCCAGGGGCTACTGCAAAGGGTACACAGCAGACCAGGAGGTACCAGCCTGTTGCTGGTCTGCCTAAACACAGTGCTGCAGTCCACACTGACCTCAGGAAATGTCTAAGAGGCACAGGCTGAGTAAGAGATGATGCTCTGCAACGCATATGCAGTCAGGAATTGGCTGAGCAGCTCTTGCCTGAGGTCATATAACACAGTAAATACAGAAATGGGATTATAACTGCATCAGCCTTGGCCTTTTCAGTTCAATTTCTAGGAGAGGAAATGCTAAAAGTATCCACAAGTACTCTGGACAATTAGTTACCAAATGTTTCTTCAATATCTATGGCAACTTTACAATTCAAAGTATTTACTGTTATTGACATGTATTTAACTTTGCTTAGCCTCACCCTTTGCAGAGCTGTAGAAGAGTCCATTATCACATTTGTAGCTGTGCTCTGTAAATGCCTACAGAGAAATTAATAACAAAAACCTGATTGAACTGAGCTCAGTGGGAGCCCAGCACTGCCATCAGTATCTCCCAGACTTTGTACTGGTCTTTAGAGACCACGTTTGTGAAATACATCCTGTTCCTAAGGCAAAGCTCTAAAGCTCCATCCTTTTTCTAATCTGGTGTCTAAGCTTTTAAATCTTGCATTGAAATCTGCCCTAACTGGGCATTAAGTTCCAAACCCTCTCCACAAACCTAGAAAGGATTTTGTTATGTTCCTACATTTAAAATAGGAACATTGCTCAAGTTTTTAGTAAAAACAACGTGGCTGTTGCAGGACACTTACAGCTACCCAGTGTGAGTTATCAGATGGCACAGGCAGTACCAGGACTGGCTCCACATGCAGCTGGGAGGGTACAGCCTAAGAGAGGCTCACTGGAAAGCAACAGAACTAAAGGCACCTGGCCTCTGTGGCTGCCTCCAGAGACTCCCCGTGGCCATCTCCATCTTCTGCTGTTTTCCAGCATATACAGAGTCAGGCTGGTGCTGCACCAGTCCCAATGAGAGGTTGGTTCTTGTTGGCAGCAGCAGCTGCCTCTGCAACATCAGTCACACATGCTAAACAACTCAGCAGATTTAGGAGAGGCAGCAGCATAAACTGTTCTTCAATTTCCTATTTTGTTATCTCTGTACATCTGGTTTGCTTGTTTGTCTCATGTCTCCTAGGCTGTCTGTCATGTCAGGGTTAACCCACTACAGATCTCAAGAGCGATTTTGCTGCTGGGGTGATTTATTTCTGCAGGAGTATGTGCCTTTGCCAGGCTGATTGTGCAAGTAGAAATGAAATTCCATTGAAATAGATTAATTAAAAGAAGATTAGTAAGATTAGCTGAACTATATAACTGGTTTGTGCCTTCCTTGTTGAATGAAAAGTATTGTGCTACAAACAGTGGAGCCAAGGGCCAGCCCTTCTCTGTAAGAATCCAATATTACTCCATCTATTCTGGCCTTATCAGAAGCTGCTTGCAGGTAAATGGATGATAGCTGCTCTAAGGTTCTGCTGCTATACACTCACATGCACACAGGAAAAAAGGACCAGGCAAGATTTCCAGTCACTCACACACAGAGCAGCACTGCTTTGTTTTGGGAAGGTGGGCTCAGGGTCCAGCTCTCCCCAGCACAGCACACCAGCCAAAGGGAGCCTCCTTTGCAAAGCACCCAAGCTGCTCAAGCATCAGTTTCACGGTGTTAATGGAGAGACAGAGCACATGTGTCCCTAGAGGTACTTCTAGCTGCCCTCAGACTTTTAGAGCTGTTTTCCGAGAGCTATTCATGCCACTCTCTGAATTGCTTGGGTGATAGGTTTCCCACCCTGGGGCTCTCTGAGGGCTTTTGGGTCTGCCTGTGGTACTCAGCCAGGCACTATTGCTGGGACCTGTGTCTTCTCCACACACAAAAACCCCATAGCAGGAGCACTGACCAACCTAACAGGAACCAAGCATTTCCCCTGCCGCCAGAGCTGGGAGAACATCAACACAGCTCTAGGCTGGGCAGAGGCAGTGCCATGTTTAGCAGTCATTGGGAAGAAGGGCAGGAAAACGGGTTTGTCACACCCCTACAGCCCCACACATCCCTGCCTCTCCAGCATGTCTAAGGGGCTGCTCCTGCTGTACCCAGCCAGCCTCAGTGCCACAGTGCTTTCTGACACCTTATTGTCCCAGCAGGAGAAGGCATGGCAGCAGATCCTGAGGCTCTGTGTCAGAAGGGAGTGGAGGATGTTTCAGCATCTGGGGACTGCAGGAGGCCAGGCCTAACCAGAAGCAATGGATCTCACAGGAAAAAACCCCTCCCCACTGCATCATGTTTACCTCAATTACACAGGAAACCACTCTGTGGCTGATGCTAGACAGGCTTTAGCTCTTCTTGTAAACAGCAGTGATCTTCCCCCCTTACATTTTCTGCTGCCTGCTTTTTTTTCCAGCTCAGGAACTTGAGGAAAAAAAAAAAAAAAGAAAACAAGACAAACAATAGCAGGGAAAGAACAAACCTGAAACACAGCAGGTCAGGAAGAACAGAGAGAAGGCACATCAGGATCTCCTGTCCTTCCCATCTCAGAGTACACAAGCAATCAATGACATGAAAAGCAACAAACACAGAACTGATGGAAGGAAGAACTGTTTCAACCAGCACATAATTAGACCAAAGAACTCAGTGCTGTGGATGGACATCCAGGGAAGGACATAGAGAAATCTGAACAATTATTAGTGTAATGAGAATAACAGTTTTAGCAGTTAACAACCTTGTGTGTGTGGAGATGATGTAGTGTGGCATATTGCCCAGCTGAACCCAGTCAGGATTAGGAGAAGCCCTGTTAGAAATGCAGGCTGGCCATAACAGCTGAAAGCAAGGCTGCTGGGAGGTGGCTGGAGCACCCCAGCTGCTGCAGACCCACTCAGGCAGATGGGCAGTGGCCCTGCTTTGCTGTGACAGCCCTGTGCCCTTTTCTCTGTGACACTCCTGTTACACCCATGAGCATCCCAGTGGCCATGAGCCCGCCCTCCTGCAGCCTGCACCACACACCAGCACCTCTGGCTGCCACCTGGCCCACTCACCTTTGGGAAGGAGAACAAATCAGGGCTAAGACACCTAGGAGAGTGTTCAGGAAACAGATTTTGTTACAGTCTATACAAACTCCATTTGCAGCTTGAGCACACCAGACTATTTATGAGAGGAATTTTGCTGCTGGAGATAATGAGCCAGTTTTCAGCAAAGTGTAAATCTGCTTGTAGGGGCTCCCAGGCTGTCAGAGCACAGATCATCACTACTGAGTGCTCTGCTAATACTGTAAACAGTGATGACATTTAGAGAATTGTTTAACTGAGGGAGGAGATTTAAGTCACTTCTGCAGTAATATCTAATAGGAGGTAAACCTCTGCAGATTGTACATCACAACTCTGGCAGCAGTCTGTGATGTCTTTAAGCTACATCTTTGAATTATGAATAATGCCTATTAAAAAATCACAACTCTTAGTTGTGGTAAGCATGTCTGGGTAAGATGCTGTCAGAAAGATTAGAGCCCAGACCACAGATGCAGTATCTGTCCTCTGCAGTATTCCTTGGAACAATATGGAGGATTGGCACACCATTATAGTGGTTTATTGCACCTCTTAAAACCAACACTCTGCAAAGTGCTTCCCACCAACGACGTTTCCACTTAGGATTTGAGTCAAGCCCTTCCAAGTCTGAGCATCCAAGAGCATGGGAAATCATTTTAAGGAAGTCTTTTGACTTCCTTAAGTAAATTTGAAAAAATATTTCCTCTAAGCAAAGATTTATTTATCTTGTAGCAAGGTAACGTTGAGGCAATGTGAGGTGAGTGTGACATCTCTCTGCTGCCCTGATAGCAAAGAGGAACTCCCGGTCTGTGTCCCTAAGACCACGCTCATGTTTGTGTGGTTATCTCTGCAGCAGTGCAAGGAGTGTGTGACAGAAAGCCTCTGAGCAGTACCAGGGTATGTAAAAATATACTTAAAGTCAATTAGTTGAGGTAAGAATTGTATTTAGCTAAGTGCAAACAACCCTTCCATTGATAAAGCCAATGTTACAGTTACAGCACATATGTCCCTACATTTCATTAACAGCAGCACCAGGTGCCTCCTTTTGTCCAGGTTTGTGCTGTGCAGCCCCTCTCCCCTGTGAGGTCAGGGAGATGGAGGCTCCTTGGGCGCTGGGCAGAAGCAGCCCCAGCCAGCTGCAAACCTCTCAGCACAGAGTGAGCTCAAGGCTGGGGATGAGGAGATGCTGCTCCAGCACAGCAGGGTGAGGGCTGAGCTGGGTCTACAGGATGTAGGTGCTGAGAACACTGGGGTGGGTCACTGGAGGGATTCAAGGCTTCCAAACCCAAATGTGTGATGCGGCACCACATGGCAGGGATGCTAGCATAGTGCACCAGGACCAGGGGCTCAGCCACAGGGGTATTTCTTATCACAGAGAATCTGTGGGACTTGCAGGCTCTGGGGATGGGTGAGAAAACCCCTGTGGCTCTGCTCGACCCTGCCTCCCTCCATTCTCCAGCCTGGGAGGGGTGGAGGGCAGGCATGATGACTGAGCCAGTATTTCTCTCATCACATAGCCCAAAAATAGCAGCTGGCCTTAATGCACACTTTTTCTCTAACCACTTTCTTCTAATCAGCTGCATAAAGGCCAACCACCATCCATTCACCACAGAGCAAGACAGAAATACTGAGCAGAACTGCCAGGTCACTCATTTAACCTCAAGAGTTTAACCTTCTGACTCTGCCTTCATGAGCAGGGAGTGGGACAGCCCCTGGCCAGGTTAATGCCATAAGTGAATTAGCAGCACCATCCATAGGCTTGCAGAAGGAAAGAAAATCAGAGCAGTACCACACAAGGAAAGGAACTTCTGTTGGCTCATTCCAAGCTTTCTGGAAGGGCAGGCAAGCTACAGGAGAGCAGAGCAGCCATGGGACATAGCAGATACCATTTTATAATGCATTTTCCCTTCAGCAAACATAAAGCTTGTTAAAGGTGGGAGACTAACAGCACTGAGAAACAGCTGAAGAAGGAAAACTGGTTTCAGCAGCATGAGATTTTACATACCTTTTGTCAAGAAGCAATCATCAATCTCAGAAGTCCCACTTCAGTGTGAAACTGTAAGGGGTTAACTCCAGCCTGCAAGGGCCATCCAGATGCATGGAAACCTGTTTCTGAGCCCAGATCTGCTCATTTTCCATACATAACATTTGATAAACAGGCATTCTGCTAGCTCTCAATCCAATCCCCTGATGCTGTTGGGACTCACCAGGCTCCCTGGGGCCTGATCTCTCATGCAGCTCTGGCTGTAGCACTGGAGGATGCCTCCTGCACAAGCCTGGTGTGCTGCTGTCCCAGGCAGCCACTTCATATGACTCCATCCATCAGTCAGCCACTGTGTCCTTGCACTGAATTACAGGTGCAGTGGACAGGCCCACCCTCAGATGGATCACACCCCTGCTGAGTGTGACACCCACCACTGAGAGGGACAAGTGTCCCTTTGCTCTCTGTAACCTTTTCCAGTGACCTGCCTCTCCTGACCAGGCATGGTCCCATGTGCAGGAGCTCTGTGCCTCCCAGATTACCTCCACCTGGTAGAAGGGTGAAATGCTTTCTTGAGAAGAGACACTGTGGGTTCAAACCTGTGCAGGCGTGGGCGAGTCAGTCTCCTGTGGAGCGCTCCACATACCAGACTCAGTGCCCAAAGGCATCACTGATTGTACCACTGGTACCCTGGAGCACAGGGGATGAGACACAAGTCCTTCTGCAGCACACACAGAAAATAAACCAGCACCACTGTGGGACTATTCCAGGCTGCTGAGGAAGATGCTCTGAGGTATTGGCAGGCCTCAGGGATGCAAAGGCATTTTGATGCCTTGTGTGAGTCAGAGTCCCACTTTGACTGGAACATTTTTACTCAGGGGTTTCAAGCCCCATTTACCTCCCCACTCTCTACTCCAGCTGATGGGGACACACCTAAGGTACAGCAAGAGTTTTTGAGGTGTGACTGAAGCTTGCAGCTTATCATCCTACAAGAACACTCCTGTAATGAGAATATCTCACAACCAACATTCCATTTAACAGTTTACCACAAACTAGCAACATTTAAATGAGATGAACTGACAAACACACCAGCTGCACCTCCTACTGTGCATAGCATCTGAGACGGCCCCTCTTCCTTTCCAGCAGATTATTTCCCCTGTAGAAGCCAGCTGCTGGCATTATCAAGCTCATCTGTTTTGAACATTAACTCTCTCTAATTCTCACTTTCTTGGTGGGCCTTTGCCATAGAAACCTTCCTTAGCAACAGAGAGGCAGAGCAGCAGCAGCTCCAGCCAGAGACATTCAGGAGGCAGCCCTGGGCCCTCTGTTTGGCATCTCATGCCCTGTCTCCCCAGCTTACCTTTCCAGCAGAATCAGGGTGTGGGGCGGGAGGCAAATGGCTGCATTGGGAAACTGTTTGAGACCACTTCAAAATCACCTTTTGATTAACTTTCCTCAGCCTGGTTTATGAACTCAGCTCACCCAAGGGAAACAGTCTGCAGCCACACAGCACCCGAGTGACAAGGATGATTTTTGATGTTTGTGGCCACAGGTACAGGTGGTGGTGAGAGGAACCGAGAGGAAAGCGGGGAGGGGATGAAGGCTGGAGCATCTCAGCGTGGGCTCAGGAGTCACTCTGCTGAAGTGGAACACATAGAATGGCTCAGGGCACTGAAAAGAGCCCTGTGAGCCACATGGAGAAAGAAAGTCCTGAGCACAATCGCATCCTGCACAACCATTTGTGACTCTCACTGGCCAGCAGGCTATGGTCTCTGGTGTATCAGCCTATGGGGAGTACTGGTCTCTGAGATGTTCTAGAGTCAGTCCTGCCACACATTTCTGCTGTATCTTGACTTGACTGCTATTTCTTACACTGGTTAGAAAAATCAGTATTTGCCTCTCTGATGGGAGGCATGCTGTAAAGAGAAAATCAGTAGCTGCATGAGACAGGGGCAACGCCTCAGTGCTGTACACTGTACCACGGGAGAGATGGCAAACAGAAATGCTGGCAAGAAAAGCTGGCACTCCAAATTCCTAATCAAGCAGCACCCAGGCTGTAAAAGCAGTAAAGGATCAGAGACAGCATTGTTATTTCTTCTGTATCATCCTTCCTCCAGACCTGTGCCTTTCTGTTCCCAGTAGCTTTATTTTGGCAGGCAGATAAAGCGATATGCATGTTGCTCTGAATTTTCCACTTCTTTCAGGGAAATGGCTGACTTTGGCTCTGCAGACAGGAGCAAGTCAGCTCTCCCTGAGCTGCAAAACAAGTGGAAACTTCTCACCAAGGGGAAACATCTGAGCCCAGGTCCAGGGTCAAGCTAAAGCCAGTGATGCCACTTTCCTTGTGGAGCCTGCTTTTCTCCAGCCACCTTGGAGGCCAAGTGTCCCAACCAAAGCTTCCCCAGCTGCCTCCTCTCTGGAGAGCCAGCACAAGGACACGTTTCAAGTATCAGGACAGGCACTAACCACCACTTCCAGTCTCAGGAACCTGTACCTTTATCCTTCCACTCTCTGACTCATCCTGTCACAAACACACCACGCAAGCACCCTGCTGCTACCACCATGACTCACTGGTAAACCTGCACTGCTCGCACTTGCAATCCTCCCTGCCAGGTTTTTCATTATCTGCTCTGCTGCCTGTGGGACAATCATCTCTGGGGAGAGCCCAGGAGGTCTGCACCTCCAAACCCCTTTCCCCTGCTCACCTGTCAGCACAGGACACAATTAATGCAGGCAGCTGACCTGAATTCACAAGCCTGGTTTGTAGGGAATAAGGAACAACCTACTTGTCCTACTTGTCCTATGCAGTGGGAGCAAATACTTCTATCTTTATGGGTTGCAGAATCTGCAGAACTCTCATTACATATGCAGGATTATATGTAATTGTACAGGAAAACAATTTTCTGGTTTTGTTTGCTAGTTTGGTTTCACATTTTAATGTTTTCTAACTTTTACCCAGTGGCAAACATTTCTGCTCTTAGATGAGGAAGCATTTGTTTATGCCTCTTACCAAAACTCTGGTCCTGAGAGGGCTTAGATTTAGCACATTCATTCAACTGGGGAACAAGAGGCTTGACTTACATGATTTATTTGATATGTTTGATCTTGAAGACATATGAAAACTTGGTTATATCAAAGGCTGCTATTTATGAAGTCCATTTCTCACATATAGAGAAAAAAATCTTAATTCTTAGAGGAATGCTTATTGAATTAAATAAAGGAACCAAATGGCTTTCATTATACATGCAAGTATCCTTGCACACTGCTATCAGTAATTACACATAAAAAGTTCATGGAAAAATCAAACTTGCTAAAGGCTAACTATAACATATCTTTCACCATCAAAGAGAAAAAGTTTCAAGACTTATAACATTCTTAACACGAAGTCAAAAATGAACATTGTTCCTAAGAAATGGGCACCACCTAAACAGTGAGGGTAAGGTGCCATTGCTGGGCAGTGCCTTATTCCCAGCAATGGGTTACTGACACACGCTCAGGTATCCCCGTTCAGGTGCAAGTAATTCAAGAAAATGGAGCTTCCTTCAAGCCTGGTTTACCCTCTGGGTCTCCTCTGTGGAGCAGGGAACCCCAGCAGGCCTTTTTTTCTGGAGAGGAGAGGAAGAAGCTGTGCAGAGCCATGTGTGCCAGTGCAGGGAGCCAGGCAAAGGCAGCACAGCGCACAGAGAGCAGACAGAGCTTGGTTTCCTGCAGGCAGGAAATCTCCAAACACCTGGCTTATCCACAGAATGAAAAAACCTGGAAATATGATCCAGCATAAAGCCCACCCTCAGTGCTTTATTCTAATCACAGCCTTCTGAAAATACTTTGCTTTCTTTTTCTCCCAAGAAATATAAATAAATAAATTAAGGTGTCGTTCCTTATAAGAGCATTTGGAAATATTTTCTATTGTGATAAAAGAAAGACCCATTACAATTTTTTCCTCACATTTTTTTTGTTCAAATAAGGAATAATTCCTGCTCTGCATGTAAATTTTCAGGAGGAATTCATCTTCCTTTCTGTGAGTTCTAATTTTTCCTTTGATATTGTTTTTTCCTTCTCCATCACTGCTAAGTTCTCTGAGCTTACAGGCACCCAGGGTATCAGCAGTGGCATTTCTGCTGCAGTATGCAGCTGCAAGGAGCTGTATCTCCACAGGGGAAGGGCAGCAAGGTGCATTTTTCTGCATTCCCATTCATATTGCCCGTGCCCTGTTGCAGCACTGCAGAGGACAAACTCTCACAAGCAGATGGCTGAAAGTCTCCATGCAAGACAGGAGAGGTCTCCCACTGCCTCTTCAGACCTCACATGCTTTTTAATCACAAGGCAAGATGACCTTGGCTCTCTTAACACATTACTTTCTGCCAAAATGATGAAACCAAATTAGCTTTCACAACTGGGTCCAAGCACTGAATTTCCTTTAGCAGCACGGGGAAAATTCACAGCAACCTACAGCTTCCATGCATGCAGTTCACATTTTCTCCACAGCCTGAGTACCAAATAAACAATTTAACTGGGATTCCAGGGGAAACCTGAGTAGCAGAAAGCAATTAGGAATCAAAGAGGGTCCATGGATGCAGCTAAGGAAGAGCAGATCCCCTCCTCACACACCTGCCAGGCCTTAGCCAGGCTGCAGGCAGCTCTGCGAGCGAAAATCTTCCTTGCCAGCTAGAAGGCTTCCTGGAAGGTGAAAGTACAACCTAGGAGCACTTCAAAACCGAGTCTGACTTCAAAGAGCCCTACTGGGGGACCTGCACCTGCAGCTTTTCGTGTTTTCTTGCCATGTTTGACTGTTTATCATCAAACTATTCGTTCAGCCAGATCAGCACAATAAAACCTGCAATAGATCTTAGGCTGAAAAGAGTTCAGCCTGCAAACATAGAAAGCAAAACCATAATCTTCCATGAAGAAAACTTTGATGTATCTTAAAATAACCTTTTTTTCAGAGGTAGATACATATTCTACCTTTTTTTACTTCCTGTAGGCATTTCAAGACAATAAAACTCTGAGCCTTTATTGACTAGGCACAGCAGGTGCATGTGTTGGAGCATCTTGCTGGAATCCAGGAGGAGACTGGCTCTGAAACCCTCCTGCTGCTGATGCACCACGCATAGGCTCACACAGGAAACTCTTCTTCTCATGTCCAGGAAGCTCATAGAAATCATAGAAATACCTGCAAAGTTTTCAACCAGCCTGATTCTCAATGAATCAGTGGAACTTCTGATTTTTACCATTAAGGACTTGGCTTCATCTCGTTGGATTCCAAAAACTAAATTGAACCATTGAAATTTGTAAAAAACATTTGTAAAAAGCTTCTTGACTCTCTATCCACCCTTGTTACAGAGCTCCCATTACCACAGTATTGGAGTGCTTCATGATTTTTAACTTATTTATGCTCACAGTACCTCACTGCAGTGGAGAAATGTCTTCCTTTTGTAGGCTGGAAACTGAGACATAGAGAGACCAGAGAGACTGATCCAAGAATCACAGGACCCATAAGGACTAGACTCCAAACCAGAGTCCCTCAAGCTCTCATCTGTAAGTGTTCCTCAAAATCCATCAAGTCCTTAGACAAAAGTCTGTCTCAAATGCTTGGTGTCATCACTTTCATCACAATTTTCATGTGAGAATGCTGGAAAAACCACTCAGAAAGCCAGTGCTGAGGATAGAAAGGAAATCAGATGCTTTGAAATTATGCTCTGAAAGCAAGTCAGACCATAGAACCCTGCTTAGGGCAGTGAGGCACATCCACATTATTTATCCAAATAAATAGGCCACTCTGAACCATGCAGAAATCCCCAGACTTCCTCCCTTGGCATCAGCAGCACCCAGCCCACCATGAGTCTACTGGAATATTTTGAACTTGTCTTACCTTCTCAGACACTTAGTGAGAAAAAGTAGCAGAAAGTAATAGATGAAAGGGATATTATGTGGTTGTGTGACTGTCACATAATGGAACACTCTCTCTGAGCAATTACGTAAAGAGCAATTTTGTGGGTTTTATTGAATAACTCAAGATAATTTAAATCTCCATAAAAGGATAGCGAAAATAAAAAATAAATCTCTTACAGGAACACACGTCCTCACATAAAGGATTCTAGAGGTGCAACGCTTGTGAATACGTTTGAATTTTCACTTTTTCAGAAGACATTGCAACATTTTAAAAGGAGTAGCTTTGGTTCAGACAGTCCAATAACTTGGTTCCTAGTGTACAAGTTCTGAATGTTGTGCACGTGTGATATGTACTGCATTCATTATGTAAGTGCTATACAAAACAAAATGGAAAGGAAAAGTCCTCTTCCAAAAAATATTCCCAGCCACATAAGACAGGGGGACAAGGGATAGGAAAAACTTCTTTGCATATCAAATATGTTTCCTTCAGCTGTGCCTATACCTACATCACCTACCTCCATTCATACCCTTACCACTTCAAAAATCAGATTTTTGTCTAAGCTATTCCTGGTAGAGGGCTCTTGCCATACCAGGGCTTCATCAGTGCCCTCTAAAGAGCTAGAATACAAAAATTATATACAGGGGATTTTCTTTTCTTTTCTTTTACCTTTTATCCTTGTTGTGGGGTGGGTTTCTTTGTTGTTTGTTTGTTTTTTTTTTTTCCTATCGGAAGCATCAGCATCAAAAGATTCAGCCATTTATCCCCATCTATCCAGAATTACTGGTGGCAGATCTGGAGAGCTGACCTTGGACCTTGTGCCTCCCAGCCCTCTGTTTAGCCAAGTGCTAACAGAAGTTATTAGACATTTCACTGAAGATAAAACCACTGAAAGCACACCCTGAGACACAGTGCCCAAATTTAGAGACTGTTTGATTCTCTAATTTATTTTAGTTCCTTTAGTTTTCCTTTTTAAAGGAAACATCAACACCACATCTTTCTCAAGGTGAGGATTGTGTGAGCAGTGCTCCTATTAATCTTGCTGGGGTAAAACACCCAAGCAAACAATAACAAGCATAATTTAGTTCTCACAAAAAACCCTTACACAGTGGCAGGTAGCCAGCTTGTGATCTCATTCACACTGGGGCAAAGCCATGGCAACAGCAGAGCCCAAGAGCTGTAGCTGCTCAGGAGATGGGCAGGGGTTTGCAGACAGCCTCTCCCAGCAAACAGGGAAGATCTGGATCGGCACTTGGAATGAGCAGCAACGCGTTTGCACATGACAAAAAGGTTTTCCTGCCTCCTTTGGGCGTTTTGCTGTTAGGCTTTTCTTGTAAATTCTAGAAAACCCAGGCTTCAGCCAGATGTCAGCAAGACTTTGCCAAGTGCTCGGCTGCAGAAGGAGGTCAGGGTCAGACCCAGTGCCCCCATACAGCCTGGCACAGCTCCTTGGCCAAGTGACCACACTGAGCCATCAGGGTGCCCTGCACACCCAGCAGGGCTCCTTCCTCTGGGGCAGCGGCTGCTGTGAGCTGGGAGATGTTCTGGGGAGTGTGGCAGAGCTCGGTGCTGAGTCAGACCGAGGGGGAATGACTCACTCAGAAACGTCAATGAAAGACAATATTTCTTCTCTCCAGGCTGCCCTTGTGCCTTGTGTTGCCTCGTGCTTTTCATCCTAAAGGACAGAGTCTCTTTGCACCTTTCTAGACAGCAGCTGAGCAGTTTTTAACAACACAGAGTTTCAAAATGCTGCTCTTTCTCGATGTTTCTCTTACAGCAGCTGCTTTGTTCTGCACCTGATACAGGACCCCGTGTGCCACTGCAGCAGCAGCAAGTGCAGCAGGAGCCTCAAGGCGCCTAGATGTAAAGCAGAGCCAGTCTGGGAGGTGGGCTGGCTGCTGCTCCAGCACACACACACAGGACAGCCTGACTCCCACTTTGGCACAGCAAATGGCTGCACACTTGTCCTCCTCCAGCCATCTCCAACCAGTGTGACCTGCTGTTTGCTCTAGGCATGACGTGTGAAGAGACAGCAGGTCATCAAGTGCATGTAACCATTATGTGCACTTGCGTAATGGAACAAACCATAATTTTTCATACTTCATGCTTTCAAGACAGTTTCAAGAAGAAAAGGCAAATGCTCTGGAGAGATACAGATACTGCCATTAACAGGCTGTTCCCTGCCCCCTTGCTGGGGGCCTTGTGGCCTCTCTGTAGTCAGCGATGGGCTTACCTTCAGGCTCTTTGCTCCTGAGGCCTTTTACATACTTCTCTTGTTTTGAAAGATGGAGCTCACAGGCATCTGGGTCCATCATCTCAATCCAAATCATCTTCTAGGCTTGTGAAGGTGATAGCTTTGTTTTGTACAGCCTCATTACATTACTACATAGCTTTTGTTCACATGTGTTTCCATCTCTTCAAATGAGGGATACCATCTGTAGGCACAGTAACAACAAGAGAGCTACATACAAAATGGAAAAACCAGATCTGAAGGGGATGTCTGTGCCACAAAACAGGGCTGTAAATGAAGGCTTCAGTCACAAGCCTATCAGAATAGCTTTAATACCTCATAGACCCATATTGAGGTATTTTTCTGGCATTGGTTAATGACCCATTTTACTTGGCAGGTCTGCAGAAAAGGCTGTAATTTTCAAAGGCCGAGTCTAGGTCAGGAACTGAAGAGTAGGTGACTACAAACTGACTCTGATTGAGGACCTAATACCATTTATGTTAGAGACACCAAGTGTCATGGCTTATTTGAGACAATCCTAAGAACTGTGAGCATGGCCTACCTTTGTGATGATGCTGGGAAGTTGTTGTGCGCCAGACTCTAAAAGTGGTGCAAAGAACAAGAAATTTTCTTGCTAAATTAGCTGAGCTAATTTCTTCCAAAACAGGAAAGCACAAAGCCCAGTATCTCCATTCAAGCTGTACATGTACACATGCTCTATAGCACAAGAGACCTCTAACCTCTCCATGGCAGGACATGACTGGGCATTCAGGGTCCTCTTGATGCTGAGAATTTACTCAAGCCTGGCCAGTCAGGCGAGGGAGGAGTGTGTGCTGGGCTTCTTGCATTATCTTTACTTTAGTCTGGTCTCCTTAATTTAGACAGGCTGCAAGTGTTCCCTCACTGTGGGTCACACCCACCCACCAGCACATCACTGGGATCCAAAGAAGTGTTGGTGAGTGTGTGTATTACAGCAATTTTCTTGGAGAAAACATGAATAGTTGCCATTTTAATGGTATAATTAGCACCCATAAAAACTCTGCTTTCTAAGAATAGTCACAAGAAACAGAAATATGGAGTGGGAGCTTATAAAATGTTATCAGTTTTGTCATCTCTGTGGAGAAAAGCCTGCCAACTGGCCTCAATTCATCCTTCAAGGGCCTAGTAAGTGCTGGATAGTAGATTTTCAGAACAGTTTTACACAAAAAATCTGAACAGTTTTCTGTTGTTCCTTCTTTGAACAACAAAGCTGAAGCATGTCACCAGAGGTAAAAATTCTCAGGTTAATTAATGAATTAGTTAATTGTAGTTGGCTGCCATATACAAGCATTGAAGTGCAAAGCACAGTATTTGGTTAAAAATATAACTGACCAGGGTACAGCATGGTACATTTGTATATAGGATCCAAGAAGCTGATGAACAGCAATTGGCACTGGAATTAGCACAGGTTCATTAAATGCAAAAATTTCTGCAGATGTGGGGCAGAATTTAGGGAAAAGACAAACCAAGAGTCACAATTTAAATCCAAACTTACTTGGCTCCAAAGCAGCGCCCTTTTGCTGCCATTGCTTGGTTGCTTGTCACAGAGCTGCCCTGCTACCCATCAGGTAAATTGATGATGCCAGGCAAGCCAGTGCTCCATCCAGCTCCAGGCAAGGCACCTGCCCAGCATCTCAGCTCCCATGGCCATCAGTCTGTGCTCCTTTGCTTCTTCAGTGCCTGCACAGGTCAGTCTAACCTGCCCATTTTTATAGGCAGCCTAAAATTCAGGTACTCCATTTTTGTTATTGCAGTGCACTGATGCCTTAGGATTTTAGCTTTTCTATTTTTCACATCCTGTAACGCTTCAGTGTGTAACTCTAAGACTCCACTTAGCCTGTTAGCTACTGTTCTCCCATTCTGGTCAGACAAAACAAATCATCTCTAGGCCTGAACTTCAAGGACACCTTACAGTCTCAGGCCCTGAAATATGTAAACAAAATGGATTAGGGAGAAGCAAACTGGAGGTAAATGACTTAATTATCTGAAACTGTAATTGGAGGATTAACCCCCAATATGCAAGTAGACCAAACATATGAAACTAAGGAAACCTGTGACCCATCATCCATTTTGGGTGTAGCCCTAGGGCTCTGACTGCCCAAAGCATATCTTGAAGGCCCTTCAGTAAATACACCTGCTTTTATTCTCTTAATTTTGTTAGCCTCTGTTTTTAGGTAGCCCCATCAAGGCATCAGCACATTCCCTCAGGTCCATGATCCTAATCACCCTTCCAATATTGTGCTGTTGATGCGGGGTTTAGGTTTTGTTATCACTTTTGTTCTTATCTCTGCTGTACAAGTAGGTAAACACTTCTGGATTGATCCAAGTCACTGCTCTTTTTCTTCACACCCTGACACCCATCTTTATTCTTTGCATCTCTCTCAAGAGAGGATTATATGGTAGATTTCCCTGGCTTTTGCACAGTAGTTAGGTAAACAGAGAGAAGATAAAAGAGTTATTCAGCTGAAATTGCTTGTCCCTTCTTAGTTTCTAACCCCTGGCCCAGCCCTATGCTGAAAATCAGGTGTGGCTTAAGGCAACATGAGCTTCTCAGGACTCACACATCTGCTCATTCTTCTCAGCTACAAATGTACACACCCAGGGAATAAATAAAGCATAGGTCCACCCGGCTTGCCATTTGCACCCGTAAGTGAAGCAAGGGAGATCACCCTGAAAAAAACCCACCAACAAAATGACTAATTAATTAATTAATTAATCAGTTTCACTTGCAGTGGCATTGAATTCCCAACAAGGGAAGGAAGCTTTTGGGAAACAATTAATTTTGATAGGAAAAGGTCGTTGATTCCACTGGGAAGCCTCAAATATCAGCTGCAAATTCCAGTTAAAGATATTGTAATGAAGATGAGCTAATATACAGCAAGGTGTGAGGATGTTTTTAACAGAATGCAGATTGTATTTTTAGATTTTGTTTTTAACAGAGTGCAAGGGACATTTGTGGGAAGGGCTAGTGAGCAGAGGTTCAGGAGATTAGAGGATGCAATTGAAAGCACTGGAGAAAAAGCAATAAGGAAACAACAGTAGTTATTTTTAAGTCTTTGATGTGTTTATGAGTTTTTGAGAGCTCTATAAACAGTACTTCAAAAAGGGGCTTGAAAAGCTGCTTTGATTGCTGGAGTGGGAAAGATCACCTTAATTATTTTCTTATCTCCAATTAAAGCTTAGACACTGTTTCAGGGGAAAGGAAGTGCTCAACCAATTTTGACATATAAGACATATCACCAAATCACCCAAAGTGGGACCATTTCAAGTTATCAGAAATTCTTGCAAAGATTTCTCAAGATTATGAACTTGCTCAGTGAAAGACACCATGAATTTCCCATCCTCTGAGACACAGGACAGCCCTGCAAAAGGTTTCCACAGCCTTCTCTAGGATGGGGTTCTTAGAAAATATATTGAACACAGCCCCTTCGTGGAGGGCTGATGACAAGCTACATGCTCACCAAAATATCCTGCTTTGGATAGCAAAATTTGCTCCTACTCCGGAGCAAACCCAGCCAGGTAATTAAGAATTTAGTTGCTACCAGTAGATGTACATTATTATTAAGTTTTCTTTGAGAATACCTGATTATCTATCATTCTTGTAAATAATTGAAAGAAGTCCAAATATAGTTGAGGCAGTTAATTATCTATAAAAAGTGGACGAATGTAGTGCTCCTATGTAGTTTCCCATAACTCTGAGGTAGTCAATAACAACTGATTGTCAGATTTCTAAAAAAATCCAAAACTCTTCACATGAGAGAGAAGGGCCTGAGAGGAAAAATAAAACACAGCTAAACAATGGAAGAGCACTCTCCTGAAATTCAAACATCACACGTGGTTTCTGATTCTGCTTGAAGACAGTCATGTTTAATGAACACCTTATCAAGTACAATTGTCTCATTCTATTTGGAGCACTGTGTTTTCCTCCTTCCTTCTGGCAATGAGGGCTTCTTCCATTACAGATCCCTGCATTGCAAGACAGTCTTTTGTTCCCCTGTTTCATCTTAAGAAACAAAACAAAAATCTCCTCTTGTTTCCTTTTAGGGAGTTATTTTGTCATGCTGATTTTGAGGCAAACGTAAAACGTGCAAACTTGCTCTAATTTAATTTTATTTGGAAAACTAGCAAAAGCCTTTCCTGCAAATATGTAGGGGAGAAATAAACTGCATTTTTTTCATGCATGAGAAGCTAGGGAAAGGCAAGCTAAAACTAGAATGTCCTTGTACAGCTCCAGATGTGCCTATGTCTGAGCTTCCAACAGATTTCCAAGTGGACTTCTTGGCTAAGCTCACTAAAAACACAAGGGCAAGGCATGAAGGTCCAAAGGAGAGGCAAACTTTTATAATTTTCTAGCCAGGAAATCACCGAATCATAGAAATATAGAATGATTTGGGTTTGAAGCAACCTTAAAAATAGTCTTGTTCCAACCTCCCTGCCATGGGCAGGAAAAGGGATCAAAGTCATCAACACTGTATTAAGCAAAGATTTCATCCAACAAATAGGAACCTTTTATGACATGCTTCTGTTCTGTCCAGCTCACAGATATGCTCTGTATCTCCCTAAGCCACCAGCAGATACCTTCTGCTCTAATGTGCCAAATGCCCATCAATGTAAAAGCTCTAAATTCCACACTACCACAGCTAATTCTTAATAGGAAACAGAACACAAATTGTAGCTGGTTTTTAGGTTTTCCTCAGATCCAACAGCATGGATCCCCTGTGTTCATTGTAATAGGAATGGCATGACTTTCTTTCAGAGAGATGACTGGGTTGGGTTTTTTTTTTTTTTAAATATTACTACATAAGATCATTGATATTTGCCCAGTTTCTAAGCTTCAAGGCAAGTTATCTTTAGAGATATAAGGTATTAGTTCAGGAAAGATAGCAATTTTGAAGTCAAAATTACCTTTTTCCCTCTATCATACCCTTTCCTTCCAGTACAGTATTTGTCTGCAAAAGTGCACTTCCCAAGGGGTCACACTAATACTAGAACAACACCCAAATCAGCCAACATGAGTTAATTTCTATACATACATACCACTCCAGCTGGAAAACCTGTCCATAATGTGCCTCTCTCTGATTGATTAAAGCACTGTTTGACTGTAAGGTTACATATTCCTTCCTATTACTAGAAATCTTGTAACTCTATAGGAAACACTGCAAACACCACAAAGTTATTAAATTTCTACCTCAAGGTACAGCTGTGGAGAATGGGTACTTAGCAACCAGAAACAGAGGAGCACAACATGTTCCATCCTAATGGCACATTTTGCGAGGAAATACAAAAGCTCATATCAACCTGTAACATCTAGGCCAGCACAACTGATCTCCACAAACAGCTCCAAACTTGTAATTGGCAGGAAATGATCAGATTTCAAAGCCTAACGTGTCTGACAAATATAACTCAGCCCTCCAACTTCCTTGACATTTTTGTCCTTACCACCACCGTGTTTTCCAATTGGATTTAAATGAGCAATCTCAATTTTGAAAGGTTGGTTCAATATTTATGTTGGTTATTAAGGTCGAGGAGTCAAGAGATGAAAACACTAATTTCTGCAAGCAGATTGCCTGACATTTGAGCAAGATTGAAAGTTCCATCAACATGGCACATTTTTCTTCATAAAAAGCTCATGTAATTTCTTAGGCATTAGTCACAGAAGTCAATCCTGAGTGACAGATAAACAACAACCTGGATCCTCTATACCATGTCATCCAGTCCCAGTGGAATGTTCATACAAAGGGGGAGTACACATTACAGAGCAGAAAGCAAATCCAGCATAGCCCGTACAGATCTCAGGTCTGACTGGGAGAACTGTCTGGGGATCTGCTTCATGGAGGGTGAATTTGCAGCTAAAGGATCACACACCTGAAGCCACCATACAGGCACAGGAGAAGTAGCAAGAGGTTTGGGCCCCAGCAACTGGCTGTAAGAAGCTGTATCCATGATTTCACTAAGGCAACAAGAGGTATGGAAAAGGAAGGACTATTCTGGTCCCTAGACACTGGGACATGCCATGTCTAGTTAGTGTTACCATGTCTCAGAGGCACCATGCTGTAAGACCAACCCAGGTTTCTGCCTGGGCACAAGAATTGGTCAAGGCATTGGGATGTGAGAGGACTGGATGAACCTCAGGACTCTTTCAGCTGCAGCTTTTTCAAGCTTTGCTAAGCTGTCAGAACACCCACCCTCTCCCCTTTGCTGCCATCCAGTGCTTTCTTTTATCCCATTTCAGAACCTCCAGCCACATCAAACTAAAGCACGTTTAGAACCTTTTGACTTGGCAGCATAGGGGGAAATACACCCCCCAAGTGCATATCATTCAAATGGTTATTTAATGAGGCTGCTGACTTGTGTGGAAGCTGCCGCCAGAGGAAATTAAGGCTTTTAAGGCACCTTCCTGCTAGTTCAATAAATAGACCTACAGCAGCAAGAGGGTTCCTTCTTTACGGGACATTAGAGAAACATCATCGTGCTGGGAATCACTCAAAAGCCAGCCAGCTCCTCAGCTGCACTGCAAACAAGGAGCAAACTGGGAATGCCACAGAGGGAAATACATCAGACTCATAGATGGGAATAATCTCAGGGTGAAGCCAATTAGAGAGCTTTAGAGATTTCAGTTGAAAAAAAAAAGGCCTTTGAAAGTACTCCAGAGTTTCATGCATACATGTGTCCTAGGTTAAAAATA
>VXAC01002675.1:562436-580639 GCA_013399225.1 Rhipidura dahli | reverse complement strand
CCTGCACCCCTGGGTGGGTGCCGAGGGGCCGCGCCCGCCGCGGGGGAACACCACCCCCGGCCCCGACCCTCGCCGGGGCTCGGACTCGCAGCCCCTCTCGCTGCCGCCCCGCTCCGCCCGTTCCTTCCCCGGCTGCTCGGCCGGGGCTTGGCCCCGGGCCCGCCCGCAGCCGCGGTCCGGCTCCACCAGCTCCCACTGACCCCGCGGGCACCGGGGGCACCTTCCCCGGGGGACTCCGCTCCGGGTGCTCCTCCCCGAGGGGGCCCTGCCCGCCACCTCCGGCGTCCCCCGGGATGCCGCGCTCCGAACACTCGCAGGGATTTTGATACGGTTTTATACAATTCGCCCACGGGGCTTTTTCTACAGCCCGGCCGCGTCCGGCAGCCCCGCCCGGGGCCCCCCACCCGCCCGGGGCCGTGGGACGTGTCGGGGCAGCGCAGTCCCGGGGCACCCGCGGGGCCGGGAGCGGCGGGGATCTGGAGAGAGGAATCCGGCGGGGATCCGAAGGGATCTCCGGGAGGCTCTCCGGCTTGCCCGGGGGTCACGGCCGCTGCCGCCCCTCCGCCGCTGGAGTTGGTGTTGTTCCGCCCCGCCTCTCCCTCACTCCCCGCAACACCGAGAAATAAAGGCTCTATTTTTCCAGCCCCGGCTCCGCTGAGTCTCTGGCCGCGGCCGCCCCGCACTGTCCCGGTCCCCACCGAGTCCCTCGCGTGCCCGGTCGCGCCGGGATCGCCCCAGACCACAACTCCCAGCAGTCCATGCGGGCGCGCCATGACGTCACGCCCAGAGCACTGAGGCGGAGCGCCCAGGGGGCGTGTCTCGAAAGGGGCGGGGCACAGATGATTGGCAGCTGTGTCTGCCTGTGGCCGGCGAGCGGGGGGCGGAAGGGGTGGTCGGGTCCGGAAGCGGAACGGGTGAAGGCGGAAGTGAGGGCCGGGGCCTGCGAGACGCACCGGCGGGAGCGGCGCTGCGGGCGGTGAGTGGGGCCGCGGTCGCTCGTTTCGCCCCGAGGTGGCCGGGCCCGGCCCAAGGGTGCGGACCCGCTCCCCGGGTTCTCGCCCGGCCGAGGGCGGCAGCTGGGCCCCGCCGCTTTGGGGGCGCCGTGGCGGGAGTGGAACGGGGGCTCGGTGGCGCCGCTGTGCCGGGCGGGGCGATGCTGGGGCTCGACCGGACGGCCGCGGGGCGGGGACTCTGGGCGGCCGGGTACTCTCTTTTCTCGCTGTGTGCCGGCCCAGCGGGGCCCTTCGTGTGTTGCGAGGCGGGGGAGCGGCGCTGCCGCGGGACACCGGCAGCTCCGGCCTGGTGGTACCGGTGTGTGGTGAGCGGTAACGGGAGAGCAGCCACGCTGGGTGCGGGGAGCCCGGCCGGGAGGGGTCCCGGCGGCACTGCGGGTTCTCGGGTCAGGTTCCTGCGGGCTGGCCGTGAGCAGGAGCGGCTCGGGGACAGCGGGGACGAGCACCTGCAGCCGGTGCCGTGGGATTGTCCGGGAGCCGGGGCACAGCTCCCGTTTCTCACAGACGTAACTGAGTGGGAGTCGAATGGGATTGGGGAAGGTGTGGTGGCAGGACAGAAGTGGTTATCGTGGTTATATTTTATTGTAGTTGCTCAGCCTCTGAGGTGGGGATAGGAACTTTGGGTGCTGGGAAGCCCGGCTGGGTTCCCGGGAATTGCTGAAATGAGGAATTTGCTGCAAATGGGCTCTGGAGGAGACTGTCCTGGGTCACTGCTGGTGCCAGGCACAGCCCTGTGCCCCTCGAGGGCCCTTGTGAAGGAGCACACATGGTGCTGAAGGGCCCTGAGCGAGGCCCACGGGCTGCGAGGACATTCTGTGGCTTGTCTGGAAGGGAGTCTCGAGCAAGGCTGTCCTTGGATCCCCGTCACAGCGGGAGAGACCGTGGTGTGTGAGCTGGGACTGCAGTCGATGTGGGATCCTGGTGAGATTGCACCAGGAGTGCAGGTGTGAGTGTGAACAACAGGTTTGCCCTGCTAAATCTGGGGAAACTGCTCGGCCCTTATTCCTGGTGATGCTCAAGGTGCTGCCAGAGCTCCTGGGGCCGGGCAGGAGCTGAGAGTGGTGCTGTGACCCTGCAAGGAACCCAGCCCAGCTCTGAACCCGGCCCAGCTGATCTTTAGTTGCTGCCTTCAAATGTGGCTGTTGGAGCTCTGACCTTGGCTGTTTTCAATCCTGTAAGGAAGTTGGAGAGGGGGATATGCCGAGGGGCTATTTTAAGTCTGGTGTGGAACAACTTGCATCTGCTATTCTTAGCTTTTTGTGTGGAGGGTCAGCACACTTGAGCTGCCCTGTTTACAGCCTGACATTGGGCCTGTGCTCTGCTGGGGCTCCTGAGCCAGCTCTGAGCCTTAACTGGGGCCAAAAAAGGCAAACTCAGTCCAGTTGTCTTGACATGCCATGCTGTGTGAGTGAGCTTCCTGAAAATATCCCACCATTGTCCATTGCTGCCTTGACTGTGAAAGTCTTTTAAATTTCTTTGCAGCTCACCTGGATAATAAGGTGAAAGAACTATGGCTGAAAAGGGCTGAGAATTCAGGATAGTACCTGTAGGCAGCTACAAGACAATTGTAATCTTGATGCATTCTTGGAGTCAGGCGAGCAATTAAAGCATCAGCCTGGCTGGATCTGGGAGGTCAAGGACAGGAATGTTTGGGGTCATACCTGGGTTTCAGCACTGAAATCACCTCAGACTCCTCATGAGCCACAACAGTGTGCTGGAACAGTCAATACTTTCAGACCAAAAGTCTGCTTCTGGGGTCACTTTCCCTCTTAAGATTCTCTGGCTGGTTTGGGTGACATTTGGTTGCAGGTTGTGCAGGCAGTGGGGGTCCATGTAGGCTCTGTAAGTAGGTGCTGATGCCTCTTCAGCTGATGGAACAACCCAGGCAAGGTGAGATGGACTCCTGGAGAGGGTTTGAATTACTGGAGAGCATGAGGGAAAGGCTGGCTTGGCATGTGGATATGAATGCAGTAAGATGAAACATTTATCTCGTTTTGCAATAGTAGAGTACACTTTGCTTTCCTATGAAACCAGTGATGGGTTGAGCAGTGTCTAAAGGAACTGTCTGGCCATGTGTGTGCTTGGCCAAACCTAAGTGTGGTGCTGAGACTTGGGATTATTTCCATCGCAGCAAAGCTCTTCTGCATCTCAAAGGGATCAGCTCGAGGGTTGCCCTAGACCCTGCCAGTCGTTAGCTCTGGATCCAAACTTCTTCAGCTGCTGCACAGTTAGTGGATGGTGGTCATGGAATCTCCCTGAAGAGGGAGGGGGAGGGAATGCCAAGCGCTTTCAGACACAGGAAATGAAATGGGAACGCTTCTAATGAAGTGGGTGTAGCCCAGAGTATTCCTGTCAGCAGACTTAAAGGAGGATAGAACGTAGAAATGTTGGAGTCAGCTGTTTTCTTCCCTTGGGGTATGAAGTTTGCAGCCTCTTATGCAAGTCCTGAGAAGTTGTCAGAATAACACTGAAATCACTCCAGACACTGGCCAGAACCAGGGAGCCTTCCTGGATGCGACAGTATTGGGGGGGGTGTAAAATTCATCCAAGTTCCGGAGGGAATGCTGTCCTCCCCTGAAGCACAGGAATGAGCTGCTGGAGCAATTCTGCATAAACAGATAAGAAACACTGGTTTTCATGTTTGCTTTGGTTTGGTAGCGCTCCAAATAAGGAGCTCCTTGAGGCAGGAGATCTTTGTGCAGTCTGGGAAAGATATTCTGAAGGTCACAGATTCTTTGCACTGCAGGTGGCAGTTTGCCGCTTTGCATTGCTGATGTTGCCTTCTTGCTTATTGCTGGCTGAATAGTGGGTGCTATCCAAGGCAGGCCTTGCTGAGTGTCTGGTCAAAGTGAAGCTGTATCTGTTAAGGGTGTCTGAACAGGAGTCAGTGTCAGGAACAGGAATTAAAGAACCTTGGCTGCAGAATTAAAACCTTTGTTCCATTTCAGTCAGTCCAGGCTGCATCCATGGGTTGCTCCTAAAGCCTTGCTGTGCCAAGGATAACTGAAAGTGGGTGAGAGCTCCTGTGGGACAGGAAACGTGGAGGCTTTGCTCCCTAGAGCTTGGGGACAGCTAATGGGAGATGAAGGTGATGTAAAACTCTCCTGCAGAAGTCTGTGCCGGAGGGAGTGTAACAGCAGGGTGGTGGCCTTGAAATATCCGAAGATAAAGTTGTTTTGGAAAAGCTGCTTTGGAAAACAGCTGGCTGCTGGGGCTGCTCCAGAGGCCATGGGTGTGCAGATGTCAGGAAACAGATGTGTATATCAACAGCAGGATAAGGAGCTGGTACTACAGGGTCTCCTAGACTTGTTCAGGGCTGTAGCTGAATGAGCAATTCAACTTTGGAATGGAAATCCTATTTACCTCAAAATTAAGATGAGCCTGTCCAAGACTTTGTGAGTCTTGGACGTGGGAGCGCAGAGAGAAGTTGTCACACTATCCTAAGTTAGTCACAGCCATAGGAGTCTGAGCTGATTTGGGTCTGTGAATCTGCACTTTAGGGCTGTAGTGTAGCTCCTGCCAGCTGCAGTGGAGAGTGGCCCAGTTCAGAGCAGTTCCTGAGCTCCAGACTGCTTCTGTGCTGATCAAGACAATGTGGGCTCATTTTTGGGGAGGGAAAAGATGGGAAGGTAAATTACTGAAACTCGTAAGACTTGATGGGGCTGAGATCTGGAGGTTGAGTCTGTTTCCTGGTTCATCTCCTCTGTAACTGCTGGGTCTGTTCCTCTGTTCTCTGCTGCCTGGACCCTCCTGCAGTCAAGCTCTGGAAGTTTGTTCTTATTAATCATATTGATGAGTTGAAATATTAGGTTGATATTCCACGCTGTGCTAGCCTGGGCTAGTGTGGTCCATGTGTGGTTCTGGTGGGACCCACACTTTCTGCTGGTCCTGCTCATGGAAGTTGCTCCAGGCTCCATGTCCTAGAGCTGACTGTGCAGCCCTGGGGAGAGCAGAGCAGCGTGGGCCAGCTGCCCGTGCAGTGTGAGGTGAAGCAGAACCACTGGGTAACTTCGGGGCTTCCTTTGCCAAGGAATTCATGTAACGCTGTCAGCTATTTACAAGATAAATACTTCACTGGGGCTTTTGTCTTGAGTATTTTGGTTCTAAGCCAACAAATCCCCAGTGAAGCAACTCCTTGCATAGCTGAGAGCAGCAGCAGTAGTCCTTTGGGTAACCAGAGTCTTCAGGATTGGGTTTCTAAATATCCTCAGCTTTCAGAGTAGTCCTTGCTGCTGGGTGAACATAGGACAAAAATATCCGATTCTCTAACTTCTGGCACCTTAAATGAGCAGCTTCCCTGCGGTGGGGTCTCCTGCAGGGGTTAACATGAGGATCTGACAGTAATTCCCCTGTGGAGATTTGGGTTGTTGTCCTGGGTAGGTTTGTTTGAAATGGGCTCTGGTGCTATTCCCCAGCATCCTGAGAGCTCTGGAGAATGGCCTTGAACTTGGGCAGCCATGGCACATGCTTTCTCATTTAGGGCACTTAGATTCTTGAATTTAATGTTCCTGGCTGTGTACAGCCCCCTCCAGCAAACCCTGGCAGGCAGGAGAGGGGTTGGAGGAGCGCAAACTGCAGAAGTGATAGACCTGGAGCTCTCACTTGTGGGACAGCATCAGGAATTGGTACTTGACTTTGATCTCAAAGCAAACAAGAGACTATGTTAAGAGTTTTCAATTAAAAAAATCATTGCTGTGGGATGCAGAGCTCCTGTGTGTGCTTCAGTGAGCAGGAGGTGGGTAGGGCAGGTAAACAAACCAGCACGAGCCTTTTCATGGGTCTTGTGATCTCCCAAGTGCTGGGTTTCACTAGTTGTAAGAAACTGGTAGGAAAATGAATGCTTGTTAATCTTGATTACATGAGTACCCCACCATGCCCTTCCTTTTCATGGCCTTGGCCACTTGAATTAGCGTGGCAAGCTGGGACAGGCTGGGACTTCAGCTGCTTTCCCTTGTCTGTGTGGTATTGCTGTAGTTATTTTGGTCTGCCTGACCCGTGGCTCGAGTGTCAGTGCTGGGGTTCTCGTGGGGAGCAGGGAGGGGTGAATGCCCAGTTCTCTGCTGGAAGAGGTGGGGGGATGAACAGCTCCCCAAGCATCAGAAATGGCTTCATACAGCAGGAAGCACTCCCTATTCCTCAAGCCAGTGCCCACTGGTGGGTTTAGGCTGATCTAGCACAGGTCCAGGCTGTGTAGTTTAGCCACCTGTTCCCTCTGCAGAGCTGAGTTCTGTCTGACAAACCATCAGACCGAATCCTCAAACATGTTGGCTCTGGCAGAAAGTGCCTGTCCTGCCATGGAGCCCACTCACTGTCTGCAGCGTTGGTGGGCACTTCCTTCAGTTATTTGCCTCTTCCTGTGACCATAAGCTGGTCTTTCAGGTGTCAGGTGTGTCCTTAGCCCGAGGCCCTCAGTGACCAGTTAGGGTCTGTAAATTCCACTCAAACATCTGAAAGATATGGCAACTTCCCATGTGAACATGAAGTCATATAATCTTGCATCCCAAACTTCAAACCAATATTTAGATGGTGATCTGGTTCTCCATAATTGGAGCAGCCAAGGCTCTGGCTGCTGCCCTGCCTGCACTGACCAGTGGCTGTCCATGATGAGCTCAATATAGATGTGCTCACCTAATTCTGTTGGAGTTCATATAGCACAACCAGATGGCAAAATGCATCAAGATCTGTGAAATATAGGTCAGGCTAAGACTTGAGGACGTCAACAAGCTCATTTCCTTGTTTTGCTCTGGGAATCACCCCTATCAGATTTCAGGAGGTCGTAACTCAGAGACACAGTGATTCACACAGTGTTTAATGTGCAGAATGTTGCTCTGGAGCAGGGACAGAGCTGATAGACCTCCCAGGGAGTTACAAATACAAGGTTAAACCAAAGCTGTTCGCTTGCAAGCTCTGTTTAGAGGGGAAACTTTAAAAGGTGGAAGCCTCTTCAGGCTGGTAGAGATGCAGAGCTGCTGCTTAGTCTCTTGAACCCAGTGGTGACCCAGCTGCTCCTGGCCAGAGCAACAAACACTGCTCCCTCACTGTCCAGCAAAGCCAGTTGCTGGTTTGCTTCCTATCAAGCTTTCTTTTCCTGCCAAACAGTGTTTGCCCTTCCTCAGAAGTGGGAAGGGGGGGGTCCTGACAGTGCTGCTTGCAGAGACCCAGCTCTGAATTACAATATCTTTGCTGCTTAACCCAAGACTGGATTCAGAGCAATGGCTTCACAGCTCTGGCTCCTGAAACATCCCACAGCACTCAGAAGTTTTACTCCTCGGTTTCTGTCCTACTTGCCAGCTCTGGTGACTGGTACTGGCTTAACAGCTGGTGTCTGACTGCCTCTTGGTCAGAGCAATTTGAGGTGAGATGTCTCTAGGTCAGCATATGCTCAAGTGCTTTGTGTTTTGCAAGCTGCTGAGGTTCTCCAGCACTCTTCTCATTCATGGGCTCCAGAGTAGCTCTGAAATGGCTGGAGGTTCCCTGTCAAACTGTGTGATTGTTTAAACTTGAGGCTTAGTTAAAGTAACCTCAAGCAGTTACAGCTAGACAGGCTTTGCCCTGGAAAGCAGCTGTTTGAAGCTCTCCTTTGTGCTGAGTAGGTTTGAGCCTTGTTCACAGGACACTCTGCTCCAGTTCAACCTGCTTTAAACTTCTTATTCATGGATATCCTGTATTTGCTGGGAAAATGCAGGATGTACACAGTTTCTTTGGGGATGCTCTCAGAACAAGGAGAAATTGGCTTTTGGGGCATTTTCTTTCAGCAAACAGCCTGTGTTAGGAGAGTAGAAGGGAAAGTGGTGATCCAGAGCAGATGCAATCAGCTGTAGCATTTATCATCCACGGGGAAGTGGGAGTTGTGATGGGTACAGGAAATGTGCCTAAATCTGTAACTGTGTACTTGGAAAGCATTCCTGTTCTCTGCAGGCAGCAGAGCTTAGTGCTTAGGGAGGCCCTGGCATTCACTTGTGGATGTCTCTGGATGCAAAATCAATGTTTCCTGCTGTTCCTGCCATGGTTTTGTGCTTCTGCACTGTTCTGGAGGTTGGTGCTGCGGAGTGGTTGGCAGTGCCAATCCCAGGGGATGCTGCCTGTTCATGCTGGATT
Organism: Rhipidura dahli; assembly: GCA_013399225.1. NCBI lineage: Eukaryota > Metazoa > Chordata > Aves > Passeriformes > Rhipiduridae > Rhipidura > Rhipidura dahli. The sequence continues at coordinate 572,528 of VXAC01002675.1, read as the reverse complement.
TAAACAGTCCATGTGAGGAACGTGGCCAGTAGCCCAATGACCTGGAATGCTGTGGGATAAGGGTGTTGAGGCAGCGGGATGGGTGTGGGAAGCATTAGGTGCTGCCTCTGTTTGGATCAGGTTGGGTGGTGATTCCTGGTGTGCAGCAGGGGTGGGAGGGGGAGCTGTCAGCTTCTGAGGGGACAGCCTGTGCCCAAAAGCAGCTGCTGTCAGGCGCCTTCCTGAGGCGGGCACCTACTCAGGTGCCTCCCCCTGTAGCAGATCACCTGCCTGGCCTCCAGGGCCATCCTTGGTCTTCTGAGAGGGTGCAGAATGTCGTGGTGTAAGCGCCTTGGGACAGACAACTCTAGAAATTCCTTTTGTCCAAATGCCCCATGACCTGCAGAGCTGCCTCCTGCCAGTGTGGCACTGGGATGGCTCTGTATATCATTGACAGTCTGAGGTTGCTTCCTTGTGAACTCGGGAAAGGAGGAAGGAGCTAAAGGTCAATCTCAGTTACCTCTGTGAACTGAGTAATTGCAGTTTGAATAGACAAAGCTCTAATAACACCCATTGTGTGCTGGGTGCTCCTTACCTGCCTCACCCCAGCAAGGTGTGTGTAACATCCACACATGGTGGAAGTGCTGGAGGGCCCACTGGTGGGGAGGAGAGCTTGTTTTACCATTACCTCTTTTCCAGGGAGGCTCTGCAGACTGAGATCCTGCTGCAGGGGCTGCTGCCTGGCAGGAACTGCCCTGTGGTGCTTGCAGCTGATAACTTTCCACTGTGGGAAGCAACTGCCACCAGTCTGTGCTGATGGTGGCTGCAGATCAAACCACCCTCTAGAACTGGTACAGCTGGTCCCTGAGCGTGTCACTAACTCTGAGCACCTCTTCCAGTTGCAACCTGCCTACAGGTGGATCCCAGTGCAGAACCTGCAGCATCCTTAACTCTCGGCACTCCTGCACTTAGACCACAATGGCAGGTCGAGGTGGAGCTGCCCGACCGAATGGACCAGCTGCTGGGAACAAAATCTGCCAGTTTAAACTTGTTCTCTTGGGCGAGTCAGCGGTGGGGAAGTCCAGCCTGGTCCTGCGCTTTGTGAAGGGGCAGTTCCACGAGTACCAGGAGAGCACGATTGGAGGTGAGTGCCAGCTCCAAATGCCTGTGGCTGGGAGGTGCTGACCTTGCTGGGACAGTCTGGGGTGTCAGAAGCAAGACTGGCTATTTTGGTCTGGTCTGGGATTTTTGCTATAAATAGAGCCAAACAGTTAATGCTTTAACTCTTGGTTTGTAATTTGTTTGTTGGTGTAAGGATCAGCATAGCAGAAAATAATGCTATGGCAACCCTGCACTCTGCCTCTGAGGCTTCACTTCCAGTGCCTCAGCTCCAGCTTCTAATGAGAACTGAGGCCTTCAGCTTGGTTTATAGCCCTTAATTATCTTTTCAGACCACGACCTGGGATTTTGGGGCTGTTTCTAGCCTGATACAGTTAACTACTTTCACAGTGCTTTCAGGTCGAGTAGTTTTTTAGCTTGAAGTCATTAGCACAGTGTCACCAATCAACCAAAGGCTGGTTAGCACATGGCTCTCTGAGCAGCAATACCAGGGGATGTCCCTAGAAAAGGCTTGAGTTGTCCCTCCGTGACCTGTGCGGGGAGTAAGCACAGCTGTAAGCGTGGCTTACCTGCAAGCAGGCCCTAATGCTCCTATGCTCTGCCTCAGTCTGTATCCAAGGCTGGTGCCTTTGTCCTGGGTATAACACATAGTATGGACTCAGTGGGCCAAGAAAACAACCAGTTACTATACTGAGGAGTGTGGTGTAACTGGGCTGAGTTTGGTGCTGTTACTGATGCTCCCCAGGTCTGATCTTGGTGGTGCCACAACTGGACTGCATGATCCCTGTCAGGGGCTGCTGGGAGGGTCTGGCAGTGTGGATGCTCCAGGAACCAGCTGCTGCCTCTGGGCCACCTTCCTGTCACTGTGTGGTGGTTCTTGGTGTTCCTGTGAGCAGGGAGTGTGACACAGCAGAGCTGCAGCTGCCACAGCGAGGGGCATCGGCCTCTCCAGGGCTCAGCTCGCTCCCATGCGGCAGCAGAGCTGCTCCAAGCTCCTGTGCTGGCTCTGTGCCCTGTCCCGCCGGAGCTGAGGCAAACCCCCTTCTCTTGCAGCTGCCTTCCTAACACAGACAGTGTGTCTGGATGACACAACAGTGAAGTTTGAGATCTGGGACACGGCGGGGCAGGAGCGGTACCACAGCCTGGCCCCCATGTACTACCGGGGGGCTCAGGCAGCCATCGTGGTCTACGACATCACCAACACAGTGAGTGTGGGCAGGGCTGGGGGGCTGCCAGGAGGCTCCCTGTGCCCTGGGAGCATGTCTGGGTCAGAGCCCTGCAGGTACCTGGCTGTGGGTGCCAAGTTCTTCAAAACTGCTCATGGCCTCTTCCTCAGCTCTGGCCAAGGCTGTGAGCTGATAAAGGATCCTGCTGCCAAGTGCTGCAGAGGCAGAACACTTCTCACAGGAAAGCCTTGCTCTAATCATATCTGCCCTGTGGATTCCTACACGGCTGCCCTTCCTGACTGCTGCCTCCTGTTTTCTTCCAGGACACATTTGTACGAGCCAAGAACTGGGTGAAAGAGTTGCAGAGGCAGGCTAGCCCCAATATTGTAATTGCACTAGCAGGAAACAAGGCAGACCTTGCTACCAAGAGAGCTGTGGACTTCCAGGTGAGTGGGAATCCAGAGAAGGTCAGGAAAGAATCTTTTTGCTTAAGCGAGGGACATGGTGGTTATGTAAAATATGCTTTGAGGGAGTGAAAGTGAGATTTTGTGCTGAGGACTGCAGGATGCCACTGATGCCACTGAGCAGGGTCTGTGCCTTGCCCTTCCCTTACTTCTGTCATAGCACATGTGGCCCTGTCTGGTGAAAGTCCTGGTGAATGTGGAGGAGGCACACAGAACACAAGCTCCTGTCCCCTCAGTCTCCTTTGCTGCCTTACTCATGTGGGGATGTCTGCAGAGTGTGAAACAGTATCTGCTGGGTACGAGACACATGAGGAATCATTCCCAGCTTGTTCTCTGCTCTTCACAGCTCTTACCTCATCTGAGGCAAGCGCCTGGGAGAGGTTCTTACCCAGCCCTCTCACAGGGTTGCTTGTGGTGCCCTTGCAGTGGGTGGCACGGTCCCAGCTGACCCACCTACCAGGCACTGTGTGCATGTGGCTCAGTCAGGCTGTGCCCCAGTTCAGCTGTGGGACACCGGCCGTGCAGGGCTGCTGGTGGAGCATGTCCCTGGGTTGTCTGGGACAGGGGAGGGAACTTCTGGCTCGAGGTTTCTCCAGCAGTTAGTGTGTTGACAAGTGAAGTGCATGAAGTCTGCTTAGGCCCCCTGGCAGGGTGCCTTTAGCACTCTCATGTGATTGCTTGTAGGATGCACAAACATATGCAGATGACAACAGCTTGCTGTTCATGGAGACGTCGGCGAAGACAGCGATGAATGTGAATGAAATCTTCATGGCAATAGGTAACAGCCTATGAGTAGGGCTGGGGTAGCTCTGAGCACCAGCACTGCAGCCGAGGGGGGACCTGTGTCAGCCAAAGCTGACGGCTCTTACTGGGGCAGGTGCCCGGTTTGCCGTGCTGGTGCGATAGGTCATTCCCTGAGTGTGTGGAGCCTTAGCCTTGCAAAACTGGTTTCCTCTCCCTGTGTCTGGGGTGGTGATGGAGGTAGGAGCAGGTCTGATGCCAGCCAGAGCCAAGGATGGGTTGGTCTGCCATGCAGTGCTGCTGGCGGTGTCCTGTCCCAAACTCCTTTGGTGGCGAGGGCTTCAGCCTGGGGTGTGCAGTGGGAGGAAGTCGGCCTCTCTAGAGGACCCTGCTAACATCCTGTTTCTTTCTAGCCAAGAAACTGCCAAAAAATGAACCCCAGAATGCTCCTGGTGGCCCAGGCAGGAATCGGGTGGTGGACCTTCAGGAGAGCAGCCAGCCGAGCAGAAGCCAGTGCTGCAGCAACTGAGCAGCTGCTCCGGCCCGCGAGCCCTTGGAGGACGTGACTGGAACCCACGCTAACGATCGCACTTACCGTAGGGCGGCTGCTGCCGGCGCCGCTGTGATTCTCCATCCCTTTCTGATCATAGGCTGGAGGGAGTTCTTCCACCTGCACCTTTCTGTACAAATACTAATTCAATTCTAAGTCTTAAGTCACTTTTTTAATATATGAACTTCTGCTCTTCCCTCTTCCTGGTGGTGGTGGATGCAGGACCTGGTGTCTGCCCAGCCAGCGTGGCCGTCCCGCGGGTGAGGCCAGCAGCACCCAGGTCCCACAGCACTGTAGTTCACTATGGGAAACAAAGGGATATTGGGACACGTGTTTAAAGTTCCCTGTCTGTAAGAGCTGAGGCTGATCCCGTACGATGCGCCCAGAACAACCACTAAACTGTAGCATTAGAGACAAACTCCGGCTCTTGGGCCACTTATTGACCAAATCAATGATGAGTATTTGGGGTGGGGCAGAGGGAAGCAAAACTGGTTTCTTCTGTATTTTGTATTGTATGTTTCTCCATGTAACCAATCAGTATCTTGTCAATATAGTACATCCAACGAGCTGCCTGTTGTCTTTCTTTGTGTTGGACTCCAGCATGCCAACTCTTCTTTTCTCTTGGTTCTGTCGTAATGCACTAATCCTGTTGCGACTTTTGCAAAAAAAATCTTGTATAGAAATTTGTCCTTTTCTTGATGGTTGTGATGCCACTAATATTGTTAACCCTGCTCTGGTGGGAATACACAAGGTTTATTGATGTACAGAGGTGGGGTGGGGGAAACCTTGGGTGACCTGTCAGTGGGAATGACATGTATTGCAAAAGCCTGTAATTCCACAAAGAATGAAGGGAGGTATTAAATGGCTTCTGTTGCCAGACTCTAACTGATGTTGGCTGCTGCCTAGTGCCTAATGCAGTGTCTTATGCATCCTGGTATTTAAGAGGAACTGTTGACTTTAGTCTTCATCACAAACTTCAGTTTTGTGTGATTAAAACAGAATTTTTATAAACCTATCATAAGAACAATGTTCATGTTTCTTAATGCAGCAGGGACTGGACCTGAGCACAACAGTTCTGGTGGAGGCTGAGCTGTGCTGGGCTGCTCCTGGTATGTCCCACACCTTGGTAGGAAAATGGGGCCCTTCCTTCCTGAGGAGGGAGAAATGGGGGCTCCTGAGCTTGGGCTGTATGGCTGCTCCTGCACAGCTGCTCTTCTCACAGTGATGCTGCTGGTGTTCACTTGGCTCCACTGTGCTCAAGGAAGCTTGAGGGAAATTGTGGGAATTATTCCTTGCCTGATACTTCTGAGGAAACTCTACAATGCAAGTTGGGAAGAGGGGGGTTGTAGCAGTGCCCAGAGGAGCTCAGCTCTACGATGGGACAGGCTTGGGATGGTGCTCCAGAGTTGATGAACGCAATGCCTCTGACCCTGGAGCATGATTGCCTTGGAAGATGCTGCTCTCCTGTCACTGCTGCATGGACTATGAGGCCCCAGCACCCACAGCTGAGTCCTGGAGTCGGTATGGAAGAAGGAGCAGCCCCTTGCAGCTCTGTCCCTACCACGTGTGCTGCTGGCAGCACCGTTCGTGCTCAGGAGAGGCTGAGGATTGGGACTGCATTTGGAACCCGTTGCCCACCTCAGCTGAGGGCCTGTGAGATGCTCAGTCACAGGAGAGCTGTGAATAGAGTTGTATGAACAGCCTTGGCTTGTGTGCCCTTCATCCTCTCCCCAAGGTTTCAGTGCCTCTTCCTCATGCTGGATTTCCTTAAAATCCTGGAAGCAGGAAGGGTCTTGGTGATGGAGTGCCTGAGATCATGCTCGAGCCTGAGCTGCCTGTGGGGTATGGGCTCCAAGTGGCCCCCAGTGCACCTCACTCGTGTGGTGTGCTTTCCCCAGGCCGCCAGATGGACCAGTTGGAGAAGGGCTTCCCTGATCCCACTCAGAATCTGCAGACACTGTGTGTGGTGCTGTTGCCATCTGCTGGCNGGCTTCCCTGATCCCACTCAGAATAATTCTGCAGACACTGTGTGTGATGCTGTTGCCATCTGCTGGCTTCTCTCCCTGGGTGCCTGGTTTTCTCCTGTGCTTGGGGTCTGCATGAAGGCATCTGTGATGCCCTAAAGGAGGTTCTTGGTGCTCAGGGGCTCAGTATTGAGGCTGGGGACCTGCTGCTGTTTGTGGTGTGTTTGGGCAATGGGCTGTCTGATGTCAGGGCGGCTTTAGCACAAACAGGCGTTCCTGCCTGCATACCTGCTGCCTGCCCACACACCTGCTGCCTGCCTGGGCCTGAGTGCGGGTGTTTGTGGTGGTTACGCACCGCGCCCGGGGTTGGGCTTTTCCCTCCCTGCTGCTGGGAGCTCAGGGTGGACTCCAGCAGCCCCTTGCCAAGCTGGGAAGGGGGAAAGTGTGGGTATGACAGCCTCCCACCACACCCAGCCTGGCAGCCCACCGTGGTTCCCTCCCCAGTCTGTGGGGATGGGTACTGGCTGAGGAAACCAGTATCGAGGCTGTGGATCTGCAGGTGAGACTGACAGCAGTGTGAGGAAGGGGTGAGGGCTCCCCTGCTGCTCCCGTACAGGTGAGTGGGACTGCCCTTCCTGCCTGCACAGTGCTCCCAGATCCCCTCCCCTCCCTCACAGAACCCTCTGGCTCTGTTGTCTGGTCCCATTTTGTGCTGCCCTGAGAAGCAAGAGAGGTTCTCTCTCTGTGCACCCAGCTTCTCTGGCACCAAGAGTAGGGTGCAGCCTCCCTATCAATCAACACCCAGAAAACACAAGCAGATTCAATGCAAAAGTATTTTTATTGGATACAAAAACATTCCAGTTTAGTGAAAAAAATGACATCATAGCTGATGAAGCTTGTCTGGGCTTCAACCCGAGACTCGCTCCTGTCTGCTCCGGTCCTGCCGTGGCCATTGGGTCCCACCATGTTACGCCTGGGCTTTGTTGGTGGCTCCATCCTCAGAAGCTGCTCCGGTCTGTGGGGCTGCAGAGCCGACCTGGATGGGCACATTCCTCTCGGGAGTGGCCGGCAGTGCCAGCTTGGGAGCCTCGATGCGGAGCTGCCCATCCTTGGACAGGGAGCAGGTCAGCGCTTCGGCATCCACCTCCTCGGGCACGTCCCACTCCCGCTTCAGCACCTCGTACTTGTAGGAGAAGGAGCCCTTCTCGTCTGTGCTCTGCGTCTCCTTCTGCCCCACCAGCACCACCTTCCTGCCCACCACCTTCACCGACAGCTGCTCGGGCGCAAAGTCCTTCACGTCCTGGCAGACAGAGAAGCCGTCCCCAGAGCCTTGGGTCAGGGTCATGCTGGTGCTCGGGGTGTGCTCCGCGGCGATGGCTCCCTGGTTGCTCAGGAGCTGTTCGAAGCTGCTCATGAACTCCCGAGCTTTCTCCATCTCCTGCTGCAGCTCGGCGAAGATGGTCTCTGCGTGTGGCCAGAGGGTCCTCACTGTGCCCAGCCGGCTGGCCAGGGAGCTGGAGGCGAAGGGTGCGAGGTGCATCCGGCAAAGCATCGCTGCTGTTGCTGTCGTTGTTATTGCTGTTTGCTGCTGCTGCTGCTGCTGCTGCTGCTTCTGTCCCGTTTCCAGAGGGCTGGAAGCGTCTGCCCCGCTGCTGCCGTCGGAGGCTTTTATTCCCGTTCCCCGGAGGCGTGGCCTTGTCCCGCACATTACGTCACCCTCGGGAGAAGAGCTCAGTCCTTTCCAGCCCGTTCCAGCTCATTCTTATTACTCACCCATGAGGAGAGGCAGCGCTGACGTCGTGCCCGGCATACCTTCGCCCTGACTCTTACAGCTCTGCTCTCCTGGCTTATAATTAGCAGCATCACCTCAGCCTCCGAGCAGGATGCCTGAGCCACCCCTGCCAAAAATCTGTGCCCTTTGCATTTCCCAGGCATGGGGTGAGTCTGGGCTCGTCTCCTCCCTGCCTCCCCCCACCCTCAGCTGTGGCCCATTTCTCCCCATCTGTGCCCAGGGAGATCCCCTCAGGTGAGACCAGAAGTCAGCCCGTGGGCCCGTGCCCAGGCGGGGTGCCCAGTGGGGTGCTGAGGGGTCAGGGCAGGATGGGGGTCGTCAACAGGGAGAGGGGTCCCAGAAAGTGCAGGAAGTGCCTGGCGGCTGATGACATGAAACACGTTGCTCTAGGGGTGGGACTGTCCCTGTACTGGCAGAAGCGATCCCTTCCTGGCACAATGGAGCCTTGGCTCCCCCGGGCCCCTGGCATGGGGGCCAGGAAAAGGCTCTGTGGCCCCCCGGCCATGGCCCCACGGGCCCTGCTGCATCACGATGGCTTTGCAGAAACCTGAGCTCCCAGCACTGACTGCGGCTCCCTATTTGCGGCATGTGACTTGTCCCCAGAAACAGGCGCTGCTATTTTGGCTGGTGGATAATCAGCCTCTCAAAAATAGGCGATGGCTCCAGGAGGGTGCGTGGGGAGAGAGCGTTCTGGAAGGGACACACCCCTGGGCAGAGGAGGATAAAATCCGCTGCTCCCCTGCCCCAACCCAGCACGGCTTCAGCCACTGCACTGAGCAGAGCTGCAGCACAACCAGGAGCACTCGCTGGAAGCAGAGATGCTTTGCCGCCTGCACTTTATGCCGCCCATGTCCAGCTCACTGTTCCCGTGGCTGGGACCTGTCCGCACCCTCTGGCCACATCCAGGCACCCTCTTCGCCGAGCTGGAGCGGGAGATGCGGCTGGAGATGGAGAGGGCTCGGGAGTTCATGAGCAGCGTCGAGCAGTACCTGACCAGTGGGAGCAGCTCCGGACGGCTCGGCATCGCCGCAGACCGCGCATCGAGCACCAGCGCAGCCCTGACCCAGGGCTCTGGGGACGGCTTCTCTGTCTGCCAGGACGTGAAGGACTTTGCGCCCGAGCAGCTGTCGGTGAAGGTGGTGGGCAGGAAGGTGGTGCTGGTGGGGCAGAAGGAGACGCAGAGCACAGACGAGAAGGGCTCCTTCTCCTACAAGTACGAGGTGCTGAAGCGGGAGTGGGACGTGCCCGAGGAGGTGGATGCCGAAGCGCTGACCTGCTCCCTGTCCAAGGATGGGCAGCTCCGCATCGAGGCTCCCAAGCTGGCGCTGCCGGCTGTCCCGGAGAGGAACGTGCCCATCCAGATGGGGCCGGCGGTGGCACAGCTAGCTGGCAGCACTGAAGATGGAGCCGAGCGGGCCAAGGCATGAAGAGGAGCAACGGGGGCCAGGCTGAGCCTGGCTACAGGGGCAGCTGCTGGCCGCAGAGCGGGACCGTGCTGGGACTGCGCGATGGCCCGGGGGGTGGTGTCTGCCCAAAACATGCAGCTTTTTTGATATGTAATAAATATTTCTAACTTTTATTTGTGTGGTTTCGGTGTTTCTAGTCCTGCCCAGCACTGTGCTTTGCAACGCTCCTGCCCGTGCCCACGCAGCGCGATGGCAGGGTGGGGAACGGGGCAGTGCTGGCACAGAGCATGTCCCTGGCACCTCTCCCCAGCTCTGCCCTGGCAGAGGAGGGTGGGCGAGGGGCTCCAGGCCCGGCAGGTCCTGAGCATCCCCCAGGGTAGCCTTCGGACACCTGACTCCCGTCTCTGGGCTGGTGCTGGGACACTCCCGTGCGGTGCCCGTGTCCCCCGTGCTGTGCTCCCCAGCAAGTGCCGGCACCTTCCAGACGCTTACCGCAGCTCCGCTCCCCATCCCGACTCTAAGCCACACCCCCCCCCGTGAAAGTGGGCGCGGCCTCTCATAAATGGCCAGCGGGCGGACCCGGTTCATCGGTACCGGTCAGGAGGCGCGGCCACGCTCCACGCCGGGCGCTTGGCCGCACCCCGTGCCGGCCGTGGGAAGGCGGAGGGCGGATCCCACACCGCATTTGGAGAAGAGGGCGTGGCCACGCTCCATGTTTGCGGGGCTCCGTGTGGGGGAGCCGTGCGGCGCCGGACCGGGCGCGGCACCGGTTACCGGAGAGGCGGGAGGGCTCCTCCGGGCACCGGCGGCTCGGCGCCGCCCCGTGAGGGGCTGTCGCGGTGGGTCGTCATGACCGCGCCTCGATCCTCTCTGGACGGCTCACGCCGCGCGCAGTCCCGAGTGGGAGCTCT
>VXAC01002675.1:508577-562369 GCA_013399225.1 Rhipidura dahli | reverse complement strand
CTGGCCCGGGCACGGCAACGGCGGTGGCGGCGGGGGCGAGCGGGGTACCGGCTGGAGGAGCGGGATCCAGCGACCCGGCACGGCCCGGGCTGAGCCAGCAGCAGCGGGCGAGCCAGCGCAAGGCGCAGGTGCGGGGGTTCCCTCGCGGGAAGAAGCTGGAGAAGCTGGGGGTCTTCTCGGCTTGCAAGGTGGGGNCTGCCAGGACGTGAAGGACTTTGCGCCCGAGCAGCTGTCGGTGAAGGTGGTGGGCAGGAAGGTGGTGCTGGTGGGGCAGAAGGAGACGCAGAGCACAGACGAGAAGGGCTCCTTCTCCTACAAGTACGAGGTGCTGAAGCGGGAGTGGGACGTGCCCGAGGAGGTGGATGCCGAAGCGCTGACCTGCTCCCTGTCCAAGGATGGGCAGCTCCGCATCGAGGCTCCCAAGCTGGCGCTGCCGGCTGTCCCGGAGAGGAACGTGCCCATCCAGATGGGGCCGGCGGTGGCACAGCTAGCTGGCAGCACTGAAGATGGAGCCGAGCGGGCCAAGGCATGAAGAGGAGCAACGGGGGCCAGGCTGAGCCTGGCTACAGGGGCAGCTGCTGGCCGCAGAGCGGGACCGTGCTGGGACTGCGCGATGGCCCGGGGGGTGGTGTCTGCCCAAAACATGCAGCTTTTTTGATATGTAATAAATATTTCTAACTTTTATTTGTGTGGTTTCGGTGTTTCTAGTCCTGCCCAGCACTGTGCTTTGCAACGCTCCTGCCCGTGCCCACGCAGCGCGATGGCAGGGTGGGGAACGGGGCAGTGCTGGCACAGAGCATGTCCCTGGCACCTCTCCCCAGCTCTGCCCTGGCAGAGGAGGGTGGGCGAGGGGCTCCAGGCCCGGCAGGTCCTGAGCATCCCCCAGGGTAGCCTTCGGACACCTGACTCCCGTCTCTGGGCTGGTGCTGGGACACTCCCGTGCGGTGCCCGTGTCCCCCGTGCTGTGCTCCCCAGCAAGTGCCGGCACCTTCCAGACGCTTACCGCAGCTCCGCTCCCCATCCCGACTCTAAGCCACACCCCCCCCCGTGAAAGTGGGCGCGGCCTCTCATAAATGGCCAGCGGGCGGACCCGGTTCATCGGTACCGGTCAGGAGGCGCGGCCACGCTCCACGCCGGGCGCTTGGCCGCACCCCGTGCCGGCCGTGGGAAGGCGGAGGGCGGATCCCACACCGCATTTGGAGAAGAGGGCGTGGCCACGCTCCATGTTTGCGGGGCTCCGTGTGGGGGAGCCGTGCGGCGCCGGACCGGGCGCGGCACCGGTTACCGGAGAGGCGGGAGGGCTCCTCCGGGCACCGGCGGCTCGGCGCCGCCCCGTGAGGGGCTGTCGCGGTGGGTCGTCATGACCGCGCCTCGATCCTCTCTGGACGGCTCACGCCGCGCGCAGTCCCGAGTGGGAGCTCTGCTCCCGTTCAGGGCAGCGGGTGACGCGAACCGGCCCCGGCAGCGCCGTCCCGGGAGCACCGAGCCCACCTCCGCCGCCGCGGCGGACTACGGATNGGGCGAGCCAGCGCAAGGCGCAGGTGCGGGGGTTCCCTCGCGGGAAGAAGCTGGAGAAGCTGGGGGTCTTCTCGGCTTGCAAGGTGGGGCTCGCTGGAGGGAGGGCGGGAGGTGGGGTCCGAGGCTGTGCATGGGTGGGGGATGAAGGACGGCGGTGCTGACCTGAGTGGGGGATGCAGGAGGGAGTTGCAAGGACGTTTTTGGGTGTAGGAGAGGAACTTAGCGGGTGCAGGAGGGTGAGTGCAAGGAATGCACGGACACAGGATGCAGGATTGGGTGCTGGGGTGTACGTGGGGTGCAGGACGGGGGTGCTGGGCTCTTTGTAGGCAGGCGGTGCAGGAAGAGACTGCTGAGTTGTCCAAGGGAGGTGCAGGGATGTCCCTGGGTGGGGGCTGCAGGGTTCTGGGGCTGCACGGGGGAGTGTTGGGATGGTCGATGATGCAGGGTGGGAATCGTCTGGCCAGAGAAGGTGGCAGCCTCAACACGTGGCAACGCTTGGGGTGCTGCGACGGCCACTTCTGTCCCTCATGCCAGGCCAACGACGCCTGCAAGTGCAATGGCTGGAAGAACCCAAACCCTCCCACAGCCCCTCGAATGGACCTGCAGCAGCCGGTGACCAACCTGAGTGAGCCGTGCCGGAGCTGTGGCCATGCACTGGGTAACTCCTGGGGGCCCTCCTGGGCAGGGCGAGCGGTGCTGATCCCCCGGTCTCACTGCGGCTTTCTCTCCGGCACAGCGGACCACGTGTCCCACCTGGAGAACGTCTCGGAGGACGAGATCAACCGTCTGCTGGGCATGGTGGTAGATGTGGAGAACCTCTTCATGTCGGTGCACAAGGAGGAGGACACGGACACCAAGCAGGTGTATTTCTACCTGTTCAAGGTGCGTCGGGGGCTGTGCATGTCTCACTGCCCCACTCGTGGGGGGACTTGTGCAGGGTCTCTGGTCATGGTGGGGAGCTGGGGCTGCTGTCCTGCTGTTCATGCTCTGTTGGAGCTGGAGATGGGGCTGTGAACCATCCCACGGCCCAAAGACCTGAAATGCTGACCCTTTTCTGGAGTGACTGCTCTCCTGGTCTTGAATTCCCTTGGGGGGCAGTTTTAGGGGATGAACGGGTGTGCTCCAAGGGCAGCCCTGGTGCCTTCCTGGCTCTGGAAATTGGAGCAGCCTCATGGCAGCATTCAGGCACCTCCACCATTTCTGGGGCACCTGGCTCCTGGTACTCTGGTGACCATGTCCAATGTCTAATGTGTCTCTGTAGCTGCTGCGGAAGTGCATCCTGCAGATGAGCCAGCCTGTGGTCGAGGGCTCCCTGGGGAGCCCCCCCTTTGAGAAACCAAACATTGAGCAGGTGAGGCTGCTGTCAGGCTTGCGTGCTGCCCTGATGACTTGTCCTGTGTTCTGCTGCTCTTGTACGGTCCCCTCACTCTCTGTCAGGCAGCACAGAAGAACTCAGAGCGGCCCCTGGCACCCTCCTAATGTTCCATCCTCTCCCCAGGGAGTCCTGAATTTTGTGCAGTACAAGTTCAGCCACTTGCCGCCCAAGGAGCGCCAGACCATGTATGAGCTCTCCAAGATGTTCCTGCTGTGCCTCAACTACTGGAAGCTGGAGACGCCGTCCCAGTTCCGTCAGCGCTCCCAGAATGACGATGTGGCCACCTACAAGGTCAACTACACCAGGTGAGAGCTGGGGGGGTACTTAGCCAGCCACCCTGGGGTCTCACTCCCAGAGTGTCGGTCCACTAGGAGAGCAAGCACCCAGTGGGGCCAACGCTTCTAAATGTCAGCCATGCCCTTTGTCCACCTGCTCTTCACACCCCTGCTGCCAGCAGCATTGTTCCAGGAGGGATATGGATGCTCTGGGGTCTCTGGTTCCAGCCCTGTCAGCAGAGCCCCTTCCTGTCCCACAGGTGGCTGTGCTACTGCCACGTGCCACAGAGCTGTGACAGCCTGCCCCGCTACGAGACCACCCACGTCTTCGGGCGCAGCCTCCTCAAGTCCATCTTCACGGTAACCCGCCGGCAGCTGCTGGAGAAGTTCCGGGTGGAGAAGGACAAGCTGGTGCCAGAGAAGCGGACACTGATCCTCACCCACTTCCCCAAGTAGGTGCCCAGTGTGGGGATGGCTGCTGGAGCACTGAGGGGACTCCTCCTTTGGGATGCTGGCATGCTGATGTGCCACTCCCTGCCAGGTTCCTCTCCATGCTGGAGGAGGAGATCTATGGTGAGAACTCTCCAATCTGGGAGGCTGATTTCACGGTGCCTGCTGCGGAGGGTGCCCAGCTGGTGTCTCGCCCAGGTATTTCAGGAAGCAGCTCCCCCTGTTTGGGGGTTGTGGGATAAAGGATCAAGGTTTGGGTGAGCAGTGGCAGTGGCTGGGCTGCTATGGCTTGATGAGGCACTTTCCAGCAGTCATGGGCACCATGGGTCTGTTCCAGCTGCGGTCAGCACCGTCGCTGTTCCCACCACTCCTCTCTTCAGCAAGAAGCTCAGCAGCAGCAGCTCAGCCACCAGCCTGGACACCAGCACCCCAGAGCCCCTGCCAGGTGAGGTCTGAGCCCGTGCCACAAAGCTGGAACTGTCCATGGTCCCTCCCAGCACTGGATGTGCCTCTCTGCTCCCGTCCCAGGGGAGAAGCGGAAGCTACCTGAGAGCCTGACGCTGGAGGATGCCAAGCGGATCCGTGTCATGGGAGACATCCCCATGGAGCTGGTGAACGAGGTCATGCTGACCATCACGGACCCTGCTGCCATGCTGGGCCCGGAGGTATGGGCTGGGGATGCTGGGGCAGCTCTGGTGCTCTCCAGCACCCACAGAGCTGCTTCCTCAGTGTGTCGGGCTGGAGTGGGGCTCCCCCAACAGAGGGACAGTGACCCCCCCTCTCTCCCCAGACCAGCCTGCTGTCGGCCAACGCGGCGCGGGATGAGACGGCGCGGCTGGAGGAGCGCCGCGGCATCATCGAGTTCCACGTCATCGGCAACTCGCTCTCGCAGAAATCCAACAAGAAGATCCTGATGTGGCTGGTGGGGCTGCAGAACGTCTTCTCGCACCAGCTGCCCCGCATGCCCAAGGAGTACATCACTCGCCTCGTCTTCGACCCGTGCGTGGCTGGGAGATCTGGGGGGGCTGCTCTGGGGGGCTCCCCTCACCCTCGGCTGTGCTGCCCGCAGGAAGCACAAGACCCTGGCGCTGATCAAGGACGGCCGAGTGATCGGGGGCATCTGCTTCCGCATGTTCCCTACCCAAGGCTTCACGGAGATTGTCTTCTGTGCTGTCACCTCCAACGAGCAAGTGAAGGTGAGAGCGGGAGAAGGGAGATGGGCACACAAGTGTGCCCCTCAGAGCTGGGCAGGATGGTCTCTTTAGCTGGTGTAGGGTTGCCCCAGCCCTTTGGGCAGCCAGACCTGCTCAGAACTGACCAGCCCTACGCAGTGGTAGTTGCTCCAGGACATCTTCCAGCTGCCATTTCCGTGGGTGGGAAGGGGTTGTTAATCCCAGCTTGGGCTGCCTGGAGGGATCCCTGTCTCACGGTGCTTCCCCAAGGGCTATGGGACGCACTTAATGAACCACCTGAAGGAGTACCACATCAAGCACAACATCCTCTACTTCCTCACCTACGCGGACGAGTACGCCATTGGCTACTTCAAAAAGCAGGTGGGCTCCTTTCCCTGGGACCTGCCCCCAGCTGTGCTGCCCACCTGCCCCCTCCCACCTGCCCCCTCTCTCCTAGGGCTTTTCCAAGGACATCAAGGTCCCCAAGAGCCGCTACCTGGGATACATCAAGGACTACGAGGGGGCGACCCTGATGGAGTGTGAGCTGAACCCCCGCATCCCCTACACTGAGCTTTCACACATCATCAAGAAGCAGAAGGAGGTACAGCCCAGGGGTGGGCAGGAGGGTGGGTGAGTGCTGACAGCCACCCCCTGAAGGCAGGGGAGAGATGTGGGGCTGTGCTGGCCCTGAGAGCAGACTTGCAGGGCAGAGAGGGGGCACTGGTGACAATGACCAGGATTGTCCCTGGCCCTGCACGGTGGGTTTATGGGGTCCCACATCACAGTGTGGCAGAGCATCCTGCAGCCCCCACTCATCTGCCCCCTTCCAACCCCGCTTCCCTACAGATCATCAAGAAGCTGATCGAGAGGAAACAGGCGCAGATCCGCAAAGTCTACCCAGGCCTGACCTGCTTCAAGGAGGGTGTGCGGCAGATCCCCATCGAGAGCGTCCCTGGCATCCGTGAGTCCTGGCAGGGGGTCTGGCAGGAGGGTTCTGTCCTCCCTCCCCATGGCTGCAGGGCAGACGTGGTGACACTGACGCTTGTCTTCCAGGAGAAACAGGATGGAAACCACTGGGGAAGGAGAAGGGGTGAGTGCTGCATGAGGGCGGGGGTGGATCTGCAGCAGCAGGGCTGGGGGGCTGAGCTCTGCCTCAGTCCTGGCATTGGCCAGGCCCTGGAATGGAGAGAGGCTGATGAGCACTGGCTTTGTCCTGCAGGAAGGAGCTGAAGGACCCAGACCAGCTCTACAACATGCTGAAGAACCTGCTGGCCCAGATCAAGGTGTGTGCAGGAGAGGACCCTCGCTCTGGAGTGCCTGTCCACCTGGCAGCCCTCAGAGCTGCCTCCCTTGGGATGGGCTGTACAGGGCTTTGCCCTTCCTGACCACTGCGGTGACCCAGGTGTGGGGTGAGCAGGACCCTTGGGTGCTGGAGCAAACAAGGGTTGTGTGGTCATTGCTCCAAATGCCCCCCACTTCTCTCCAGACCCACCCCAGTGCTTGGCCCTTCATGGAGCCCGTGAAGAAGTCAGAGGCACCGGACTACTATGAAATCATCCGCTTCCCCATCGGTAGGTTGCTGTTTCCAGCCCCCCAGGACAGGATTGCAGAAGAGGGGGCTGAGGACGCCCCCCATTCACTGTGGGGTCTGTGCTGGGGACTCAAGCTTGGGGTGGTGGGAGCCTCGGGATAGTCCAGAGTGAGAGAGGGATGAGTTGGAACCTGTGGTTGGTGTCCAGCTCAGTGGCTGGGTGGTGCAGAGGCCTAGGGAGAGGGGTCCTGACCCTTCCCCACCCACCCCCAGACCTGAAGACCATGACAGAGCGCCTGAAGAACCGCTACTACGTCACCAAGAAGCTGTTCATCGCCGACCTGCAGCGCATCATCACCAACTGCCGCGAGTACAACCCGCCCGACAGCGACTACTGCAAGTGTGCCAACACCCTCGAGAAGTTCTTCTACTTCAAGCTCAAGGAGGGGGGGCTCATCGACAAGTAGGGGGGCCGGCTTGGACCTGCCGTGGCCACTGGCCCTCCCAGGGGGACCTGTGGGATCCAGCCCCACTCTCTCTGTGGATAGGAGCTGCTGGAGGGATTGGTGCTGCTGAGCAGCCTGGGGAGCTGGGCTTTCCTTCTTGGGGAACCATGGGGGCTGGGGGGCTGGTGCTTTTATCCCTGAGGTGCTCTGGCTGCCTCTCCTAGGGAATGGGGGTGAGGCTGGAGCTGCCTCATTGGGATCTGCCCAGGGCAGAGACAGCACTGAGCTCCTGCCTCTGCCTGGGGAGGGGGAGCCCCTTGACCCCTGTGCGTCCCTCCTACCTGGGATCGTGCCTTCTGCCCTGGCTCCCTGTGACAGGGCAGGGGCACACAAGTGCTTTGGTTTCTGCTCCGTCCACGTGCAGGCAGCCCCTACCCCTCACACTGAATGTATGGCGGGGTCAGCCCTGCGGCTGCCCGCAGCGGTGCTGCTCCTGGGCCAGGGTCCTGCTGGGCAGGGGGGGCTCTGCCCTGCACCCCCAGCTCCTGCTGCCTCTGTCAGCTCTTCCCTCCCCCCGGGGCAGGTCTGCCTTCCCTGCCTGTACATCCTCCCTGCCTGCCCCTGCTGCCAGCTGCGGGGGTGGGGGGGCTGCCAGCCCCAGTCCTGCCCCTATGGGTGCCAGGGAGGGTGGCTGCCCGGTGCTGTGCTGGCTTCTGTTTCCCCTGCTCCGCTCCAGCTGGTAGCCACCTCTGCTTGTCTCCCCCCTTGTTCCCCTCTCCTTGTGCCCCCCACCCTTTTCCTTGCCCCCCACTCGCTCCCATTCCATTTGACTGGTGTTTTGTTGGTTTGTTTGTTTGGTTTTTTTTAATAAATGTCTTTGTGCAGCCCCAGCTCCATCCGTGGGGCTCACCCCAGCGTGGTGGGCAAGGGGACAACCTGGGATGTTGTGGAGGGTGTTTGTTTTGGGGAGGGGAATAGGAACAGCTCGGGATGGGGACAGTGTGAAGATCCCCAGGGATGGGCCGGGGTGCACTGGGCAGAATTGGGGTTCAGGGTTGGTTCGGGTGCTCAGTGCTGCGCTGGGGTCCCGGACAGGTCGGGGTGCGGGGGCCGTCTGGGTGCGAGGCAGGGGGGCTGCTGTGGGAGCTGCACGCGGTTTCGATTTCGGTTTCGGTTCTGATCCCCGGGCCGGCCGGGCGGCTCGGCTCGGCTCAGCTCGGCTCGGTTGGCCCCAGCGCGGCCGGCGGGGCCCCCCTTGCGGGGCCCCCCCGCCGGGACCGGCAGCATGCGCCGCCTTCAGTTTCGTTTCCCGTCCGGTTCCGCCTGCGGCAGACGCGGAGCGCGGAGCGGCGGGGAATGGAGCTCCGGGGGTACCAGAGAGAGGCGGCGGCCCCGGCCCTGCACGGCCGCAACAGCATCGTTTGGCTGCCCACGGGCGCCGGCAAGACCCGCGTGGCCGTCCACGTCTGCCGGAGACACCTGGAGAGCCGGCGGGGCGGCAAGGTGGCCGTGCTTGTCAACAAGGTGCTGCCCTGCCCCAGGACCGTGGAGCCACGGGTGGTGGTCCTGGCCGGTGCTGAGCGTGGTCCTGTGGGCGCAGGTGCACCTGGTGGACCAGCACACCAAGAAGGAGTTCCACGCGCTGCAGGACACCTTCAAGGTGGCATCCATCAGTGGGGACACCAGCCACAAAGCCTTCTTCGCCAGCCTGGTGCAGGAGAGTGATGTTATCATCTGCACAGCCCAGATACTGCAGAACGCCCTGGTCAGCACGGAGGAGGACACGCACGTGGAGCTGACAGGTGGGCACCAGACCACACGTGCTGCTGCTGGCCCCACAGCCCTGGCTGAGCCCCCAGCTCAGCCCTCATCTCACCCCGCTCCCCTCCCTGTCCCGGAGCAGATTTCTCGCTGCTGGTGATTGATGAGTGCCACCACACACACAAGGACGCTGTCTACAACAAGATCATGCTGAGATACCTCCAGCAGAAGCTCAGCGGGGAGCAGGACCTGCCACAGGTCCTGGGGCTGACGGCGTCTCCTGGCACTGGGGGGGCAACGTCCTTTGAGGGGGCTGTAGAGCACATCCTGCAGGTGTGTCCTGTGCCCGCTGCTCTGCTTCAGCACAGCTTCCCCCGGGGTTCAGCAGGGTCTCCTTTGGGATGGGGGTTGATGTCCAGGTGTGTGGGTGTTGTATAGACCAGAGGAGTCATCCCCAAGCTCACCAGGTTGCCAGTGAGCACCATGCACTGCACTGTCCTGGGCAGAAGGGCTCAGGGTCTTTCCCTCTCAGATCTGTGCCAACCTAGACACTGAGAAGATCACATCGGTGCAGGACGAGGCACAGCACCTGCAGAGCCACGTCCCCCAACCCAAGAAGCAGTATGACCTGTGCCAGGAGCGAGTGCAGGTGAGGTGTGGCTGCTCAGAGCCATGAGGCTGCTCACTGGGTGGAAGATGAGACTCCCAGCTGGGTGAGGGGCTGCGTCCCTTTCTCCACTTTGCTCAGGCCAGGGAGAGCAATCAATTGACCCAGAGCTTTGGTGTCGGGGGATCCTGCAACTGTCTGGGAATCCCTCTGGATTCCCAAGTCCTGAGCCCCTCCCTGCTCCCAGGACCCCTTTGGTGAGCAGCTGAAGAAGATGATGGTGCAGATCCAGCAGTACATGGAGAAGCCGGGTCTCCCGCAGGACTTTGGCACACAGATTTACGAGCAGCGCATTGTGGAGCTGGAGAAGAGAGGTGAGGGTGTGGCAGTGCGGGTGTGGCAGTGCCGAGCCGCGGGGACGGGCTGTGACTGCCGTGTCCCCTGGCCCTGCCAGCCGCAGAGATGTTTGATCGCAAGACCCGGGTGTGCGCCCTGCACCTGCGCAAGCACAACGACGCTTTGCTGATCAACGACACCGTGCGCATGGTCGACTCCTTCCAGTGCCTCCAGCAGTTCTACAGCGCTGAGAGGGATGAGAAGGACTCCACTGAACAGTTCCTCACTGCCACGTTTGAGGGTAACAGAGGGGCCTGGATGGGGGTGATGCTGGCTGCATTTTGGGTGTGGAGAATCTCCCTGACACCCCCCTCACCTGTGCAGAGAACAGGGCAAGGCTGCAGGCACTTGCCAGGGACCAGCGCTATGAGAACCCCAGGCTGGGCAAGCTGGAGGGGATTCTGCGTGAGCACTTTCAGCCCCTGGGCACTTCTCGTGGCATTGTCTTCACCACCACAAGGCAGAGCGCTCACAGCCTGCTCAGCTGGCTGCAGGCCACGGCCACACTCCAACACATCAGGGCTGCAGTCCTCACCGGTGCCGGCTACAGCAACCAGACTAGGCACATGACACAGGTGAGTGGGCAGGAACTGGACTGACCCCACTCTGCACACTTTGGGGGTACTGCCCAGGTCTGCTGAAGCATCACCCCCCTGTCTACCCAGAACGAGCAGCAGGATGTGATCAAGCAGTTCCGTGAGGGAGCCCTCAACCTGCTCTTCTCCACCAGTGTGGCCGAGGAGGGCCTGGACATCCCTGAGTGCAACATTGTGGTCCGCTACGGGCTGATGACCAATGAAATCGCCATGGTGCAGGTGCTGCCCAGGCTCCCTCTGGCCCTGCCAGGATTCCCCAAAGCTGTGGGGGTGGGACATGGGGGCTCTTGCATTCCCTGAAGGCATCTCCTTGGGGATGAGCCCAGCCCCTGGCA
Organism: Rhipidura dahli; assembly: GCA_013399225.1. Lineage (NCBI taxonomy): Eukaryota > Metazoa > Chordata > Aves > Passeriformes > Rhipiduridae > Rhipidura > Rhipidura dahli. The sequence continues at coordinate 551,907 of VXAC01002675.1, read as the reverse complement.
GAACATCTCCTTGACAAGGTGCAGGGGAGGGTGGACATGGCTCTGTCCTCAAAAGAGCGGTTGGCTGTGTCCGTCTTCTACTCATTGCAACATTTGGACCTTGCTCTGCAGGCCCGAGGCCGTGCCCGTGCTGAGAACAGTGTCTACTCTGTCCTTGCCAAAGCCAACAGCAGAGAGGTGTCCCGAGAGCTGCTCAATGAGGACCTGGTGGAGCTCATGAAGAGGGCGATTCAGGCAGTGCAAGCCATGCCTGAGCAGGAGTATTGCCAAAAGGTGGGTGCTGGGGGCTGCCGTGGGCACTGGCAGGGCCAGGCAGCTCTTGCCCACCTCTGCACCCTGCATTTGGCTGCCTTCCCTGTCCCGGGGCAGCACCAGATCCTGGGATTGGGTTATGTGAGGGGCATGGGGCAGCGTGTGCCCATCCTGCCCTGCCCTGCCTGTCTGGCCCTGTGGCTTGTGCTCCCGGGATGATGCATCCCTCGGTGGCCATGGATCTTGCCGTATCTGCCATCTGTCTTTGCCCGCAGCCCTGTGCTGACCCCTGTCCCCGCCGTGTCCCCCACAGATCCGGGAGCTGCAGCGGGTGGCCGTAGCCAGCTGGCTGATGAAGGAGGCCAGGATCAGCGAGCGGCGGCAGCTGCACGACCCGGACGCCGTTCGCCTGTACTGCATCAACTGCAACACGGCCGTGTGCCACGGCAGCGACATCCGCACGGTGGAGGGCATGCACCACGTCAACGTCAACCCCGACTTCGGGTATGAGTCTGGCATGGGCAGGGGCGAGCAGGTAGGGGTAGCACCAGCCTGCTGCTAGCTCAGGTACAGGGAGATTGCAGGAACTTTGACTATGAGAGCACCTGTGCTTCCCTGTTTGTTTCCCCCCATCATCCTTATTTGGCAGCCCCTTCCTTCCAGGTTGCATTACAGAGTTTCCTCTGGGAAAATACAGTTCCAGCGGGCTTTCAAGGACTGGGAGCCTGGCTGCCGTATCGCCTGCAGCGCCTGCAGCCAGGTGAGCACAACCCTCACCCTCTGTCTGCAGCCCAGTCAGAGCTGGAAGGAAAGGAAGGGCTGCGCCTCGTGCCCCATCTGACAGCTGCACAGGCCTGTGTTGTGTGTGCTGCGGGACATGGACACAGGCTGCCTCCAAAGGAACTTGCCCATCCCTGTGTGCGTGGCCCTGCAGTCTGGGGATGCTGTAGGTGCGTTGTCTGACTGTTCCCTCCCTGCCCACACAGGACTGGGGGATGGAGATGCTGTACCGGCAGGTGAAGCTGCCTATCCTCTGCATCAAAAACTTTGTGGTGGAGACACCGGCAGAGAGGAGGAGGTACAAGAAGTGGAGCGCTGTGACATTCCCCATCAAGGCATTTGACTACCTGGAGTACTGCTCTGACACCCAAGGGCTGTCCTTCTAGCACAGGCTCTGTTCAGAAGAGGACTATTTACAGGGCATGTTCAGGGTCTCACATGAAAAGGGGAGGCTTCCTCCACCCTTGGACAGAAAGCCATGGCTCACTCCTCTCTTCCTCGCTGCTCTGAGCTGCAGCAGTGCGTCCTGTGCTGGAGCCCATGGCTGCTGAAGGAGCTTCGCTGAACCCAAAAAGAAAGGATGAGGTTCTGGGATGAAAAACCACCCCAACTCTTCCTTGCTCCCCATGCTGCTGCCTTCCCCTCCGCAACCCTGCCAGGAGAACCATCCGTTTCTGTGGGCCCAGGACACGGCCCAGCACTTCTCCACTCTGATTTATGAATTCCACGGGTCTCCATTAAAAACGCATGTGCTAGACTGAAGGGGCAGGCTGGCCGTGTCACTCATGACAAGAGCCAGCTGGGCACAGGAGGGTTCGAGGGGGGACACTGCACCAGAGCCAGACCCCACTGTGTGCTGTGCCGGCAGAACAGGGGTCTCCAGGGGACAGTGGAGCCTGTGAGGCTGCCCCGGCCCTACCCCACCCGCAGACAGTGGCCTGAGCGACCCGTCTCACCCACCCACCCAAAACCGAACCTTCCCGAGGGGCAGAACGACCCTAAACCCCTCTGGGGCAGCCCCGGGGGTCCCTGCGGTGCTTCGGGAGTCCCCCCGATCTTACCTGGCAGCGCCCTGAAAAGCCCTTTGCATCCGAGCCGCGGGGCTTGCGGTGGCACTCGGGACCGGGCTCGGGCACCGGACCGGGCCGGCTTCGGGGCAAGGGATTCGGTACCGGGGTGCGCAGCCCCGGACCGCGCGTCCGCCCGCGCTGTGCCGCCGCTGGCCGCTAGAAGGAGCCCCGGGCCGGGCTGGGGATGCCCGGGGAGCCGGGGAATGATCCGGGGGGACCGGGGGATGCCCGGGGAATGCCCGGGGAACCGGGGGATCATCCGACGGATCCAGGGGGATGTTCGGGGAAGCCGGGGATGATCCGGCGGGACCGGGGGATGTTTGGGGAGCCCGGGGATGATCCGGGGGGACCGGGGGATGCTGTGGTGAGTAGAGGGGGCTGCAGCGCTCGCACCGGCCGCTCCACGCGTGTCCCTTCCCCGCGGGATCCTGCCACACGTGTTGGTGCCGGCCCGGGGACGCCCCCCCCGCCTGTAAGCAGCGCGGATGCCCGGCAGGTCACGGGTGGCTCCGCGGCTGGTGGGGAGCTGCAGAAGGACAAGGACATGTGCAGGGGACCAGAGTCCTGCTCCTGCCTGACTTTGGTACCAGAGGCTCCCGCAGTGTCAGGCACACATAGCCCTCTTTCAGGTGGAGATGGCCCCGGGGAAACCAAACTCCTGTTCATCAGAAACTGGGTAATGAGGCCATTTGAGTTATTTGTAGCTCCTTGTGGGCTGGGATGGCCTCTCCTCCCGCTCCCTAGGCAGGATCCCTCCCGCAGGGACCCTAGATCGTTTTGCTCAGCTCAAATTGCCCTGATTTGTGCTTGGAGAATTCAGGTTGTGAGTTAGCCCAGTGGGTGCCCACAGCAATGGGTGGTGCAACCTCACACCAACCCTGATAGATCTTCCTGTCCACTTGGGTGCTCCAAACCAGAATTTCAGTGACAAAACTTGCCCCTTTTTGAGGGGGTGCAGCTGACTTCATGGGATGCAGGGCCAGGGCAGCACTGTGAATCTCTGTGGGTTTTGCAAGCTGGTCTGTGTGCAGCCTCTGCGTGTTCTTCCCTCTGTATCCCTGCTGTAACGTCAGCTGCCTCTGACTTCTCCTTCCCAGGGGCTCGGTCACCTTGGGCCTGGCGGCCGGGAGCAGCCGAGCTGCAGTGAGCGGTGCTGCGACCTTGGTCAGTGTCCTTCAGGGCTGGCATCCTTCTGAGCCTGCATCCTTCTGAGCCAGCATCCTTCAGGACTGGCATCCTTCAGAGCTGGCCTCCCGTGGCCAAATCCCCAGGCTGGAAGAAGTCTGTGGCTCAAAGCACCTTTGCTTATCTCAGCTCCCCAAAGCACTTACGTTCCAGCTGCCTGTAAGCAGAGCTGGGCACCATTAGCCCCGCAGCAAACAGCTGCTGCAGCAAGTTCTGCTGGCAGCAGCACGGTGAAGGGGTTTGCCCCTGGCCCACAGGCTGCCAGGATGGGGACAGCCCCAGGAATGTCTCTGTTCTCCTGCCCCAGCACCCCCCATGCCCCTGGCAGCCGGGTGTGCTCACAGAGTCAGGGCAATGCAGCAATTTCTTTCTCCCAGCTCATTCCATTTGTCATCAGTGTGTCAGAAAGCACCGATCCCCCTCGCAAGGAACCAGCTGGAAAACCTCCGGCTCCTCCACCTGGCAGTGCCTCAGGTCAGCCCTTTCCCCAGGCTGGTGTTTAGTGGGACTTAGTGCTCAGCCTGTTCGACTTACCGGGAAGGAGCCTGAGATGTGACTTGATTACAGCATGCAAGAATCTTCCTGGGGAGAAAACTGCTGGGTATTAAAGGGCTCTTTTTCTTGGCAGAGAGGGGAATAATGAGAACTGGGGCTGAAAGATAAAGTCAGGCAAATTGAAATTTGAAATCCAGGGCAGGTCTGCAGCAAGGAGGGCCCAGAGCAGCCAAAGCAGGACTTCAGGCACCTTTATCAAAGAGGTGCCTGGGGTTGGGGGTCCTGTTCTGTGGGTGGCTCCATCCTGGCTCAGGCAGCAGCAGGATGAGCAGCAGGAGTCCGGTGGCATCCTGGGTGAGGGGGATGGGGACTGAATTTTGCTTCCCAGGCACATCTGAAAATCTGGCTATTGCACAGCATCTCTTCCAGAGCCCGGGAGCACGTCAGACCCTGAGGTGACCTTTCCCGGGACAGCTGGAGCTTCCCTTTCTGTACCACGGGAGATTCCAATCTGGAGAGAAGTGCTTGTAGTGGAGGGATTCCATCTCCAAAACCAGAAGCCCTCTCCCCACTTTGTTCCTGCATCCCCTCTTCTCCACTGCCGGGAGCCTGCAAAGCGTGCAGGGACATCCCTGTCCTGCTCGGCTGCCCCAGCCCCGCCACCGCCGGCCGCACGTCGGACGGTTCCTGCCGGGAGTTAATCCTGACTGTTCGCATGTCAGGATGCTGGTGGATTAAACAAGGGGATTAGCATCAAACAATTTCCCTCGCGCCCCGAGCGGGAGGCAGGAAATATAATCACTGCAGGTTTATTCTGCTTAGGGTAGAACAGCTCCCCGGCACGCAGCGTGCGATGCCGCCCGAGCCAGCGGCACGGCGAGGCACGCACCCGGGGCACTGCGGGAGCACTGGGGAGGAGGATGTCAAGACCAGGGGCTGCTCATCCCAGGGGAATCAGGGAGGTGGCACTCGGGTACCCGCTGAAACCTGTGCCCGGTGTGGATGGCACCGCCCCAGCCGTGAGGTGCCAGTGCACAGGAGCCATCTGGGCTTGGGGAAAGGGCTGCAGCTCTTCACGGGGTGTCCCCTGGAGGGCACAAAAGTCAGGACTGGGGAGGCTCCAGCTCCCCACAGTCACTGAGCCCCCCAGCACTGTCTTCTGGCTGCTCCTGCCAGCCTGGGCTCAGCTGCAGATGGCAGAGGATGGAACAGCCTCATGGATGGAAAGGCAAATCTGTTTTCCCAGCAGCTCCTGGGTTCCAGAGCCAGGGAATGGTGATGCAGCTCTGATCTGATCCAGTGGCAGTGCTACAGGCTGCCAGCTTTCATCCTAAGCTTTGTGCCCACCTGCAATCCAGGGCCCCTTGTCAGCCACTTAGAAAAAGTAAAACAAACCCCCTAATCCTGGGGTTTTAATGAAAGAAGGTCGTGCAGCACTGGCTGGGCCACAACAGCTCTATGCCTGGCAAAGAGACTTGACTTCTCTTTGGACCAAAGCACTGTGAGAGCAGCTGGACTCACATCCCTGTGTCCTCCATGGCCCTGGTCTTTTGGTCCCTGGAGGTTTCTTGGCTGCTTTCCTCTGAGGAGCATTCCCAGGGCAGCCAAGTCCCTGGTCAGCCGAGAACAGGGCCATCACACATGCCCACCTTGTTTTTCTAGGAAAGAGCTAAAAATAGCATCCCAGGGCTGTGTGGAAAGGCCCGGGCAGATCCTCAGCTACTGGGAGTCGGGTGATTTACAGCCCATAGCCTGGGGCAGGGACAGTCCCTGGGCCAGGGCATGGTCTCTGTGGGGCAGAAGAACAGGGGGCCTGCAGGTTCCCCCTTCCTCAGCGCTGCTGGGGGTGGCTTTTCTCCTTCTTGCCATTTTTAGTCGACTGTAATTGGGCTGGGCATTGGCAGGATGTGGCAGGGAGGGGATGCAGCACGGTGGGGTAAGACCCAGGGACAGCTGGCAGGTGCTGGCACACTCTGGGGCCTGCGGGGACCCCTGGCACAAGCTGCAATATCCGAAAATTCCCAAACAAAATTTCATGCACTAAATCTTAGGCCTACAATTCTGCTGAGACCTGGCTTTATAATTGGATCTGTCAGAAACCCGTCACACTTAATGTGCAGCTGCCAGCGTGCGTGTGACTCCTCAGTGACTGCGCCGGCTCTGCTGGGCACCGGGAAAGCTGCTCCTGGGATTTTCCAGCTTGAAAAAAGGTCTAGTTTGTACCTAAACCCCTAACCCTGGGAGGAGGGCAGTGCAGGCCAGCCCTGGTTTTAACTTGAGGTGCCTCATTTTCCCTCTGGGGAAGGCAGTGGGATGGGATGATGCTGGCGAGGCATGGGAGCCCAGCGTGCGTGTGTGTTCTTCACCTGAGTAATCAAACCCGTTATGCAGTGTTTGATTAAAGGCCACCAAATATATTACCTTTGATTCTTTCACTTTATTTTTTGTTGTCTTCATTTGTCCCTTGGAGATGAGAGTTGCTCTGGTACTTATTAGTCACAAAGCCCCAACCTCGCGCTGCATTCCTGCTATCTGAGAAATGAATTATTAATGGTGCATTAAACAGAGACTGGAAAGGGGCCCTGGGACACTGATAATCAGGAGCTAATTGAGGAAGAAATGAGATACTGCTCCCGTTGCAGAACGAGGACTGTGCAGTGCTGCGATACCAAAGGTGACCCTGCTGAAATTCCTGGGCCAACTGCTCCCGGCTCTGCCTGCTCAGCCCTCGCTGGTGGGTCATGTGTGCACCTGGCCAGGATGTTCTCCCTGGCTGGGATGCTCTCCCTGGCTGGGATGCTCTGCCCTGGCCAGGATGTTCTCTCTGACAGGGATGTTCTTCCTGATAGGGATTCTCTATCTCGGGCATCAGGAAGAAATCAGACAAATGCATTCATGGCCCTGGAAAGCTTCTGCATCCCAGATTTTCATGGCATGAAGCAGATCCCAGGGCTGGCCAGGAGTTTGGGCACAGGCTCCCTGTGTCCTTAGCACCTCAGCAGTGGCTGCTCAGGATGCTGGATCCTGCCTGGACCTCGCCTGGGCTCCTGCACAAGTGGCTGGGGCTGAACAATTTAAATCAATTTCATTTATCCTCCCTTACTTGTGTGTTTTCCCACACAGCTTTCAGCTGGGCCCTGTCAGAATTCTCCTCTTCCACTGTCTGCTTTAAAGGCTCACCCCAGCCCTGGCAGCACTTGCCTCAGGGGTCCTGTGGGACGTTTGCCACAGGGTCTTGAGGGCTGGAAGAAGACGGGAGCATGGGGGATTGTCACTGTCACCAGCCTCCCTGGCCATGGGCAGTGAGTGCTGCTGCTCTGGCAGTGTCAGGCTGACCTGGGCCCAGGGTGTCCCATCACCTCCCCTCTCCAAACACCAGTGGTGGGTTGGGTTTAGGATCCAACTGTCCTGTTCCCTCCTGGCTCAGGTGGGCTCAGTGGCCCTTCCTCCAAGTGCCCAGCCAAGGCTCTGTGCTCCAGCTCTGCTCCGACGTCACGCTGAGGCAGCCGCAGTTCACCCAGACTCCTTGCATAAATATTTATGCACTGATGCAACGCTTTTCTAAATATAAAGCTTTATCTGAAATTTCATTTAAACATTAAGTGTAGATAATTTATTTATAATTAATGTAGACATCAAGCCCCATCTCTGGAATGCCTGTGAGCATTCATTTATAATTGGGAGGTAAGTCAGGAGCTAGAGGCTGGGCTCTTATCAGTTTCATTTTAATTTTCCTCCTACAGCAAATGAAGCTGGTGCAATTCATCTCGCATTAGGAGGAAGCACAAAACTCCCCTAAAAAACCAGTTTTATGGGGAACAGGTAATAAACCCATCTTTGTTCCTCTTCTCGCCTTTGATAATGTTACTGGGGCTCACAGATCCCTTCAAAGTGTTGCCTTTCCTTAAAAATAAGTCTATTAAAAATTAAAACCACTTTCCTATATAATAAAATTTACTCCCTGCAATTATGCAGAGGGAGCAGTTATCGGCCTTCCGTAGATTTTAATTAAAAGTTACAATAGGAAGGAAATAACAATGGCTGTAAAATAACAGCAGCTTCTCCCCTAACAATGAGTTATTGGTGCCTCAGTCACTCAGGTGCCTCTTGAAGTGACGTCCAATGCTGGTGACAAGTTCCAGACCCAGCAGGCTCCAGGAGCAGTGCTGGGGGTCTGTCTATTACCCCCACAGCAGTGAGGGGGGGTGTTCTCAAAAATGGGTGCCCAAATGGGCGCTCAGCTCAGCTCTGACCTATTTGTGCTCTGGTTCCTGCACCTTGGTAAAAAAATGGGGCTGTCCTGCCTGTGGTGCCCATGGGCTGGGGTTAGGGTTGGGGCTGGGGTAAGGTTTAGGGTTAGGGTTAGGTTTTACATCACCCTGCTGATGTGGCTGTGCAGATCCTGGGATGCAAACCACATCCAGCTCTGTTGGGCTGTGGGGGCACGGCTGCCCCCCACTAAACCCCCCAAGGCATGTGGGTCCCTGCTGGCCTGGAGGCTCGGTTCATCCAGCATCCTGAGTCCTTCCTTGGGAAGCGTGTTCTAGCAGAGTGGGGCTGTGGGAGCTGTGCGTGCCTGGCCCAGATATTTTGCAGAGCTCGTGGAGGGACCATCAAAGGCTCACGCTAAAAATAGCAGGAGCCCGGGACGGCGCAGGGGCTGCCAGCGGGAACGCGGCACCGCCGTCACCTGCAGACACTTGCTCCTGGGGAAAGGGCTGCAGCCATGGAAAACCTTGTTCCGTGTTTATAGAGCTCTTCCAGGGTGCAAACTTTGCTTTTGAGGACACCTTAGGCTGGTCTGAATTCAAACGTGGGTGTTTGTGGGGCCAGTGCCCGTTGTCCACACTGGCTGTCAGGCTGAACTTCCCAGCTGGCCAGAGCTGGGTCACTGCTGATTGAGCTGATGAGAAACAGGTGAGAGCCAAGATACTGCTGTTGTTGGGGCTGGTGCAGCTGCACTTACCCCATGTCAGCTTTTTGCTCTCCTGGAACCTGGAGGTGCTGCCATGCCACATCCCAGCATCCCACAAGCCATGTCAGCACTGTGTCATGGGAATCAAGGTGAATCGAACCACCTGGAGCCCAGCTGGGCCCTCACACCCAGGCTACGGACTGGTGACCAGTCCTGCCCCGTGCAGGCTGCGGCCAGGGGCAGTGCAGCCTTGCTCAGCTCCCCATGGGCTGCTGCTGCCCAGTGCTGTTGTTCCTTTAACCAGTTACGGCTGTCGAGTGTTCCACTGCTGCTCTCCTCATCACCTTCCCTGGGTCCTGGCTGTGAAGGCGCTAAACCCCCCCTGATCTGGCTCTGAAACGTTTATGAAATCTTTATGGGCTTTTGAAAAGATTTTAATTCCCTGACAGGGCTGCTTTCACTGGGAAAAAAAAAATAAATTATGACTCAATGAGCAATTACAGCTCAACAGCTGCTGAACAGCCACGGCAGCTGCCGGAGCAGCTTGGCACGACTCAGCGTAGCGGCCGAGGAGCCAACGAGCCTTCCTGGAAAGTGGTGCTGGGCCTGAACCACCCCACACTGCCCTTCCCTGGCTGTGGCACCCTGGCTTGGCCCCTGGGCACAGCCCCTCCTCTGCCCACCTGTCTTCCATGGCCCTCCGTAGCCAGAAGCCTGAGTTCTGCCTGGTGCTGGTCCCTGCCGTGCAGTGCCAAGGAAGGAGACAGAGAGCTCTCATTGCACCCAGAGAGCTGGGTACTGCAGCCAGCTGGTGTTATAGGACCCCAGTGGGTGCTGCAGGAAGGGTCCTTCTTCCCTGGGATCCTGTGGTTCTACGTTTGGGATTGGCCATGTCTCAATAGCACCATGTCTGGGACAGCTCGTCACCCCGACCCATCCCCTGTCTCACTGGCAGGGTGCCACCACAGTATCCCCAGGCAGTGCCAGCACCTCCCTGTGTGGGGGGATGTCAGAGCTGCCAGAGGATGTAGAACATTGGGGTAATTGTAAAACTCCCTGTTTACTGAAAGCAGAGCTGCTGAGCCCCAGAAACATGAAGAAAGGGGAAACGTTGCCCATGCTTTCCTGGTAGTGCCCGTTCCCTCATAGCTCCCTCCCTCCTGGCAGTGCCTGATCCTGTTTCCTTGTAGGCTGATTTCTGCTCCCTTGAGTGCACAAAGTTGCTGTACAGAACTGAGCAAGGGGCTAGGAGAAATTTTGTGAGCAGCTACAGTGTGATGGAGGGGCTGGATGTGCTGTGCCTCCTGCTGCTCTGTCCCATGGGATTTCAGGGAGCTGCAGCTGGAGATGACCTTCTCTTTGTTCAGAGTTTTGTCTTCAGCTTCAGAGATATCTGCAGCAAACCAAAATGTTCGAGGGTGACCGTGGTCTTGGCACAAACAGTGTCTCAGGGAGAAGGAATGTGAAGGGCTGCCCTTGGGAGAGGGAAGCCAGAGTTCCCATGGAGGGGAAGAAATGCATCCATGTTCCCCAGTGCTGGAATGCTGGGAGCTGTGGGTCAGGTAAGAGGCCTCATCTCTGCACTTCCTGATCCCCGTGCCTGGAAGGGGAGTACAGTCCCTTCCCTGCACTGTGGTGGAGGCAGGATGAGGCTGAAAGGGTTAAAGTAGATGAAAAAAGGGTGGAGGAGCCCAGCCCTGTCTCTGCTCCTTGGAGAGGAAGGCTATACCATCATCATAAGGCTCCTGACAGCCAAGGTACTGTAAAGTTTGAGATCCATTAGAGTGCCTGTAATTATTTATAGGGAGGGGAAAAAAAACCATCCTACATTGTGAAAATCAGATGGCACAGCCAACAAATGCACCGAGCTTTGGCAAAAGGGTTCTGAAACCCCAAAGTGATTTATGGTGAGCCAGGCTGAGGCTCAGTGGTGCCGCACTGCTGCTCGTGGGGGTCTGACACTGACAGCAGTGGGGAAAGGGACTCCTGGTGAGGACAGGTGGGATCTGGGCCACCTGCTCGTGTTCCAGGATCTACAGACCCAGGGTTAGCTCAAATTGGGACTCCCTGCTCCTGGCAGCTGGTGGCCCTGGAGCCTCCTGCAGGTGTGGGCACCTGTGGGCTCGGAGGGGTTTGGAGCAGCACGTGATCTGCCCCCACTCCTGCAGCCTCCAGCCTCTGCCAGCGGCCACACGGGGCCGATCACACCTCTGCCTCTTGGCATCAATTCCGTGTTTTAGTGGAGGCAGAGTAGTGAGCAGGCAAGTGCTCTGGGAGACAGGAGCCCCTGAGTACCTGCTCCAGAGAAGGGGGCTCTTGGCCAGAGCAGTTCCCTCCCAGCTGGGCCCCAAAGCTCAATTAGCAGTTTTGGGAAATGTTTTGAGATCCTCTGTGAAGTGTCCTGGCGGAGGGCAAAATGTGCTTATATAACGTGTCTAGACAGCGTATTCCTTGGGGCGGGCAGCAGGACGCTTTTATATCTCCTCTCCTGTGTCAGCACTGTGTGGCCCCGCTGAAAGGTTCTGGGAGCTGCTAAAATATTAACAACAATGACAGCGACAGGCCAGTGCAGACTTTTGCACTTAAAATTGTTGATCTTAGCACAAGGCAGGAGCATGGCAGCAGAGGAGCCTTTGCCTTGTGCTCCAGCTGCGACGACTGAGGAGCATCTCCTGCATCTCCCTGCAGGCTCCCTCCCTCCATCTCGTCCCTGGGATGCATCCTGAGTTCACCCTCCTGGAGCAGCCGCGCTGCCCGGCTGTGGCCAAGGTCTTGTCCCTCCCTACTGCCTGCTGGGCCTGGGTCGGACCAGAGCTCTGCCATCGGCAAAGAACTGCAGCCCCAGGCGGTGCCACCTCCCTGGAGAGCCGGGCTGTCCGCTACCTCTCAGGGTGCGGGACTGGACACCCGGGACTGGACACCCTCGTCCTGGCGGGTCTGAGACCTGATCCGCCATTCCCCGGGGCGCTGGTTGCACAGGGCATCTCAGTACCGTGAAATTCAGGTGCCCTCCCCACAGCCCCGCTGTGTCACCATCCTCTGCGAGCCCAGACACACACCTTACTGACCCCCCAAATCCCCGGGAAAGAGCCTGGGGAGCCCCTGTGTCCCCGCCGCCCCCGCCCGCGGCAGTCGTGACCCAGGGGTGTGCGACGGGAGGATGCCCCCGAGCCCCTGGCGCCGCTGCGGGATGCAGCTGCGGGATGCAGCACCGGGATGCGCCGCCGGGCTTCCCCCTCCCACTCCGTGCGGGCGCTCGGCGCCGAGGGGGGGCTGGACCGCGGCGGCGCGCGCGCTGCCTTCATCCCCCCCCCCCTTCCTCCTCCTCTTCCTCCTTCTCGTCCTTCTCCTCCTCCTCCGAGAGCGCGCTCGCACGGCTGGGAGCGAGAAGCCGGCGGGAGGATGCTGCAGACGGCGGCGGAGCCGGGCGGCTGGGCAGGTAGGGCGGGCGGGGGCGGCCGGGCTCCCGGTACCGGCGGCCCCGGGGCTGGGCTGTGGGCACGGGGAGTTTCAGGCGTAGGAAAGTTGTGGGAGGGGGGGATGCGCTGGAGGGGCCCCGGTTCCCGGGATCGGGGCCGGATGTTCGGCCGGGGCGCGCGGCGCTCCCCGTGCTCCATCCCGGCGGCACCGGGCAGCGGGGCAGGGGCGGCGCGGGTAGCGGAACTCCGGCCCCACTGACCACCCGGAGGGGTCAGGGCAGGAGGGAAACTTCTTGAGCGGAACTTTACCGAGGCCCGGCGCAGCCCCTCTCCGGCGCGGGGCTGAGGTTCCCACGCCGAGCGGGACCCGCTGGGTGCCGGTAACCCGGGCTCGTCCCCGCCGGGGTGCCCGGGCTGTGGGGTGCACGGCGTGGGACCCTCACGGGTGTGTGTGCTGGACTGGGGACTGCGGCAGCACCTGGGCGCGGGCGGCGTTGGCCCAGATGCCGGGTTGTGCGGCCCGGCCGGGGCAGGGGGTGGTGGAGTGGTCCCTGGGCCCCTCTGGGCCCGGCTGTGCTGCTCGGCGTGCACAGCACACCCTGCGTGTTCCCTGGCTTGTTCGCAGGGTGCCTGGAACTGCATGCGTCCATGCTGGGATCGGGACAGGGAGAGCTGTGCTGGGAATGGAGCCGAGGCTCTGGCTGCCTCCACGGGGACACTTGGCTCTTACGGAAAAGGACCTTCAGTGAGCTGTACAAAAGCGCTTTCTCGTGGCCGTGTCTCTGGGTGGGAGCAGAGGGGTCCCCTGGTCCAGGAACGTGGAGGCAGAAGCAGGATCCCCGCTCAGCAGATTGACCGCTCTCCCCTGGCCTTTACCAATAGACTTTGCTGTTAACTTGGAGCAGCAGTGAGTTATGGTGGAAGCTTTTAAGGACTTTGCATGGGGGTGGGCAGGGCTGGGGCTTGCTCTGCCCCAGAGCGAACCCCACGGATCCCGGCACAGGGACGTGCCCGTGCCTGCCCTCGGCAGCGCCGTGGCGGGGCGGTGAGCGCCGATCCTGCTGGATGGGCGTGTGGGAAAACAACGTCTTGGCACAAGTCGCTGCGATTTGTTTTCAGAGCAAAATTTGAAAGTGCTGCTTAAATAAAGGAGATGGTTCTGCGTGGAGGTGAGGGGTCTAGAGCCTGGCATCGCATTCCTGAAGGGTCTAAGGGGCTTCCAGGTTGATTCACCAGTGCTGAGGAATCAGCTCCATCTCACAGGCACCTTGCTGCTGGAGCCGCCCCTGCGAGGGCTGGATGTGCCTTTGGGTCCCATGAAGTACGGCAGCACCTCTGCCCCACAGGGAGCAATTTTAGGTGAAATTGTGAGGCAGGAGCTGGCCCTGCCCTGCTCAGCGCTGTGCACACATCGGCTTCACCCCCTTGTTACCCAGGGTGTCTGAGTGGGGAGTGGAGATGTTTGTGTGAGCTGCTGTGTCTGCATGTGGGGCACGGTGCCTGAAAATAGCATCCATGGGCAGTGCCGCCGTGTGTGACAGCCCGCGGATAAATGAGGCTCTGTCCCGTCTGCCAGCCTGGCTGGGAGTTTCTTCAGCCAACGCCGTCCAAATCCACCACCACTGATGTTTTTTCTTTTAAGTCACTGCAGGTGTTTTCCGACGGAGCATCCAGCCCAGCGGCTTTGCTGAATGATGTTTGTCACTTGGCTGGAATGGCTCCGTGGGGGTGGAGGAGCTGTGTCGGTCCCTCGGTAGCTGCCAGTTTGATTCCGCCGACCAGAAACTCTCTTGCCATATGCAGAGTTCAGGGCGGGGTGACGATACCGTGTGCTGTGGATTTCGTGCTTGTTCTATAATCTGCCACGTGCGTCGGGGGAAAAAAAAAAAAAAAGAAAAAAGGCTGGTGTGACCCTGGATGTGGCTCCGTCTGTGAATGCACAGAGCCGGGCTCTGCGTTAGCAGGGCTCTGACGTCACGCCAGGCTGTGACTTCCCGCTGTGACTCTGGTACAAGAGCATCCCCGAGCTCGCATCGCATCGCGCTTGGCTGGGGCTCCAGAGCGGCTGCTCTCGCTGCTCGAGTGCTGCTCGGCTCCGACAGAGCAGCAGCCTCTGCACGGAGAAACTGGGAGGTTGTTTTCATAGTCCCAAGAGTGAGAAATATTCTTGAGGGATGGTGGCTCACTGCCCTCAGGGCTTGGACCCCAGTGCTGGACTGTGGAGGGCTGCATGTCCTGGCCATAGGAGGTGAGGGCTGGGGGCCCGGCTGCTCAGGTGAGGAGGTGCCATCCTGCTGGAGCGTGCACTGCCAGTGGGCTTGGAGCAGCCATCCCATCCCATCCCATCCCATCCCATCCCATCCCATTATCCCATCCCATCCCTCCCCACCTGTCTGGCTGATGTTCTCTGCATGGTTTAGGGGGGCTGGTGTTTTGCCTGGCATTCCCAGCTGTCCTGTTGGGACATGGACAGGGACAGGGCAGAGCTGCCCCAGCTCATTCTACTTGCACCCTCCTGCTGTTCATCCCCGGGGGCTGGCAGGAATGTGCGTAGCCTGGAGAAATGCTGTGGCCATCCACAGCTGTTCCAACCCAAAAATACTCCTCGAGCATTGCCCCAGCATCCTCAGACACAGGTTGGTCTTTGGACTCTTATTTGTTGCATTTCTGGAGACCTTCCTCCTGTTTGGCTTCTGTCTGATGTTTCTGGGGAGATCAATGTATTTCCACAAGTGCACATCACAAGTCTGCTTTTGACTGAACAAGGACCTGCGCACGGATGTTCCCAATCCGGTACCGGATATGTCAGTCATGTTGCTTTACACTGGTGAATTTCGAGGGCTAAAAGCAAACCTGTCGTGGAAGCACAGGACAGTCCCCAAAACGTGCCAGACTCACACATCACAGGGGCAAAGATTCGCCTTCTGAGCCCTGCAGCCCTTCCAGCTGCTTCTCCTGCTTCTCAGCTCAATCGGGACTGGAGTTTGAGTTTTCCAAAGCCAGAGCCCTCAGTTGTTCAGCCCTTTAATCATTTCTAGGGATGATAAAAATGCAAAAATGTACATCCGGAGCAGAATAGTGAAGCCCATGAGGGTCTATTTGTCAATTTAGCAGCGACATTGTGATGTACAAAGGGTGTTTCTTAGCATGATGCTCTGTCATTGCCTCCAAAATAGCGCCATAATTTCTGTGTCAGAAAGCCCCTGTCAGGAATTATGTCTGTGCTCTCAAGGAAACCCAGGCTGCAGCTGCACTGTAACAACTGCTCCATTTCTGTTAGAAATACAACAATTTACTTGCCAGTCATCAAAGGGAACCTGCAGATTTAAGGAGCCGTGAGCCACCCTGCAGGCACAGGATGCCCCAGCTCCCGTGGGAGCTTCCCTGGCACTCCCCCAGATGCAGGTGTTGGTATTTCAGAGGCATCAGGATGCCGGTGTGCCCAGCCTGGCCATGGCAGCAGGGCTGGCACAGGCACCCCGGGCTGTGAACACAGGGAGGAGCTTTGCTCTGCATGACTGTGGGGCAGAGTGGGTGCTTCCCCAAGCACCCCTGACTTCACAGGGGCTGAAGGCACGGAGAATCCTTTGCTGTCAGAGGACCCTTTATGGTTGTTTCTCTATAAAACCCGCCACTTTTCCCCCTACAATGTAAACAGCCTTTTCCCCAGGATGAATTCCTGGCAGGGTGCCACGGAGAGGGGCTGGTGGTGGGCTTGGGGCTGCAGGGGCCCTGCAGGGGTGGGCCCAGGCTGAGTCCCAGTCATGGGGGAGGGTTCTGGGGAAACCTGGAGAGGGCTCCGAGCCCTCGATACCAAACAGATCTGTGCTGCTTTGAAATGGGAACGTTCCTGAGTCGTGATTTTCTCTGGCCTAATTATGGAAATTTTTTAATTAGTTGATAAGAAAGATCACTAGGAAATTGCAAAGGAAACATTTTGAGGTGAAGCCCTGATCCGTGCCTGTGTCTGCCTGGAGCCAGGAGCTGCCCCAGCTGCTGGACTTTGGTCAGGCGGCAGTGGCCAGGCTCAGGGTGCTGAGGGGACTGGGAATCCCTGCTGCTTCCTGTGGTGAAGTGCTGGGCTCCTTTGGCCAACACATTGGATCCTGGCAGCTCTGTGCCAGCTCTGCCCAGTCCTCTGCCTTGTGCCCAGCAGTCAGGGGACAAGCTGGGGCCTCTCAGGCTGATACCCCTGGCTGTGGTCAGCACTCTGTCTCCAGTTTGAGTATTTCTGCTTCTGATATTGGGCCACTGGCCCTTGCTCTGCATCAGGGGGGTGAAGGAACTGTTGAACATGGGGTGGGTTTTGCCTGTGTAAGATCAGAGGGGGTTCACCTTTCTATCACCCCTCAGCTCTCTGAGAGCTCTGCTGCCTTGGAACTGGGAGAACTCTGCAGCCACTGTCCCGGGGACAGCAGGTCACATCTTTGTAAAACCACGTGGCAAAGGGCTAAGAGCTTTTTGGGGGATATTTTTCCCTTTATCTGTTGGAGCAGAAGAGATGTGGGACCAATGACTTGGCCCTTGCAGGTGCCACTGTGATGCTGCCCTGGATGTCCAGAGGCTCTCTGGACCCTGCCAGGGCCAGGACCCGTGTGGCAGAGATGGTGACTGGAAACCAGCAGAGCAGGACCCTGGCCTCATGGGTTTTGTGGATGTGGGTAATTTCTGGCACAATTTTTTGGGGGGGGTTGATTTTTTTCTGAACTTTCTCTGTTACTGTGTGTGATTCGCTGCCCTCGCCCTCCTCGGCCACATGCCCAGGGGGCGCGGCGTCACTGCTGTTTGTCTTGGTCGGAAGCGCTGCTGCTCTGCATTCGTTTGAAGGGCTGAAGGCACAGAGCTGGTCTGTGCGCTGGGCTGGAGGCTCTTCTGAGGAGCCTGAAATGCTTGTAGGAAAAAAAAAACCAAAAGCATAAAAATCCCAAACAAGGGAAGCTTGTTAGGGACCCAGCAGCAGACTGGGAGCGGCACAGAGTGGCTCCTGGACGGGCTGAGGGGCTGAGGTCAGGCAGAGGGTCCCCCCCAGAGCAGGTTCCTCCACCTCAGAGCCCTCCCGCCCAGTGCTGGGTGCGCTTTGTCTCATGCAAGGCCAGAGCCTATAAATATCCCAACTCCAAAATTTCAAGAAGTATTAGGAACTCTCCAGGCTTATTTTTGAGGGCTGTTACGAAAGGGCTTTAGCGGATTAAAGCTCTCCCAGATTAATCTGTGCTCAGGAAGGCAGAGGGTGCAGGAAGGGCAGTGCTGGCACCCCAGGCATGTGATGCAGGGGGTTCACCACGACTCCTGGGGTCCCCACTCCCCATCTTGTTGGGACATGGGGCAGCAGCAGTGGGCTGGTGGGGCAGGGAGGGGCACTTCCACAGAGCCATGTTCCCAGTCCCCCACTTCTCCCAAGCCCCACTGAGTCCCCCAGACCCAGTCAATATCTGTAGGGCTGCAGGTTTGCACAGGTCAATGTCAAATGTATGTCCCTCTGGTTTCCAGAGGAGGTAATTAGCCAACAGGTGTAATAATAATTTAATAAGTGTGTCAAATAAGTGAGCCAGTTGTGGTGTAGAGCACACTGTGCCTTTGGAGGAGCTTTCCAAGGGCTGGGGATATGCCAGATGGGAACACAGCAATTCCCTTGTCCAGGCTGGGGTCTGTCTGTCCATCCTGGGCCTGTGCAGGAGCTCACTCCTGGCCAGGAGCTGCTGCAGAGCTCGGGGAGGGATCTGGAAGCAGCACCGCAGCATTCACATCCGTGCCAGAATCTCACCTTCCTGGCCTGATGTGGAGGGAGATGATGACTTGTGTGCTCCATCACCACAGGAAGGCACAGAGCAGTGCCGGAATCTCGGAGCAGGATGAGTGCTGACTGATGCTGACTTAGGCAGAGGGTGAGTGGACCAATGACTTGGCCCTTGCAGGTGCCACAGTGATGCTGCCCTGGATGTTCCCAAAGGGATTTAGAGACACCTGTCAGCCCCTAGATGTCCCCAGAGGGATTTACAGACACCTGTCAGCCACCTGCCCCTCCAGTGCTGGCCTGCTGCTGGCACTGCTGCGGTGCCAGTGCTGCTCCCATGGGCATGGGGTTCTGGGCCAGGGAAGCACCAAGGTGGGTTCTGGCAGCAGAAAATCAGCTCCAGCACCTGCTGGATCTTGGCATCTGCTCGGTGCTGGGAAAGCTTTTCAGTTTGTCCTTAGGAATGTTTCTCCTCCTAAGGACTTGGGCAAACCCTCTGGCAAGAATATGGTGGTGTGTGACAGTGAGATGCTGGCAGGTGGCAGGATCCCCCTGAGCGCCCTGGGAGCAGCTCCTCACCCCTGCCTGGCCAAGGAACTTTTCCTTCTCCTGCCAGTGGCAGGACCTCCAACCCCTCTGCAGCCCCAGCTGAGGGTCCGCTGGCTGTAGAGTGACAGATAATGCAGGCAGGGCAGGATGCAGGACCCATGAAGGGTCAGGCTGGTGTGATGCTGTGGCCCCAGGCAGGGTCCCTACAAGGTGTGTCACCCCATGGGGAGGGTGATGGGGACAGGCACTGGTTGGTGGTGAAGTGCCTGCTGGATCACAGATAAACAGCTGCCCCTTTGAATCCTAATTAGCACATGAAGCCTGTTCTGGCTGGGGATGGAACAAAGCAGGGCTGGTCCCGGGGAGCTCATGCAGATGGGGTGATGCAGATGGGTCTGCAGCAAGGTGGTCACAGGTCTTGAGGGGCTGCAGAGGGTCGTGCATAGCCCTGCTGAAATGGGGACTCTGCCCCCAGCCCAGGGATCCTCATGTGGGCAGGGCAGGCAGGGTCACAAAGATGCCTCTGTGGAGGAATTGGCCTCTCCCTGCCTGCCCGCCCTGGCTCCAGCAGAGCTTTGATGGGTGTAAATCAGTAACAGAGGGCAGGAAACCCTGAAGAACCCAGACCCAGCAGTGCAGGGGTCTCACCCTCTCACCACCGGGCCCCATCCTGCAGTGGCACCAGGCAGTGGCTGCCCAGCACCGCTGGCTATGCCCACTGCCAAGCTGAGTGCCAAAAATCCTGCCTTTCTTCACCTGCTGACAAGGCGTTGGAAAAGGGAGGATTCTTTAAAACATAAAACAAATAAAATTAGGTCTTCTGGTAAGGGATTAAATGGGGGCCCTCAGCTGTATTTATAGAAGGTTCAAAAGTAAATCTGTTCCCAGACTGAATAAATATTTTGCTCAGGCAGGCACGATCTTCAGTTCATCTGTCTTGCAAAGACTTGAGTGAGAGGGGAATTGATTTTCTCCAGCCTGAACAAGACAAGCGCCTCTCAGACCCAGATAGAGAGTGAAGTCCCATTATCGGCTGAAATGGGGAAGCAGCTGGGAAATCATTAAAGAGAAAGCAAAGACAAAGCTGCTTTAGGGAGGTGACAATTCGCTGTCCCCCCGCGGTGGCTGGGGCTGCCATCCGTGAAACTGCTTTGGGGTTGTGTCACTCTGACCCCATGAGAGAGTTTGGGGGCACTGGGTGACCATTTGCCAGCAGCAGCAGCAGCTCCCCATGGGAGATGGGAGTGGTTGGCGGCTGGCACTGGTGGCGTTGGTCACACTGGCTGTGATTTCACAGATCTCTGCACAAGAGTGGTGGCGTGGGGGAACCTGTGAGCGGCTCAGCTCATCCCCCTGCATGGAAGGGGATCCGTGCGGGTGCAGTGGCGGTGCCGAGGACATTGACCTCATTCCCTCTCCTACACGGATCACCTGGAGGTGCGGACACGCCGACAGCCAGGTCAGCGCTGCCGGACACGGAGTCACCCAGGGCTGGACCTGCTCTCACATGTCGGGTTTCTGCACTTGTACGGCTGCCGTGCTGTGGCTGCCCTGTCTGTAAGGATGAGAGGAAATTGCTGACACGTCCCTGTCACTGTCCCCAGCCTGCGGGATGCAGCCATTGGGTCCCTGGGCTGATGCGGGTGGTTCGGACAGAGGTTTCTCCGGCAGCGTTCACCCCAGCGCTGGGTGTTCAGCACAATTCCAGCTCGAAGAGCTTCTTAATTCAAGCCGGCACCTGGTGTTTGCAGACATCAGTTACCGCCAAGACAAGAGCTCAGTGCTTTGCCCCCGATAAAGGCAGCTGCCGGGTCAGCGCCAGCGCGGTGCGAGCTGCGCGGCCGGGGCTGCCGGGGCTCCCCATGGCTGCAGCGCTCCCCTCGCCTTTTCCCAGCACGTCAGAGAGGAAACAATGAAAGGGAGAATGAAGAACAAGCCAAAGCCCAAGCTTGGCAGTGTTTTCCAGCTTCTTCTCCCTGTTTTTCGTGGCAGAGCCACATCAAACAGATCTTTGCCTGCAGAAGGTTCCCAGCTCCAGGTGGGTGCCCGGGGCTGGGGCGCTGCGAGGGAGCGGTGGCGGTGCCTGGCGAGAGTTTGCTGTGTGAGCTCTGTCCGCCCCGCGCTAAAAAAAGGCACAAAATGAGCAAAATTATGCGCTGAGTCACTAATCGTTCACCCGCTGCTTTAGTCACCAGTGCTCCCACACCGGGGGACGTTTGCTGAGGGGGCACAAACTGAACTGTCATCGCGTTAAATGGATGTGGCCGAAAGCAGTAAAGAGCTGCTGCTGCTGCTGCTGCATGCGCGTCTTCTGACACTGGACAGACCACTTGGCTCCATGGCCACAGGAGCTGCTCAATTAATGACAACTCCCTGCTTAATCCATTGATTAATCGTGGCCGTGTGCTGCGGCGCCGGGGCGTGCTGCCCGCGGAGGTGGTGGCGGCCGAGCAGCTGCGGCTCATGTCCCGTGACAGCACGGGTCACCGTCCTGGTCTCTGTCCTCCCACGGGCATCGCAGCTCGTGCCGGGGGCGGTGGGAGCAGCCCCTGCTCAGGGGCGGTGGGGCTGAGCCGGGGGCTCTGTGCCGCAGCGCCCGTGTCCCGTCTGCCGCTGCTCCCCAGTCTCCCGCACCCGACACGGGGCTGTTTTAGCCGCGTAACCCGCCGTGCCGGAGCCAAGTGTGTGTGAAAGAGCCTGTCTCAGTACAGGGAAGAGCCATAAAGGGCCTATTTATGGAGCTGGCTCCTCACAATGTTTTCAGACACAGCCCTCGCATGTTTTCATAACAGCAACGCCTCCACCTCTCGCCAGCTGCCAGTGGAGCTGAGCCTCTCGCCGCTGTCCCCCGCACGCCCCGGGGAGCCGGGAGCCATGGCAATGGGCTGGCGACTGCGGGGCTTCCCGTTGGGATCCCGGCCCCAGTGCAGCCCCGAGGCAGTCCGTAGGGCCGTGCCTTGGCTGGCTCTCCCATCCTGGCTGCGACCTGGCACTCTGCCCACGCAGGGACATGCTTGGACCCTTGGCACGGATGGGCTGCTTTGTGTGGCAGGAGACGGACTTGTCAGCAGCCCCTCTGCCCGGACCACCTCGCCACCTCGTTTCCCACTGCCTGGAATTCGCTGGCGGGCAGCACTGAGCGCAGGGCTGTATCCGGCTCTCAGCTGGAGGAACAGCAGCTCCCCGGCTTCATCCCGGGAATACCCTATGGAAGGACCAGCCTCTGCCCCAGCCGTGGCTCCGTGCTGCTCACTGGCCACACACGCGGACGATGTGAGCCGTGCCCAGCCCAGCCCTGTCTCCCTCCTGTGCCAGGTACCCTCCGGTGACAGCGCGGCAGCCGCTGCGGTGACAGCGCGGCAGCAGTGGCGGTGTCATGCACGTGTGGGAGGCAGCTGAGCACAGAGAGGGAGCGGGGAGATCTCTGCTGCTCAGCGCCGATGTGCAGGAGGGAGCAGGAGTGGGGCTGTCTCCATGGCAGGGAGACAAGTAACTTTTCATTAGTCCATTTCGGAATTCCTTACAAACAGGAACGCTGACCCGCCCGAGCTCATTAAATAACGCTAATGGCGCTGCCCAAATAAATACTCCATCTGCCACCTGCACCGCCAGCCAACACTCGCTGCCCTCTGCCCTTCTGGGAGCAGAGGTTTCCCAGTCTAATTGAATACACGTGCTTCCCTCCTGACACCGATGACCTCCAGCACAGCACAGGATTCGCACGCTGCAGTGGCTGGGTTCCTGCAGCTCCATCCCAGTGCTGCAGGAGAAAGGCAGTGAGTCCCGGGGCTGACAGGAGCCGGGAGCTGGGAGAGGAGTGGAAACACCAAACCGTGGCGAGAGGAGGGAACGAATCCAGGCCACGCTTGTCACTGAACTGATTAAACCCGAGCTCTGAAACTCTTCTGTCCTCCAGCCAGTGAGCAGTGTATAACTTCATTACTCCACATGCAGGAGACACTGAGGGATGTGGGCAATTCATTATCATCTGTCCCATTTAATTTCCCTGCCTGTCAGCGCTGGCATCCTGGTGTTCACAGACAAGTCAGGGTTTCAAGGTGTTAACTGAGGCTGAATGCCAGTGCTCCTGCAGCACGGTTCTGACAGGACCCTTGCACCCCCATCACTTTCAGGGACCCCTCAGCAGCACCTCGGGGAGCTCAGGGATTTTGTGCCACCCTCGGGTGTGGCACCACCATCACTAAACTCGAGGCTTTAAGGGCTGGACTTCAGAGCTGCCACTGTCAGCAGGGACCTGGGGTGCTGGGAGTGCAGGGTCATTCTGGGGAGCCCTGGCCCCAAACTGAGGGGAATGCAAGAGTGACGGATGGTTTTGGACCCTCGTTTTTGACTCCTCTCTTCCCCATGGCTCTGGTGCCACCGTGCTGTCCCCTATCAGACAGGTCCTTCCTGCTGGCACTGCCAGCTCCATCATGTCCCCCCCCAGGCTGCTCTGAGCAGAAACATCAGGGTGCTTCTCCCCAGCCCCAGGGCAGCAGCAGTGGGTCCTGCTGGGTGCCCGCCTCAGATCCTGGTGACTAATTGCTCTGCAAAGAGCATTTCTCACAAGTTTCTTTCATGAGAAATGGTAACAAGGCTTTGATTTAGCTCTTCTTTTCCTTTCTTCCTGTCTTTTTTTCTCCCTTCCTACCCCAAAAGCAGAAGCCCCTTTGATCGTGTGGGTTCAGGCTCCGTAACAAGCTTCTCTGTTTGTGTCGGGAGTTGTCAGTGTGGTAACATGACAGCACGTCTCCTTGTTGCCTCACACACGATAAATTATTCCTTCCACTCTTTCTTTGCACCATGTCTGGGATAAATTACTGCTCCCAGATGGGTTTGTCACCCAGTGAAGGATCCTTAACCTCTGAGATGATCCCTGCCCAGCATGGAGTGCTGGCCACTGCAGCTCACCCAACGCTGCAGCAAAACATTGGAGTGGGGAGTTGTCAGCCTAGCTTGAAAGCAAATTGCTTCTCCAATTTATTTTCTTCCTTGTGTATGAACATATTTTTCTTAAAGGGATGCTGTCACATTAAATATGGAGCTGCCAACTGCAGGCATTAAAAAATCATGGGTCGTCCCATTTTCCTTCCTCCCACTCTAAATTCTGAGAAAACAATAAATTCGGGGTTCTTTTTACTTGTCATCTGCCTTTCAGCTCAAGACGCTTTCTCAAACTTTTCCCAGCAGCTGGGAGGTTTGGGAGCTTCAGCACCGTGACGAGTGAGGTGGAACTGGGGCAGACTGGGCTGGCGCTGGGGTGGCCCCTCAGCCACGTCATCGGGGTGTCCGGCTGTCCCTGCACCCATCTTCCCAGAGCTCTGGGGCAAGGGCAGACCCAGAGCAGTCCTGGGACAGTGCTCAGGAGCCTCCCCTCCCACCACAGCTGATGGGACTGAGCCATGTGCTGGTAAGGAAACCTTCCCCCCAAATCCATCCGTGAAGGGCATTCACTGTCAATGAGTTGCCTGAACTCTGTGTCACTTTGTCACATCTCCTGTGACAGATGCAGAAGACCTTTCCAGCCCTTATGTTTCCAAGCTCTTTTTATTAGGAAAGGTGATGAAAGTAGTTCTGTTATACTTAGAGTGTGTTTCCAAGCAGCTTTGCTGAGCTGGGGAAGGGAATCAGGCATTTTTCAGACTGAACAACCTCGTGGCAGTTTGTGGAATATGTGTCTGAGGGATTTGGGATGGGATCATGTCTGATCTGGTGTCAGGTGTCAGAAATCTCTCAAATATAAGAGATCTGACTGAAAACAGGTTGAATCTGGGGCTGGGTCAATGCTTCCCTTTTTTCTGCTGCAGGGAATCTCCCTCCCACAGCTGCAGGTAGGGATGAGTCTCTTGCTACTCTTAAATTTTAAAGAAAAATCTCTTCCAAAGCTGCACCGCACTGCAGCCTCGCAACTCAGCAGGGTTCAGCTGCCCCCCAGCCCCACCCCATGGGCTCCAGAGCCTCCCCCAGCAGGGTGTTTGATAACATTGATTTTAATAAAGCTCTGGGCTTGTTTTGATGGACGGATCCAAAGCACTACATGGATTTAAACAGATCCCGTTGCAAATATCTCTATCTGATACCCCTGCTGTGACCGGACTGCAAATGTCACTTGCTTAGCACTATCAAATATTTAATTTACGTTGTAATAGAGGAGCCTTTGAGAGCTCCAGCTTAAACTGGAGGTCTCCTGTTAGCCAGCAGCTCTCCACAAATTCACTTAAAAGCCAATTTCTGCCCTGAAAAGCTCCTGACCCAGATGTGGGAGTGAGGGGAGGTGGGAGGGGAGACCGTGCCCAGCTCTGCTGTGGGACCTGCTGGAACCCTGCTCCTCACTGTAAGTGCTCGTGGTGGGTGTCCTCACCTTTGCCACAGGAACACGTGGGTGGGGGAATGGGACCAGCACTGCCACCACCAGGGTGCTGGTGCCGATGCTTGTGGCGTTGTGCCTCCAGTGGCACCGCTGCTGACCCAGCTGTTGGTGCCTTTAGCAGGGGTGGCAGCTCCCAGAAGCTGGCCTGGATCTCATTCCGGATCCTGCTCTCGTGGAAAATCATCTTCTCTGGGAGCTTCCCTGTGGCAGCTTCAGCGAGCAGCGAGGGGAGCACGAGGTGCAGCCAGGGCTCAGACCCTCCCTGTGCATCACCTGCTTCTCTGAATTTCATTTCCCAAGAGAACACAGTGGCTCTGCCCTAATTTTGTGGTGCTGACCACAAGAACCCTGAAGGATTCTGTGATCTTGTTGGGCTCTCCTCAGCCAGCAGAATGGCTGGGGGTGCACGGCCAGTCGGGGCGATGAATCGTGGAACCTCAGTCCTTCCTCTCCCACTGCTCCCTGTGCTGTGCTCACACCCACAGCCGAGCCCTGGGACGGAATGTCACACTCCCCGCCTCTGTTTGCTTTGCTGTTTCCCCTGCTGGTTTGAGAGCAGGTGGCACTGCCCAGGTTTTGCTCCTAGAGCGGACGGGCGCGTTCCCTGCCCCTCTGCGGAGAAGCAGCGTTGTTCCCTCCATGGCGTCTCCTTCAGCTGGGTTTCAGCTGTCCTCGCTGCCCGGGAGCAGGGCTGGGATCTGCTGATTCAGGGGACGCGCAGCCCTGCGGTGTTAATGATCTTGATGTGCAAAGGAGAGGACA
Source organism: Rhipidura dahli (assembly GCA_013399225.1). Taxonomy (NCBI): domain Eukaryota; kingdom Metazoa; phylum Chordata; class Aves; order Passeriformes; family Rhipiduridae; genus Rhipidura; species Rhipidura dahli. Next base: position 526,376 of record VXAC01002675.1, on the reverse strand, counting down.
GGCGCAGTGGCACCGTGCTCCGTGTGATGCTCCCTGCCCTCCCGGGAGGCTGCAAGATGTCCCACTGCCCTTCAGCACGTGGGAACGGGGCTGAGGGGAACCCTGAGAGCATCTGAGGGTAAGAGCCGGGTGTTTGGGGGGTTCAGCACTGAGGGTTGCGGGTGGTCTGAGCCCCCTGTGTGCCCTGGTGCCCGTGCCAGGAGCCAGCCTGCAGTCCAGAGCCCTTGGGGAGAGACGGCTCACACTAATCCTTGCTCTGACAACGGGTGGTTTATGGACTGATCCTAAAATGCGCCTCGCTCTGGCATTAGTGGAGCATATGTCGGGGCTGGGGGGGCAGCTGGTTTGATGCAGTGTTATGAAATGCTGGAAGTGCTGCAGGCATGGCCAGGCCCCTTCAAAACCTGCTGTCTGCCTGGATCTGCTCAGCACTCAGGCTGGGACGTCAAAGCATCTCCTGATGCTATAGCAAGTCCCCTGGGCCACCTCCATGTCCACGGCAGAGCCCCACGTGCCCACTGCAGCAAGGCCAGTGGCCTTCCCATCCCTCCACCAGCAGCCAGTGCCTCTTTATGAAGCTGCACGGGGAATTCTCTGGGCCCAACCTTCGAGGCTGCCCCATTCCCCCATCTCCCCTGTCACTGAGAGCTGCTGTCAGGTGCATCCGTCTGCTCTTGGCTCAAGGTGGCTCCTCCAGTGCCACCCCCTGCCAGCTGGCGCCCGCTGCCCCGCGTGACGCTCCGGGCTCTTTGGGAACTTGCTGAGCCACAGGCACCAACTCGGACTTGCCGGCTCTCGTCTGGAGGCTGCTGATGAGGGCTGATTTAGTGGCGATCGAACCGCATTTGAAGTGCTCCTTGAAATATGAGACAAGTGTCTGGAACTCTCCGGGCATAGGGGCGGCTGTGGTGCCCTGACGACCGTGGCACAAGGGCAGGAGCCAGCTCAGCTCGGCGGTGCCAAGGGCAGGGCTCGGCGTCCCCTCCACCAGCACCAGGTAGGAGCCTCCTGTGCCAGGCTGGGGCAGCAGGTGCTGCCTCTTCAGTGTTGCTGCATTCTGAGCCCAGATGGGTGGGTGGGCTGCAAATTGCCTGTGCCGGTGGTGAGGGGTCTGTGAGGATGGTGGGGCTGCTGCCACAGGGGGTCTGGGGCTCCCTGGTGGCTCTGGGGGGTGACACAGCCAGGGGCCCTGGTGCAAACATGCACGGCAGTGGCAGGATCACAGAGCTGCTTAATGGTGCAAGCCCTGAGGTGATGGGATGCAGGGATTTGAGTTGTGCTTGGGTGAGGGGTTTTGGCAGCTCTGGCTTTCCTGAGAGTCCTTACAGATGTGAACAGGGACCATGAAATTGGTCCTTACTCGGGGGGGTTGAGGGAATTTTGTGACAACTGTTGGTGGCCACTTTCATACCAACACTTTCCTTTACTTCTGCTGCTTTTATTTACTGTTGTGTACTCGACTGGAGGCAAGGAAGGTGGATTCAGTAGAATGGAATCTAGTGAACTCAAATAAGATTTTTTTTACCTTCAGATTTCTTGCTCTCTGACCAAGTTCATGCACTTTCTGTTCAGGTGGTGTTTTCCCTGATCCCATATCACTGAATGGAGAGATCTCCCAATTAGCTGTTGTCATGTCCCCTCAGCTCTGTGGCAAAGGCAGTTTGACTTGGGGGGAGGTTCTGGTCCCACGTGTTGGCTCTGTTGAGTTCAGGCCAAATAAAAGTCCCATGTGACACAAACTGGTGCTGATGGCAGGGGAGCATGAGAGTCTGTGCTGTGGTAGGACACTGAGAGAACATCCCTGCACGGATGTTCAGGCTGCATGTGTATGGGAACCTCTGACCAGGCTGGGATAACAGCATTCCCTGTGCCCAGGGTGGCCTTGATGGGTTTGTCCCCAGGTTATCCAGAATGCAGGGAATGAGGGAAATGACCTGACCTGCATCAAACCTGCTCTCTCATCGGGATTTGTAGCTTGGCCAGAACCCCACTGTCCCGCTGATGTATCTCATGCCCAGCCAGCGGCTTTTCTGGGATGCTGCGGGATACTGTGGGATGCTGTGGGATGCTGATTCAGCACAGTGTGTGAGCACAGAGCCACTTCCAGTGACTGCAGCCTGTAGGGGAAGTTGTGGTTTCTGGAGTTTGCTTTGCATTCAGGAGCTGAGTAAAGGATGTCCCAGCATGGGTCTCCTTCAAAAAAGGACCCTGTGGGGCTGGCAGAGCCCTTGGCTCCGAGGGAAGGGCAGCAAGAAGTGCAGGTGGCAGAGTGTCATCAGGGTCTTGGGAGGTGTCATTGATGCTGATCAGCTGCCAGGTCAAATCTGGGCAGAGGTGGATGAGTGGCAGCTCATCTCCCCCATCCAGGAGAACCCTTGGGAAGACTACCCAAAAATTTGCAGCTGCTTGTGATCCTCCTGCATGGAGGAGACAAAAGCCTGACCTCATTGGTCCTGGGGTGGGGTGGGTGGTGGAGCTGGGATGTGGTGACCCTGTGTTCTGAGCTGGGTTTGGCTCAGAGCCCCTGAGTCACCCTGGGGGTGTCACTTAACCTTCACCTTGCCTTAGTTCCCCTCCTGTGAAAGGTAACAGCCCCCTCCTCCCCACCAAAAGTTCCTCAACGCTTTGCTGAAAAGGTGAAATCTGCCCCAAAGGAGCCGTCAGCCAGGGTGCCACCACATGTGCCATGTCCCGTGACCTGTCCCAGCCACGAGCCACCCGGTTTGGTGGCCCTGACACCTGAGAAGCAGAACAGCCGCAGAAGAAATTAAGTGAATGAGACAACAAGTGTGAGTGCAATTAGGACAGACCTTCAAACGCTGCCCCCGGAGCCGGTACAGGAGCTGCTGCCTAATCAGAGCAACAGCAGTGCCCGTTTTAAAGACGAGGGAGACTTTGGGGATACTTTGTCCACATAATGTTCCAATTTTAGCTCTGCGTCCTGGGATGTAATTGCATTAAAAATACCCGGGGAGGGGGAGGATGCCAAGGGCACCCGGCGACCTGCCTCGGCTGGCGTCCCCACCAGCGTGCCGCGTGTCCCGCTGCGTCCCTAAGGCCCCGTCTCACATTCCTGGTGCTGATCTTCTCCCAGATCTGCTTTCCGGTTGCTCTGCTAATGGTTATCCTGGGAAAGGCCTCCAGCTCTGTTAACAGCTCGTGGGAAAACCTCCCGCTCCTTTTGGCTAAACAGGACCACTGATGGAGACACTCGTGGCCGCCTCTGGGGTGCAGGAAGGCGCAGGATGGGGCCGAGACCTGCTGAGGAGAGGGGTGCTCACCCGGTGGGTGGGTGAGTGGCAGCGCATCCCCGCCCTGCGACGGGGAACCCGCTGCCCCATGTCCCCGCTGTCCCCTGTCTCCGCCGTTCCCCGTCCCGATGTTCCCCCGGTCCCCGCCGTCCCCGGTCACCGCGGGACCCACGCGCGGGACGGGCGCGGAGCGGCGGCGCCACCGCGGGGCCGCGGCCGGGGCTGCAGCGCCCGGAGACCCCCCCCGACTCCCCGGTAGGCTCGAGGGCCGAACCCTCGTGGCCTGCTGGGTGCTGAGTGCTGGCGGGGAGGCCACGCCGGCACGACACAGCAGGGTTTGGGCCGCCCACTGCCTGAGCCAAAGCCCCCGGTGTGGTCGCTGCTGTCCGAGGAGCACATGCGGGCAGCTGAGTCCCGCACAGTGCCCATGCAGCCCTGCCGGGGGTGCCCGGAACATCCCTGCAGGGCACCCTTGGGTGCTGCCTGGCCACCCACAGACACCCTGGCCCCTGCCTTGGCCCCTTGGGGTGTCTCGGCGCAGCGTGCTTGCGGTATTTGTCAGCCGCAGCTGCCAGCTCCAAGGTGGTAACTGGATCACAGGGCTCGGGTGACCTTCGCGCCTCCGAGGCTGATCTGGATGTCCCACCGATTCCCAGCTCAGGGTCGGGCAGCAGGAACAGTGTCCCTGCAAGGCAAAGGCCTCCGGAGGGCTGTCCCCAGCTGACCCCAGTCCCTCCATGGGCAGCTCTTCTCTGTGGTGTCCCTGTGTGGGTCTGGGGCTCCAGCTCCCGATGCAAGTTGGTCCCACAGAGCCCCATGTTCAGGACAGGCACCTGCTGGTGGCCAACGGTGCCAGTACCAGTCGTTCTCCTGCCGTGGTGGGGACGGGCTCTGGGACACCCGCACCGCACACAAGTCCTGCCAACTGAACCTCTTGCCTGCAGAGAGTTGGTTCCATCCTAACTCTGCCTCGGGCCAACACACAGTGCTGCCCACGAGTGAACAGAGACCTGACCTGACACGAGGAGTGTCGTCTGGAGCTGGAAACTTGGAAGAAGTGGGTTATTCTCTACTCCAGCACTAACCTCCCGGGAATGCTGCTGCTCATGTCATCTTGCCCAAACGCTGTCGCACTTGCTCAGGGATCCCCCCCAGATTCAAACAAACCACAGGCGTGGGACCTGTGTTGGGCTCTCCTGCCTCACCTGGCACCGGTTCCTGTCCTTCTGTCCTCACAGTGGGTCTGTCCTTCCTCCCGCAGGCATGAAACGACCCCTGAGCCCATCCCACAGCCCCGAGAGTGCAGTGCAGCTGGTGGAGGAGGCCAGCTGCCCCCCCAGCCAGCCCGAGCAGCGCATGAAGCGGGAGAAGAAGCACCAGTCGTTCACGCTTTGCGAGGTCTGCAATATCCAACTCAACTCAGCTGCACAGGCGCAGATCCACTACAACGGCAAGTCCCACCAGAAGCGCCTCAAGCAGCTAAACAAGGGGAAGATGCCAGCAGCCCAAGGTAGGAGCCCACCCAGCAGGTCAAGGTTGCCCAAAGGCTGCCCTTGCTCTGGCACAGCTGCTCCGTTGGGCTCGTGGAAAGTTCAGAAATGCTGTATTTTGTCCCTGGCATCTGTCACTTGCTGGTCTACCTGAACTGCAGGGCTTCCCCCAGCTGTCACTGCCAGCCCTCAGGTGGTTTTGGGGCCCAAGAGTCCACACTGCAGCGGCAGAGGGACAGACAAACGTGGGTCTGTCCATGTGCAAGCGTGGTTGCTGGTGCTCTGTCTCTGTGGGTGTCTTCCTGAGTTCTGTAGATGGTTTGTGCAGCAGGGACATGAGTGTCCAAGGTTGGAGTAGCTGTCAGTTGCTGGGCTACTGGATGCTGCTTTCCAGGTGCCAACCTGACCATGTCCCTCCAGGCTCCTGCTGTGTATATTTCCTGTATCTGTGGTGTGTTTGGTTCAAAATGCTGCTTAGGTGCTGGTGCTGAGGCCCCTCACCTGTTGGCTGTGGCACACGGCAGGAGTGCTGGCACATGCAGGTGCCGTGCTGCTGGGCAGGAGCTTGTGCAAGGGCAAGGACTCACTTGCCCTCTGTGCCATCTGCCAGCATTCACCTGGCCGGGCCCAGCTGGCTGCTGCAGATTTTATGCACAAAAGCAGGGAAATGTGCCCAGAAATGTCACCCTGTCAGCATGGCTGACCTGCTCTGCCTGAGCCTTTGGCTGTGAGGGTTTGTCATTAACAGCAAACCAAGGGAATTTCATAGAATCACAGAATGCCTTGAGGTGGAAGGGACCTTAGAGATTATATGGTTCCCTGTTCCTGCTCTTACTAGAGACTGGGCAGGCTGAAGCCATAAATTCCTAGCATGGCAATAGTCATTTCTGTGCCAAATCCTGCCCTGACTGGTGCGGGTTTTGTTTGGGTAAGGCCTGGGCTATGCAAAGGAGCAGGTCTCTTCATCAGCATTACTGACAGATGGAAATATCACCAGCTATTTTAATGGGGATAGGGCTCATAAATTCCAGCCTGCAGCTTCCAGCTTCTCCCCTCGATCTGGTTGTGGTCTGATGGGAGGCTGTCCAGGGACGTATTTCCTACCGAGCCAAAGAATCTCGGAGCATGTCAGTCTGCTCTTTGTGCTTCTGCACCACCCCTGACCTGTGCCAGTGTCAGGGTGTGCAGCCCATGCACCCCCGGGGCCCCGTGCTGCCGGCCCCACACGCTCCACTCTTCCGGGCACGGCACAGTCGCTCCTGTGTGCGCAGGATCTGCTTATGTGGGGACACTGCAGGTGGCAGCTGCTCCCCGCGCCTCCCCGTTCCTCCTGCTCCCGCTGGAGCTGACCCTTCCCTGCACTTTTGGTTAAAAATGTCACCTCCAGCGTTCTCACTGTGAGCCTTTCTCAGCCTCCTGAAGCGTGACCCTGGGCGGCTGGGAGCTGACTGATGTGACTCCTGTGACCCCTCTGGTCATGCCACCGGCCCTGGGGATACTTGGTGCCACATGCGTCCCCCCAAAACCCAAAGGGGACCAGCCCTGGCTGCCTTGCCCCAGTGAGCTGAGGAAAAGTGCAGAAGGAGCTCCTGGCTAGCAGGGTGATGGGGTGCTCGGGAAGCCCTGCCCTGACTCATCAAACTCCTCTAGGAGCCCTTCAGCAGCCAGACCTGCACCTTTGGGTACTGAGAAAATGCATCTGCCTGCGGGCCTGGGAGCAGTCACCCCTTCCTGGGCAGCTGCCTGCTCCAGTGCTGGGCTCAGCCTGGCACAGCCCACAGGCAGGAATGGCTAACACGGGTCTCCAGTGGCGTGTCAGCACTGGGGGAGCCTTGGGAGATTGAAGACAGTGGATTAAAAGAAGTAATTGAGTTAGACAAAGATGGGATGTTCCTCTGGGCTGGAGTCTCTGTCTCACGCTGACATCTACAGCTACATCAAAGGCAGCTTCCCAGCCACCACTCAATCTCCCCATTCCCCTCTGGCTCCTCGGATCTGTTCTTCCCGCACGGGCTGTGATCGCTGGCACCTCGTGGAGCAAAGCTGCAGAGGAGCGTCACTGGCAAACATGCTAATCAGTGTCATTACAATTCATTAGCTCTGTGCCAGAAAGCCCCCGACTTAAAAAACAAATTATTGCTTATTCGACGTTTCATTTTGCAAGACAGATCCCGGGTCGTTGTTGCCCTGTAAGGAACCACGGTGAAGGTGCTGATTAGGTACAGGGTGCTCACAGATAAAAGACGTTTTCATGTCGCAGATGCCAGTTCTAATCCAACTGGGTCACGAGTGATTTAATTACTGCCTGTGATTTCCCAGGGAGCCCAAGTGATCTCAGTTTGCTCTGAGAGTCCTCAGGAACCGAACCACTGTCTGGTGCTGAACGAGCAGGAAAAGCTGAGCCACCCCAAAACGGGGAGTGGTGGCTGCAGGGGCATGGACAGGGGGCTGCTGCTTCCCCTCATTCTGGATGATTTTTGGGGCTTCCATCGCAGGACAGGCTGAGCTGGAGCATTTCAGGAACTTACACCCTGATCCAGTGCTCTCCCCAGAAGGCCTTTCCACCAGTGTCTCGAAAAAGTCACGGGATGCAGAGAACAGCTCACGCTTGCTGCTACCAGAGCATTGTCTCTGGGCTCTGCCAGCTCACATCTCCCTGAAAGGCAGCGTGAAGCACTCTCCTTTGGAGCATGAGGCTCTGGTTTCCCAGGCAAATATGAGCTGACAGCAGCTTGTACCCCTTTGGCCAGGGTCCATGGGGAGGACACACTGTTCAGGCATCTCCTGTGCCAGGAGGGTTCACACAAGCCCCGAGCCCATCTCGAACCAGTTTTCTTGGCTTTGGAGGCTGCTGAGCTGCTCCCCCAAACTGAATGCCAAGGCGGGCCCAAAACACCCTGAGGCAGCTGTGCCCTGGGGCTGGTTTGTGTCACAAGCTCTTCCTCCTCTCCAATATCCCATGGCATTAAGTATCCTGACCCTCTCCCTGGCTGCCCAGTGCTGTCACCCCACCTCACACTGGGGCTGCCTGGTGCTGTCCCCCCACCCCCGCCACCTCAGCAACACAGCTCTGGAACAACAGTTCCTTGCAAAGGGAAAGGTCCTGGTTTTCCCAATTATCTGCTGAAATGTCTGTCCATGCGTGTTTGGAGCAGAAAGGTTTGAGATGAGCAGAGAAATCGCTGTGACAGCTTCAGCATCGCTGGGTCTGCAGCAGAGAGCGGGGCCCCCGGGAGGGGACATGGGGACCCTGGGGGAGCCTGGCTGCTTCAGGAGTCGGGGTGGGGCAGCTGCTGGTGGGATTATCTTGGGTTTCACAGAGGGTGCCAGATGAACCCCCTGATTTTGGCGGCTGGCAGGGAACCCACTGCCCTTGAACAGCTCTGGCAAAGCTGGGGTCATGGTGCCTGAGGCTGGGTTGTGGCCTGTTGCACTGACCAAGGAGTCCATGGTTGTGCTCTCTGCTGGGCTGGGAGAGCCCTGCTGGGAGACAACTCCTGAAAACCACCCAGAGCAGCACCCAGAAAAGCCATGCCCTGGGGTGGAGAGCAGCAGAGGGAGGGGAACTGGTGGGTCTGACCATGGGCAGTCTGGTGGGTGTGTGACCCCACTCCATGGTGCTCCCTGATCGTGCTCCGTGGTCCTGGGCCATGTTCCTTTTCCATGACCCTGCTCTGTGTGCTCCAGCATCTCGTTGCTCAGCTGCATTCCCTCCTCCTTCCCCCACTGCTGCCGCAGCCTTCCAGCTGTTCGTTACCCAGCAAATGGGTGCCAATCCGTCTCAGCGATGTTCAGCGGGGCTTTGTCTGCAAAAATCCCAATGTATTGATTTAAATAATCTGCAAAAGTGGGATTAGGGTCTAATTGGGGCTAATCAGGGTGCAGTGGTTATTTCATCACTAAGTCGGGGCTGGGGCATTCTCACATCTGCCCTTGATGGAGCTCCCAGCCGTGCTCAGCCTTGGTGCCTGCCTGTGATATTCTGGTCCTGCTCCAGCAATGCCAGAAGAAAAGTTGCTGTTTCTTGTTTCCTCCTTAACTCCTGCAGTGCTTTGCTGCTCTCCTGCTTTTGGGACCTTTTGGAGAAATCTGGCAAGGACATGCCAGGATCTGGCTGGCATGGGAGACACTTCACAGCATCCATCACCGAGTACCTTGGCAGCACATCGGGCTCCCCCAAACTCCCCAACAACAGATCCATGCCCAGCCTAAATGTTAAAGGGGATTTAACATTTGACTGGGACAGACATCAGCATCTGCTGGGTGCTGATCAATACCTTGTGCCCAAGCAGCACCAGGGTTCAGATTTTAAGCGTCTGTGAATTTATGAAGGACAAACATACGGAGTCCTCCTGCTCTGTTGGCCTTGGCTGCTCCCTTCTGCTGTGAGCAAAGATGAGCAAAAATAGCTTTTCAGATCAGATTTGAATAACCTGGAATCTCAGTGGGAGAAATATAATGGTTTTTTCATGTCTTAAAGATACTGGCTGGCATCGGGAATAATTTGAAGAAGCTCGATTGGGTAATTGTACATTTTCCTTCCCTCTGCTCATTCTCAGGCTTCTCCCTTCCCTTTGGGGTGTAGGGATGGGGTGCAGGGATGTCCCTTGGGGCTCCTGGGGGAAGAGCTGGGAAGGCTGAGAAGAGAAGGGATTTACCCCTGTCACTGGGGACTGGCAGAAAAGCCCTGTTTCACTAAATGCTCTCGTTGTACCAAAAAAAATCCAGTTGCTGTGGGGAAAAGGACCTGTGGGCTCCACGTGAGGGGCAGCGCACAAGCCCAGATTCCGCACATCGACTTCGTGCTGGTCCATGAATCTGGAGGAAACTGCTCCCTTTCTAAATCCTCAGAAAATACCCCATTAGCTTGCTGTCCCTCTGAAAAGCCCAGCTATTCAGCTTTCCGTGGATTAATAACTGTAGCATAATTAATCTCTGATTTTATTGAGTCAGTAACTTCAAACAGAAAATGAATTGATCAGCGGTCAGCTTTGGCTGGAAGGTTTTTGTGGTGTGGAGCCTTCCCCACCCGGGACTCTGACCTCTGGCTCTGCACCCCAGTTCTGGTCAGAGCTTCGGGGATATTTTTCCCTGACACACTTATTCTAAAAAGAGCCTTAAAATTTAAAGTCTTGGTCGTAAAATGATACAGAGAAGCTGCAGGGCTTTGCTTGTGCTGCTGGGGCATGAAGGAGGTGGGAGGTCTCCATGGCAGGGGCTTGGGGTGCCCGGGAGGATGCTCCAGCTGCATCCATGGAAGGGCTTTGCTTTAAGAAATACAGAGACCAAGCCAAAATACATCAAGGTAAGATAATATATATCAAGTATCATCTTTGTGTGGGCTGGTGGGGGCTGCTCGGGCCATGGGGGTGGCCAGGTGCCGCTGGATGTGGTGCTGGCAGAGGCTGTGCTGTGCTGCTGGCAGTGGCGATTTTTTCCCAAAATCAGTAGGAAATTGCCTCGTGTTATTTTTAAGCCCTGCAGTTGTGAGCCATTTCTCTTTAATCGCGGATTTTGCTGTCACTTTCTTCCAGTCGGTTTGCTGTCAAGTTGCCTCAATAGTGTTTCACGGCCACTCAGCTCTGGGCTGCGACACACGTGACATTAATTAGAAGTGGATTAAGAACAACGAGGACCATGTAGCCATGGAATATTTCACAATTTCCCACGTAGCATCAGCTCAGCAGATTTGGAAGAGGAAAGCCTGGGATTTATTTCAAGTGGGGGAAAAAATGGTCAGAGCAGCAGCTAAACTGTGAGCATATCCCAGCTCCCGTTGGTCCCCGTCCCGAGAGAGCTCCGAGCCTGAAGGGGCCTTTTCCAGGGCTCGATCAGCAGCTCTGAGCAGGGGTGAGGTCCCCGGGATGGGGGTGATGTCTCCCTAGGAAGGGAGCCCCGTGCTGGGGATGCTTTAGGGTCAGGCTCCTGGCTCTTGTGGCCGCTCCAGGCACCGCATGCAAACGCATCCTGTTTGGGGATGGGGCTCGGCTGTGCCCCCCGAGCACTTGGGGCCTGCTGTGTCTTAAACGCCTCCAGGGAGGGGTGAGGACATGGGGGATCCCCGGGGGGCTCTGCTGTTCTCAGGGGCGGAGGCAGCTACTGTCCTGCTTTGACAAGGGAGAGAGGCGAGCATCCTACCGCATCCCGCAGCACCCGGCTGCATCCCGCAGCTTCCCGCTCCCACCCCGGCTGTCACAGGGGATTAGAGGTGCTGGATGGAGCAGGTCGTGCCCGGCTGTGCGTGCGAGGGCTGCGCGGCCGCCGCGTACCCGAGCATCATCCCAAAGAGCACCGGGACTGAACGGGGGGGACTGGGGAGGGGTAACAGCCACGGGCAAGTGACTTGTCTGGCTCTCAGTGATGGACACGCAGTTCATCCCCCCCCGGGCCTCCAGCCTGGGGCCCGTCTCCGTGCCCGCTGTGTCTGTGCGTGTGTGTGTGTGTGTGTGTGCACACGCGTGTGCTGCTCGCCCGGGGACACGAGAGGAGCCAGCGTTTGGAACCGGGCGAACGAACGAGGAGGGGAGGCAGGTCGGGGGGAGCTGGGGGAGGGCAAGCGGGGGTTTGTGGGTAGTGTACAGCTGTCACTGTGATTTAGGGTCGGCTGCTTAAAGTGTTTTATGTTCCCAGACAGTAAGTCGTAAGCAATATAAAATTTTCTCTGAAGAGATGATCTCCCCTCGTCGTGCTTCTGTCTCTTTCCCAGAGTGAGCTCTCCTTTCCATAACCCCGTGGTGTGCAGAGGGAGGAACTGGGATTCTGGCCTTTGGAGCCATGTCCACAGCCTGGGACTGGGAGCAGGGATGCTCTCTGGAACCTGGTGCTGTTGGGAGAGCCGGTGATGCCGAGAGCAGAGCTGTGCAGAGCTCTGGATGAGCTGGCCGTGAGGGACTGGTGTGCGTAGCCCTGTGTCCCTCCAGCACAAGGACCGTGGCCTTTCCCTGCAGCCTCCCCGGGCTGCCCCAGGGGCAGGGGAGGTCCCTTTTGGAGCATGTGAGGCGGATCTGGGCTGTCGGAGCTGTTGGAGTTGTCGGAGCGGTTGGAGCAGGGCTGCCTCTGCCTGCAGGCACTGCCTGCTCACCTCACATCCAGTTCCCTTCCTTTGTCATGCCCCTGAGTGAGCGCTGCTTTTGCGAAGCTTGCCCACAACACTGCTCCAGCTCGCCTTTGGTATTTTCTACAGCCACAGACTTAGGAGGAATAGTTTCATTTATCTGGTCCTCGCTGTGCCAGCTGGAGTGTCTCGGTGTGCTCTGTGCTCCCGAGAGCTCCCCCACCCCAGCAGCTCCCAAGGGGCCAAAGCTAAGCAGGAACCTGATGGGCGAGACCAGAGTCAGCATCACCCCTGGCTAATTAACCATCCAGAAGATTCTGGGTAGCTGGTTTCCATGCCAAACCCCAACTGACACCATATGGACCCTGTGGCCCCCCAGGAAATCTGCACAGGGCTAGGGGGGGAACCAAAGTGTGGTGGCAAGGAGGAACCCTCTGCCCTGTCTCTTCCAGGAGGGCCCTCCTCGCTTAGATGGAAAATAGCACACTCTCTCTGAAACTATTTCCAGGTGTAATTTCCACCCCTTTTCTTGATAATTAAATATTTTTAGGCCATCCACCTTCTCCACCCTATTCGCAGACCTGTCCTCGATGTCTCTGTAATTAGCCATCTCCCTGGGAAAGCTCGGCTCCCAAAGCCCTGCCCACCTTGGCTCATCCTTGGGGTCAGAGCTGGGGCTGTGTGTCCCCTAGGGTCGCCAGACCCCTCCACTGACACATGGCTCCTAGGTTTGCTCTTTTCAGATGCATAAAAGCAGAAATCTGCAGGAAGGATTAATTTAAAAAATGGAGATTAATTAAAAAAATGGATCTGGGTGGGCAGTGTGAACTCAGCAGTCTGGTGAATCTCTGTTTATCAGGGGAGTCACGGGGGGACTGTGAGCCACAAACCCCATTCTCTTTGTGTGGGAACTCCCCTGCCCCCCGGGGGAGGAGGATTCAGCCCTTAAAATATGTTACCTTAATCCTGAGCAAACTCAGGAGCAGGAAAGGTCAGCGCCTGCCTTCCTGGCCCAGCAGGGATGAACCGCCGGCGGCTGCTTCAGCCGGAGCCTTCTGCTTCTGATGGGGCTCAAGTTACAGAGCAGAAGAAAACCGATACACATCCTCCAGGTGTATCAGTCTTGATCCTATCTGGCATCTTTCACCCCCAAATTATACCCTAAATCCTTGGTGAACAAAGTCAGCCAGAAAAGCTCTGGAAGGCTCAGCAGACTTGGGCAGGGAAACACTTCCTGCTGGGCTTTTATCCCTGTCTCCCTTCTCCTTTATTGATGTGTGCGTTGCCCAGTTATGGTCACTGTTTGCCAGGCTGCTGCTGGAGTCTGAGGCTGGGAAGAGCCAGTCCTGGATGTCCCTCAGCCAGTGAAGAGTTTAACCCTGCCCTCAGGAGGGTTTGGAGTAATCACTCTGTTCCTGGAGTCTGTCCTCTCAAAGAGCCCAGTGAATTGGTGACATTGGTGCCAAGCCCAAGCACCCTCCCCTTCTCCCTGCCCTCCCACTCCCTTTAAGCCACAGGCAGGATTTGAGCAGACCTGCCCAAGCAAGCCCAGCTCTGCGGTGGCTGCTGGCAAAAACTCTCCCCTCTTAATGCATGTTTGGGATTTACCTCTCCCGGGATGCGTGTGATGAGCTGCAGGCTGAGGGCTGGGGCCGGGGGCCATTTCACAAGGAACCCTCTGGTTCTGTCCCCACTCTCTTGGGATGCTCAGCCATCAGCGTCCTGCATGTGGATATCAACCTGTTCTGGAAAGCGGTGACCACGAGGGGCTGCAGCATCTGCCCCATGTTGGCTCTGGGGTTTTTTTAGGGCCTCCCACGGGATGGTGGAGCTGGCTGCCACGGCCCCTGGGCACCCTTCTCAGCCACTCTGGGGTAGATGCTTCGGCAGCTTCGTCCCACAGCGGAGGTGGCGGGGAGCAGCAGCCACGGGCTTTGCTCCCTAGGATGTGGGGCAGCTGGAGGCACCGCTGGGAGGGGGATGGGGGTCTGGACCCCGTGGGAGGGTTTGTGCTGCTGCCCTATGCCAGCACTGGGGTACACGGACAAATATAGCAAGTTATGCACCGGCCGGACCCACACTACAGAGCTGGGAAATTCCAGTGATCCGCTGGGCTGGGCAGGGAGCGCCGGAGGCGTTGATGGCAGGGGCTGTAATCAGCACCTGCAATTAGCCTCTGCTCCAGCTGGCTTCAGAGGCTCGGCCACAAAGCGCAGCGTCCCACACCGCCGTTCCTCCCTCCCACCCCTCCGTGTCACTCCAGCTCGAGCCCTTTCAGCCACGGCAATGCCAGCCAGGACCTGCTCACCTGGCTGGGATAAATGCAGGATTTACTGAGGGAATTGCTGGATAGGACTGGAGGGGCTGGGGGCAAGGGTGAATGGAGGGTGGAGCGGGGGTCAGGGGTGTATGTTGGTCCAGCCGATCCATGCCAGAGGGGCTGGAGGTCAGGAGATGCCAGACTTGCTCATGGCTTGTGGTTATCCCAGGGGAAAGGAGAACAGCCATCGTATGGTGGTCAGCCCCCTGCTCCTCCCAGTCTTTACATTTCCAGCTCCCTCTGCTCGACGCTCCTTGCAGTAACGCCAAAGTGCTGATGACATTAAACAAATTAATATCGGGTTTAAATAGCCTGCGGGAGGCCGGGCCAGGCGCGCGGGGCCAGCTGTCAATCCCGGATTAGCGAGTACCCCGGCTAAACGTACTGCTGCCGTTAACGACCCTGACAGCAACACCCTGCCCGGGGCTCTGCCAGTGCTGCCCTGGTGCCAGCCGAGCCACGGTGAAATTTGGGAGAATGACCCATGGTGTGCCGTGGCCCAGCAGCAGCGCCCAGAGAGGCCCTGATGGCTTTAGTGCTTTTCAGTGCACCAAAATTCTGAAACTTACCCCAGAAGTGCCTGGTCTGGCTATGGCACACGGGATGGGACTTGGGCATCTCATGGTTTAATGTCTTCATTTTCACTCTGCTTATGGCCCAGTGTTTTCTGCCCAGCTCCTTGAATTGTTTGACTTGAGGGAAATATTTAATTCCCTCCTTGTTCTTGTCTCCCATTCAGGGAGGCAGGGGAGGGAATTGTTTCTCCTTCTCACAAGCAGGTTTTTCATCATTTCCCTGTTTAAAGGGCAGCAATGTAAGCAAGTCATGAGCCTCACCTCCTGAGAGGAAGCCAAAAATCAGCACAGAAAAGGTGCTGCCATGGGGAGCCCAGCTACCACAGTCTTTGCTGAGGAACTGATGGGGAGGGCAGTAGGCCCTGGGCTCATGAAAATCCCAATCATGGGGGACTGGGATGAGCACCCCACCCAGGCCAGGCTGCCCGTGTCCACTCGTGTCACTCCACAACGACATGGTTGGGTCAGACCCTGTGTGTTTCCAACGCTCCGGGCTGGGGCTGAATGGAGCAGGGACCCACGGCTGCTGAGCAGAAACGCGGTCACCAGGCAGGGACACGCGGTCCCTGCTGCCGGGGAGCCTTTCCCGGGGCTCGGGGTGGGTGGCTGCCGCTGAGCCTCCCCTTCCCGAGCAAACCCCGCGGTGGACACCCACGGGGGCATTTCGGCACGTGTCACCCCAAAGCAGTCGTCTTGGAGGACTCTCCGAGAGAGCCCCGGAGGCGCAGCGGAGCCGGTGAGGGTTCCCTCCCCTCGCCCCAAGTTTCGGGGCTCGGACAGCCCCAGCGCGGGAGCGGCTGTGCGGGGAGGGGGAGCGCCCGGTCCCCCCGCCCATTTCCACGTTGATCCCCGGCACCTCCGGCAGCTTCTCCCCCCGCGCTCCTGCGGAGCCGAGGCGGGGCCGGACGCGGGGCGAGGGGCGGCAGCGAGCGGGGCGGCGGGAGCGGGGGTGCGCCCGCCTGGCCCTGCCCGCAGCTCTGCCCGGCGAACGGGAGGCACCAGCAGCGCGGAGGCGACGCATCCGCATCCAAAATGCTTCTAGGTGGGTGAAACGCAACTTTCCCGCAGCCTCATCTCTCCCCGTCGCCCTCCATCTGTCTCCCCTCCATCGCTCCTTCATCCCCCGGCTCGCCGCTGGCGGAGCCGCTGCTCGGGGTTGCAGCGGGACCGGAGCAGCCGCGGAGCTCGGGGGCCGGGCGGGGAGCGGGGGTCGGTGGGGTACGCGGGGAAGGGGACCGGGTATCGCCTCGCTGCTGTCCCGGGGCTACTCCTCCCCGCACGGCTCCGGCTTGAGCACTCCCGTCTTCTGCCGGGTTCCTTCAGCTGGAGGAAAGGGCACTTTCCAGCATCCGAGCTGTTCTTTATGGGCACAAACACACCGAATTGGTTATTATTTTGCCGGTAGCTCTGTGCAGACTGTGTGTGCGCGGGGGGATCTCTTCTCCACTTTGCGATTTTGGCCACAAACTTAACTCTAAATAGTGAAACATAGAGGTGGGTTATTCGCTGCCGGGAAAGAACCCCAGGAATAAGCGGTACTCAGGGAGTCCGGGCTTAGAGTGAGGGGCTGGGAATAGGCTCGGCATCAAACTCAAGTATTGATTCACCTGCGGGGTTCCCAGCACGGCTTGGCACCCCAAATTATCCTCATGAGATTTCCTTGTTTCTAAGCAAATCATGTCGTTCCCATTCCTTATTGCCGTTCTGCCTGAAAACCCCGTTAAAGAGCTGCTCGTGTTATTTGCATCCGCTGAGGCTGTACCCTACACCCACAAAATGGTCCCTCCCCGCCCAGCACATAGGCAGCCTGTTCCCTCGGCTCCCAGCCTGCTAATCCTAATTACTTACGGGATTCAAGCTGAGTTTGACTCACTGCATCTTATTGATTTTTCCCAGGGCTGCAAAAAGAGGAGGGAAAAGGTTGTGTGCTGACGGGGCTGGATTTTGCCCTTGCTCTTTGTCTGGGTGTCAGCTCCAACTTGTGTTTCTGCTGCACCTGCGGCGCAAATGTTCGATGCTTTTTGTGTGAAATGAGGCTGGGGGAGAGTGACCGGCAGTGTCCTTGCGAGGGTGACCGGCGCGGGTGGCCAGGTGGCTGCTGGTGGAGCTCTGTGGCCAGGCTTGGCCGGCGCGGACTCGAGAAGCGGAGCAGCGGCAGCAGCAAACAGAACGTGACGCTGTTCTTGGACCCGTTCCGTGTGGATTCAGGGCTGGTAATTTTAGTGGTTTTGGTATTATCAGTGTTAACTTCGCGGCAGGCGCTGGGGAGGGAGCGTGGCCCCGGCTGCTGGCAGCGATGGGTCTGGCGCGTCCCTGTGGGCGGCGGTGCCGCTTCTCTCCGTGCGTGTGCTGTGCACACCCGTGGGAGCACGGGCACATCTGCAGCTGCCACACACTCGTTTTCCTCTGGTAACATGTGCCTGGCGTGTGCTTGTGGGTGCCTGTGGCTGCCAGAGAGCAGCCAGGCCAGTAACATCGAGGTTGTTAGCCCGGCACATCGGTCAGGATCACGCTGGGGTGCCCGTGTTGGGGTGCCTGTCTACCATGGATCAAGCTGGCCCCAGCTGTCTCTCAAGGATCGATTTAATTTTTCCAATAGTTTGAAACACAGTCTTTTCTCTGAAATGTCTTTCCCCGTCTCTCTGGAGTGTGTAACACTACTCAGGATATTTATTGTCAGGCAAAATAGGTTTAAAAAAACCCAAAAATCCAACCCTAGAGCTTGCTTTTCACTTTGTGGCCTCAGATATGAAGGAAACACGGAACAGCCACTCAAGCTTCAATTTTGACCCTGCAGTGTCTTGGGCTCAGTGATGATCCCCATGCCAGGACCATGTTGCTCCAGGTGGAAGAATGTGGTGGTCAGATAGTGCTTGCATGGTGATTCCAGCCCTCCGGGGAGCTGTGGGGGAGATGGTGTGGGGCGAGCCTGGCCCCACTG
The DNA here is from genome assembly GCA_013399225.1 of Rhipidura dahli. NCBI lineage: Eukaryota > Metazoa > Chordata > Aves > Passeriformes > Rhipiduridae > Rhipidura > Rhipidura dahli. The sequence continues at coordinate 508,745 of VXAC01002675.1, read as the reverse complement.
AGCTACTGGGTTTGGCTTTGGGGCTCCTTTGGCAGACGGTGAGACCGAGCTTTCCCTGTGGTTGTTTTGGGTGGATTTCCCTGTAAATGCAGCAGTTGTTTTTATTACTGGGGCTTGCTCCAAGCAATGTCCTGGGGGACACATCTGTCCCCTGGTTTCAACCCTGAG